>BMAV01010222.1:151500-255816 GCA_019973955.1 Trichonephila inaurata madagascariensis
TCCAATCAAGGGAGAAACTTCGATTCTGCAGTTTGCAAGAGACTGTGTGAAATACTCGCCATCGACAAAACCAGGACGACAGCTTTGCGTCCTCAGTCTGACGGCATGGTAGAGAGGTTCAATCGGACCATCCTGAACAGTCTCTCTCTCCTGGTATCCGGTAATCAACAGGACTGGGACAAGAAATTGCCCTTTTTCCTGCTTGCCTACAGGAGTGCCGTTCACGAGACCACCGGCTATTCCCCATCCCAGATGCTCTTCGGACGAGATCTTCGTCTACCTGCGGATCTTCTGTTCAGCCGACCACCAGATGCTCCCTTAGTGCCTGATTAGTATATCGAGAAACTGCAGGCATGGATGGAGGAAATACATCATCTGGCTTGGGAAAGAATCGGCTTGGCTTCCGAGAAGATGAAGACCCGATACGACGCAAGAGCAACCGGACACGACTTCCACGAAGGCGACAAAGTGTGGTTATGGAATCCGAAACATCGCAAAGGACTCTCTCCAAAGCTGCAGACCAACTGGGAAGGTCCTTACACAGTCCTAAAAAGACTGAATGACATTGTGGTGCGGATACAGAAATCACCACACTCAAAACCGAAGGTAATACATTATAATAGGCTAGCCCCTTATCTTGGCCAAGATGAATAAGATCCTTAAGTTCAGACAATGGTCATTAATTATTTTGTAAATAATGTAATTATTTCTCTTTTCTTATTCCTTAGTTTTATTTTAATATTGGAATTTATGTTTACATCTTTTCATGTGCTTTGAATTTATTTGTATTGTATATGCTGTGGAATACATTTGTTACTTTATATGTCATTATTATGTGAGTAATTTGCCTGTAAATAGATGCCTCTTACTCAAGGATTGTACTGCCCGCGATATGCAGTCTTTGAGGAGGGGGCAGTGTTACGAATTTTGTGTAAATAGTGTAAATAATTTGTATTTGAGTGTTTAATGCATTTATATTACTCTATGTAATGTCTATTGCATGTTAAAATTGTACCATTCACAAGCAATGCCGCCCCTTACGTTATAATGGCGATTCAATGAGAACTTGGCGGTAGAGCCAAGTTGGCATCATTTTTGGCGACCATTTGGCGACCATGTTGGCGAGTTCGGAACCCTCTGGAATCTTCTAGAAAGCAGTGGATCTCTCCACTAGTGTCACGATTGGCTATATTTCTGGAAGTTTCTTTCGCGCCTATAAATGAGATGCTCGCCGAGACGGCGAGGAGTCTGGATTAAACCAGCGAGTAGTGAGGATTGTTTTGACTAGCGATTAGTTTGGCTGTGCTTGTGAATAATCTTTACTTACGTGTATTTTTAAACACTGGTTATTGTGTTTGATTGCTGTTGAAGGTGTGAAGACCTTCGGGGATTTACTCTGTGAATATTGCTGCTGAATCCTGTATTAAAGGATTGGATTTTTGTTAATAAATTCGCATCGCTCTTAAAGAACTGTTTATTTTCTTTGTGATTGTTTTGCATAAAATGCACGAACCCTCGGATCTACGTAACAATATTTTAAGATATAGATAAAGATGCAGTTTATTTTCTTAAATGTATTGATAAAATAACATGTGATTGTGAAGATCAAGATAAATGTAGTATAGGGGATAATTTTACAAATGTAATTACTATTTATTTTCCTATTATATTTGAAAAAAATCTAAATTTTTTACTTTTAGAAAGAGGGAAAAAAAGTCACTGCTTAATACTTCTGTTGTAAATTTTGGTCCTTAAACAGTAATGATCCAAACCTTCCACACACTTGGCTGATTAGAAGAAATACTACCACTGAGCTGAGAGCACTCTCTATAAGTTTACATGGAGTTCTGTTTTGCTGTCATATTAGGAAATGTTTTTTTAGGCTTAACGAACAATTTTTATTTAGTAATTCAAAGATGGAAAATTTAAGTAATTCAGGCACATCTTTTGAAAGATCAGAATTTTTCAATGATTGTTCGTGATCTATTTCCAATTTGAGTACTAATTTAACTTTAATGAATTATTTTGTAATTTATATGTCAGTTTGATGTGTAGAATAATTAGATTTTAAATGAAAGTGTCTCATTAATTATCCTCACTCTTGCAAAAGTTTTATTTTTTTCGTGAAAACAATTTAATATTTGATTGACCTAAATTAAATCCCTGTAACTGTCTCTGCTGTTGGAACTTGTGGGCCATGTTTTGTATTTGAATATAGAATAAGTTATAAATTTTTGCTAAAATTATAGAAAGCTGCTGAAATAATTTGAAAAAGTGCATGATGTGTATTTCAGTTTTTCTTTCAAATAAATCTAACATATGTTTATTTTAATCAAATTAATGTATGAAATAGAAATATAGATTATATTTTTAGTGAAACAGTTTTTAAATTGGATATGCTATAAAAATTTTCATGAATCTTTAAAAGTTACAGTTTTACTAATAAAAAATCATGATTATGTTTGTGTAGATCATGGCAGCTGAGAAGAGTCTAATTATGAATGTATCAAAAGATGAAATGGATACTATTGACGAAATTTTGCAATCTAGACAACCAGGATCTCCTTTAAATAAGAAACCTTTGAAACTGCCATCTTCATCACGAACTTTCACTTCAGGTAAAAAAAAAATTGATGTCAACCAGATTTTTTATTAATATGTTAATAATTGTGGAATGTTTTTTGTCTGGTTAAATGCAGGTAATTTTTTAATGTCGTAAAACTGAAAAAGTTTTTTAAATAATTCTGTTTTTACTTATAAAGAAGTTGATTTCTGATACATAATCTATGATCGTCTTCAAAATATATATTTGATTTATACTCATCTCAAGAATATTTATCCACATTTGAATTTGAATTCATATGCACTATACATAATAAAAATGTGTGTAAAATTATTTCTCTCTTCTTTTTTCAGTACCAATGAAGAGTTAAATATGCATTAGAAATTTATAGAAATGAAGCTTTTGTTTTTAAACTTTTTGCACATCTTAACATCAAGTTTTTTATACTTTTAAAACAATAGATTCCTTCTGGGGATTCTTTTTTTATAGCCCTGTGTTCATTATAATAAATAATTTACTCTAAATACATTTGAAAGTTAGTGGAGAAAAATTATGTACCATATTTATTCTAATGTAAGCTGCCATCAATTTTAAGTCACACCCTAAATTCTCAACACTTTTTTGTGAAAAAAAATAGTGTTAAGTAGTGTATTGATATTATATATTCACAAAATTAAAAAAAAAGTTAAAATGAAAACTAGTAAGAAGTGAATATAGTTAATTTAATTTACTAGTATTAAAACCTTTTAAATACATACATAAACTTGTAATTGCTCTTTTACTATCATGTTCCCCATCCAAAGTATTTTTTCTGACTTCTATTCTAACCCACAACCAATTATTTATGTATCATTAGAATTAACATTGGGGGAAAAATGTGGCTTAGATTTGAATAAATACAGTATGTTTTTTTTAAGTATTAGCTAATGTTATGAAAATTCAGAGTTGTATTAGTTCTGAAAGCAAAAACTCATTCCACATTATAGAAAGCAGGATACATTGAAAAACGATCAAAGAACAAGATTTGCTATTTGATTAATATTTGAAAATTGGCAATTTACTGATAGAGTTACTTATAAATTATTTTTAACACAGTTATATAAAGAGGAGTGTGACTTGTGCAACTTTAAATTATTATTTCTTTCATCTGTTTATTACTTTTTTTTTTCATTTTTCATTTCTCTTTTAATAGACAAATTTTATTATTTTTTTGTCTAGCTCTAATTTACCTTGAATTTGGCATTGGATTTTAAAACTATATTTAATTTCAAAGCAATTTTTGTTTTCTGAAGAAATTCATGAGAAAGTTTTGAAGAAAGTAATTGAGAATTAGCTCTTAACCCTTTAAGACGAAGGATGCAAATGCATGCATACCGCCAGGGCAGGAGGTTTCCGGTGCGAGTGTCACTCACAGGCCAGAGAGTTTTGTGTAGTTAAGTCTAAATCCATAAAAATACCGAAATATAAACGTGTTGTTCAATATTTTATTGTATATTATATGAACGACATAAGCTTTATATATTTCGTAGTAATATACTTTATTTGCTTCAGCCACTTTCTGTTTAAGTACAACTTTTGAAACATTTTATTGTCAGCATTTGTAAAAGTCGACCTTGTGAAAAAGTAAGAAAAAAAAAGACAAATTTTGTTTACCAGATCTAATTATCCATTAAAAACTAGACTGCAAACCCAAATCAAATGTTTTTTGCGAAAATGAATCTCTCATCTTCACTATAAACAAAAATCACATGTTCATTTCAAGAGCAATGGTAAAACACTCAATTCAAAAACATTCCCTTCCCCTTATGTTTATAAAACAAAAACCACGTGTATATGAGTAATATTTCTCTCATTTCGACTAGAAGGTCAGATCTCCATGTATCTCATATCTTATGGACATAGAAGGCCATCTATTGCCAAAAAACTGAATTTCCAAAACATTCCAAATGCCTGGTGAAAATGTGAGTCGTTCAGCCTACATAGAAGAAACACATTGTCCCATTTTTGAGTCATTCAGCCTCTGGCGGTGTTTTGCGCTGGCTTACATTTGGGACGTTCGTCCCAAAGTGGTTAAGGAACCAGTGTAAAGGAAAGACATTAGTGTAAAAAGTAATAAATCCTTCTGCTAAATTTCTTTTGAAGTGATTATGGGTATTTAAAAAATTTGAATGATTTTATCAAGTTTTAATGTATAAAACAACAGCACTAGTTGTTTGTAGTTGAAATCTCTAAAAAGAGATCAATTATGAAATCTGATAATAATTCTTTTGTTAATGAAACTAAAAATGAATTAAATTTATTGGATTAATGACAGTTATATATATATCTATCTCAATTAGGTTCATTTAACCAGAGTTCACCAAAAATAAATTTAAAGGTAAAAAAATTCCCCATGAAAAAGTCTTAAAATCAATAATTTTTTTAAATTATGCATACTAAAACATAAACGCACTTTTATGGAAAAAACAGAATCCTGCCAAATTTTATGTAGACATGGATTTTTTTTATACCATCAACATTCTTGAAATTTTCGAAGACGCAAATCTGTGTACAACAATTTGTAATAAAATCTTGAATTATATCCAATTGAGTTTAATTTATTGTGTATATTTAGATTACAATTACATGTTCAGTTATTGCTGTAAATATTTCATTGTAGGAAGAAGAGATGAACAGCATTAAGTGTTATTTTAATAAGAAAAAAAATCTTTTAACTTAGGACTGATTTACATTAAAAGAAATTTTGAATATATATTAATTTTAATAGAAGGATGTATACTTGTTGATTTCATGGATGGGAATTTTAAAAAGCTCAGTTCTGGAATTCATGTATGTTTTTATTTGATTTGAGGTAATGCACAATGGGAATTGATGTTGACATTTTTCTCACATTAGAAACAAAACTTCAAATAAATGTGATAGAAAAAGCGTATTAAATCTAAAATGTTGTAAGTAGCTGGTCACAAGAAGAAAGTGCCTCTTTTATTTGCTTACAACTTTTTAAAATTTAATTATTTCTTATTTTTAATAAGAGAAATATTACTTAATATCTTTATTGTGTGCAGACTTAAATTTTTGTACAAATATCTATATCAATGAGATATAAAAGAGTTAATTTGGCAAAGGGAAATTATAAGGAAGTATTTATCTATAGTTCTCTCTATGATTTTCTCCACTTTCAATTCAATATGGCAGAAAGTTTATACTATTAAAGTTGCTAAGTTTTCTTATCTGCTTCTAGTAACCATCTTTAAGGATTGAAATTTGTTACTGTTGGCACTGGTTCTTCAATTTAGTTTCTTTGACTGACACTCTGCGACTATTGTAAGTGCTTGCATGGAAGAGCTTTTTGATAGCACATCATAGAACAAATTTATAACTGCAATCTATAAATTGCACCGAAAGACATCTTATAAAAATTGAAAATCTTACACTTGCTAATAGAACAATTGCTCATTGTTATTTTATTTTCATTAGCATGTGTATGTGAACAAGGGAGGAAATTACAATTTAATTTTTACACAAAATTAAACAATATTTTTATATGGCTAGAATATTTAATTTAATTAGCAAAAATTTCTGTAATCTAGTGCAATTTGTGCGCTTGTTTGCTATATAATGTTACATTTCTAATTCTACTGTGTGAAGGATTTAATTATTCATTCATAATGAATTTGAATATTGTTCAATTTTAGTTAAAAATTTGAATTGTATACTTTTGAATTTGAGTGAAATTTCAGCGAGATTTTTTTTTTAGTTCCTCTTCGAATCACTGTTCCTCTGAATGTATCATTAGAAGCTGTTGGTGCATTATGTGAATTAAGTACAGTTAGTATTCATTTTTTTACATACTAATTTTTGAATACCTTTGAAATTATTATTACATTCTGATATTTCTAGTTTTAAAAATAAATATAATTATAATTTTAAGTAGGGGAATTTTTTAAATATTTGGGACATTGTAAAAAATTCATTTAAAGCCAACATATTTAGAAAAATACAATAAATTTAAATATTAATTGTAACATTGGTTTTAAAAGTACAACACTAAACTGCTTGATGACTTTTAGTCTATGTAAAATGCAAAGGAAACATTAAAAAAAATAAAACTTTAGAATGTTACTTTCTCTTTAAAAGCTATGATATATTTTTTAAAAATTTGTTTTTATTTATTGAAATGTCATTATATTTATAGCTCAAAAATAATTTGGTATCCGCATTCTTTGTAGTATATTAATTATCTTATTCTGTAGAGTCACACATTATATTCTTTCATTTTAACATGTGTTAGCAGTGGAAAATTTTTTTATTATTTTTTTGTAAATGAATACTTTTCTGTTATAGAAAATTGATTCATCTAGATTCAGTGAGGTTATAAATTTGCACATTAGTATAATATGTATAGGAAGAATATTCCTTTAATTAAAATACATTTTACTTGTTTCAAAAATCAATTCAGTGATAAGTAATGAGTTAAGTTATGGAGAAAAAAGTTCTGTTATGAATTAAAAATCTTTATGTTGTGTGAATATTGGTGTTGTATTATATTTTTACTGAAAAGCCTGTAATGTAACTGTTTGTGCACATGCTATCTTAGTCTCTTTAAATGTGTTTGTATAAATTTCATGAATTTTTTTTCTCAAAGCTAAATGAACCATCAGCAAATGATGACCTTGGCTTCCTCGAAATCTGTCTTTAGATTGTCCAAATAACACAATCTTTAATTTCCTATTTGCTGCTTTGATTCACTATATTTATTTGATTTTTTTCCCCTGAATGTTGTTAATGTATAAAAACACAAATTAAATGACTTTTTAGGTATTTAGAGAAATGATATTATATTTTCATCAAATTTCTTATGTATTTAAAAGTTATAGAATCTTTCCAATTTCCTTAAGGCGAATTTAACATATATTTTAGATGGAAGAAAGAGTGAAAGAGAGGAAAGCATAAACTTGTTAATTCCATTCATTGTTTATTGTAAAATGTGTAATGCTACTTTTTTCTTTCTTTTTTTCTTTTTTTTTTAATAGCTTTGAAAATAAAAATTTCTTGGTGTGTATATATCTTAAGTATATTTTCTGGATTGTTAAAGTTGCTGTGAGCTATGTTTATGCAAAGAAGTTCACTACATAAGTAAGATGCTTTTTTTAAAAAAATTTCTGGAGAAAAATAGAATGATTTACATTGAATTTTTTTTATTGGAAATTCTTTTTTTAAAGTTGGGTATATATATACCGATTGTTTTGGATTTTCGAAGTATTTGTGTTCCTTATTTTAAAAACGTGCAAGTTTGATAATTTTTGGCACTAGAATACATTTCAGAGCACATACAATATCAAACTTTCTTTTGTTAAATTTAAGGGCTTATATCAGTAAAACTAACTTAACAAGTTAACTACCCCTTTTGAAAGCGTGCAACTATCTGTGTCATGGAAATCGAGCTATGACGAGTATACTTGCCAATCACAAAGTAAGCGTCACTGTTAAAATATTGGATAAAAAAGATGGGTTTATTTAACAGTATTGCCAATTTTATTACTTGTACTTATTGTACAAGGCTATAAAGGAATTAAGCTTGGTCGCGGGATCTTGAGGCCAACGGCCCTTCTGACCATAAGTTTTTATAGATATCTGTAAATTTTAGTGACCGTCAAAATTCCTGGACTGAGACCACATTGATTTACTTCTTTCTTTACTGACAAAATATATTCTACCTGTCTTGACACTAAAAGTACTGTAGGGTTTATCACAGTCCTCTTATCAGAAAGTATCCTTACCTTTCCTACTCCAATAAAATAACTGTTCTTTAGGCAGCACAGTATTGGGCCATTACTTTAATGTCAGCATATGGTTGTAACAGCAAACAATTGGTATTTACACGATTCTATAGCTGGTAACTTCAGGCAAACAGCTATCAATGGGGTCAACACATGGTCAGCATCCTGCATTTGTTCCATGACTGGCCTTACCTGAAGGAACCCTATTTTAAATCAAATTTCCGACTTTTTCATTTTCCCCTTTTATCCTAACATCTAAAAAACATCATCGCACATAAGTTTGTTATGCGAATTTATATGCTTTTTCAGCTGGTGCATATGGGTATGCATGAGTTTCTCTAAAATTTTTTGTATTTTTTGTTTATTTACTTTACTCTGACCTGGCCTCAAAATATTTTAAACATCTTAAAATTTAAGAATTTGTTTTTTTTTTCAAAAATTACAATTTAATTAACCAATGGTCACTTCTTTTTACCCATGACGAGTGCACTCGTCATGTCACAAAATCCTGCAACTTCTCTTTGACGTGTATACTCATCAGTCACAGTTAATTGATTAATGACATGTTAAGTTAAGCTTCCTAGTCCTTGTGTAGTGTGGTGTAAAAGATGGGAGAGTGATATACCTACTTAGGTGTCGTCTTTGTTATTTGACCTTTGTTTAAAACTATGAGGTTTAATTCCAATATTTCTCATATTTTCTAGAATTCTTATTGAAAGTTTAGTTGCATTTAAAGTTTTATTTTAGTGCTTATTCTAATGCACCTAGTGTGTACTTTCTTATTTTTCTTATTTGTGTATTTTCTTAATACATTGCTTTCTAGTGCTGTTTGGAAGCAAAGGAAAAAAAGACAGTGAAATATGTTTTAGATTAAATCATAACCAGTTTCTGAAAAATTGTTTTTATTTTCAAATATTTATTCTTTTAAATTGCAATTCATTGGATGCAAATTAGTAGGATTTTATTAGGATCCATAAAATTTAATGCAATTTTACTGCATAAAATTTTTTCCCAAGGTAAATTCTTTAGTTAGATTGCAGATGATTAAAGATTTTTAGCTTTATAAGAAAGGGGGAATTTGGGGAAAAACTCATCTGCTACTATACTAATTATTGCTTGAGCTTTAAATAACAATATGCAAGAACAG
Source organism: Trichonephila inaurata madagascariensis (assembly GCA_019973955.1). Lineage (NCBI taxonomy): Eukaryota > Metazoa > Arthropoda > Arachnida > Araneae > Nephilidae > Trichonephila > Trichonephila inaurata. The sequence goes on from BMAV01010222.1 coordinate 160,991, forward strand.
TTGATGAATATTTGAGGCTTGAGTACATATATTATTCAAGGATTTATACATTTGTTTATACATATTTAATGATTTTTTTTTTGTTTTTGAAACTGTTGAAATTCATAGAAATTTTTTTAAAAATAAATTCTAACAAAATTATCTGAATTATCTTAAAGGATCCTGGACCTAATCAGAGTGTTACAGAATGTGTAGAAAGTGATGATGAAAATAATGTGGAAGGAGTCTCTTATATTTCAAAAAATTTAGAAGATTTAATCTCAGTGGAACATAACTATGCAACCAATTATTTTGTGAAAATCAAAAGGTACATTATTTTTTGAAGTAATTAGGGATGTGAGTGTGGTTTATTGTAGTATTTTGTAAGTTATTTTATGTATTAAATAAGATGTTTTATTCTATTACTTATATTATACTTATTTTTATAGGCTCATAATAGCTCAAAATATTTGTATACCACATATCTGGATAATTGATTTAGATTAAAAAAAAATGGTTTCATTGATGAAAAAATAAATTGCTTTTCTTGATATTTGTTTTGAAATCTTAATTTATAATATTTTCTGCAGTAGATCATTCTGTATATGAAGCAAAGTCTCTCAAGCATATCTACACTATTAAAATTTGTAGGTAAACAAACGTATCTATGTATGATGCCCAATTTTCTCACGAACCACACGACGCAGAAACTCGCTGAAAGTACCAAAATTTCGGGAATGATCCGAGGAATCCTTTTTGACCATTTATATTCCGATATTCCAATTAGTTAAAAAGATATTAATTAAAAACCTTAAAACGCATAATTAGTACCATTTCACACCACCAGGGGAAAATTCGGAACTTTTTTTTTCCAGACGTTTTTAAAACGCGATCCAATTTTTTTCATGACATTCATATAAAAAATAATTACAGATTCGGAAGCATCATTTACTTCGCCACGAAATGCTATAATTTATTTTACAAAATAATTATATTTTGTATTTCTTACGATTTTTTTAAAATGAGTCGAAATTTATACGTTTTAAAGAATACGATTTCTAAATCGTTCCGCTTGCACTTTCTTTCGCGTTAATGAAAAAAAATATTTTACTTTAAAAAAGTTCGTGCTTTTCTCTTTTAGAATCAGTCACTTAAAAAATTTAATGTCGAAAACTGTTTTTTTTACGATTTTTCAAAAAATACTCAAAATTTTATTTAAATACTTAATAACTTCTTTATTTATAAAAATAATCTCACAAAACTTTTTTTTCGTGTGTAGAATGATATTATACGTAATCTGTACAAAGATTGATAAAATATCTTAAAAATTACGGTTTTTTTAAAAAAAAAAATGTGTTTTTCCTTTTTTTCCTTTTTTTGTGACAAATATGTAAGCATTACTTTTTTTAAGTTTTTTGTTTAAAAATTACCGCTGTTTACAATCGATATATGAAGTTTGAAAGCATTAACTTAACAATTGAAGCCCGAAATTTTTTTTATAACTTTAACAAATAACGCAATGAGAAATTGAAAAAAATCTTCCTTCTTTATTTTAGAGTTATTTTCACTGCTTTCCCGGAAGGAACCGACGCCGCGTTTGTTATAGGCGCTGCTTTATAAAACGGTAGGTCCCAGGTTCGAAACTGAAGAGGAAGAGATGTCCAATTTCGCATTGCACTATTTGTTAAAGTTTAAAATTTTTTTAGTGGAATGAAAAAGGTTAAAATTAAAATAAAATATCAAAATGTTTTTATCAGATCGTTTTTTTTTAAATGTTTTTTTCAGTACATGTATATATATATATATATATCTAGGCTTTCCCCCATACTGTTTTTTTTTCTAACTTATATAAATTTATATGTTTAATCAAATATTCAAATGTTCAGAAAAAAGCAATCATTTCAATAGCAATCTGTAAATTTTTATTTTATTTATTACTTATAAAAATTTGATTTTAATAAATATTTATGTTTTTTTAAAAGGATTATTTCTATTATTTCATTACTAAATGAATTTTTTGTGAATTAAAAAGTACATCGTCTATTATTTTGGATCAAAATACATTTTAAAGACATTTTTAAGCTAACTATATGTAACAATTCATTGATTCATGAAAATCTGAAATCTATTTTATTTTAGATTCTTAGAAATTACCTATTATTAAAAAACGATGAAAGTTTTTTGTTTTACTCTTAGTATCATAATCGTTTTCTTTTTATTGCTTCACATTAATAATTTTTTAATTCTAACTTAATATATTTTTTTATAAGTCATGCATCAAAATTTGAAGCTATATCTTATCCGTGAGAATGAGGGGAAGATAGAACCATAATTTTACACTGAAAAAAAACCGTATTCGGGCTATAGAGAGGGGAAAGAAACCTGTCTTAAATCAAAAATAAGTGGAATGGAACCAATTTCGAAAAAGGGAAATTTTTTGATATAATTTTAGAAATCCCTCACATTGTGCGCATACAAACGCACACACAGAGGTGTTGGTGTCATGAGGAAAAGAGAAAGCCCAAGCAACGCCGGGCTAAGCAATGGAGGGGGGGGGGGAAGTTATTTTGAAAAAGAGTATTAGAAGTGCTGATTTTGTGAAGGAAAAAGAATTTTATAGAAGTAGAGATAGCCCATGCAATGCTGGGCCATGCAGCTAGTAATGAGTTAAAAGTCATTCTGAATATTTATTTTTACCAACATAGTGATTAATCCAACATAATTGAATTAAATGGTAAAGTTTATTATATATTGAATTATATTGCATTATTTATATTGCAGTATTTTTAAGAAAACAAAAAGTTAAGACATTCTTTTGAATGTTATGGACTGTAGAATTATGTTAAAACTCCTTTCCTTATATTTGGTTAACTTTTGAACTTTTTCACCCTGAAAGAATGCTGAAAATGTGCATTAAAATTGTGTGTTGTTAAAGTATATAGTTTTTTTAATATAATCTCCAAATTTTAAATTTTCATATTTTATTTTGGTATGAAAAAGGATACATTTATTTGTAAATTTAAAATGAATTTGGTTTTTGCATTTGTTTAATTATATATATATATATATGATGGTTGTCTGTCTTTTTTAAATATGCAAAAGCCTCTAACATACAGTGCATGACAAGATTGAGTTTTAGAAGTATTTTAAAATGTTTCTGTCCAAAATTGTGGTTCAAACTTCTTTGGGTTAAGAATTACAGATAGTTTCAGACTTCAATAAATTGTGTTATGGTTATGCGTTTTTTTTTGTTTTTTTTTTGTTAAAATATCTTTTATTTAAATTTGTAGGTTTGTAAGAACATTGGTGCTCAAATGTTGTTGAGTTTTATATTATATTGCATGTATGTAGAAAAGCATAGTGTCGTTAAAAAAAATTAAAATTTGATCTGCTTCTCATAATATATTAAAAACATTTTTTTATAGAAAATAAGTACTTTGCTGAACATTTTAAGAAGTTTTGATGTTATTAGGAGGGCAAATCAGAAAGCCTTTGATCCTACCAAATTACAGTTGCAAATGCAAAGTTATTACTTTGATTCCCAGTAATGAACCTTTTTTTGACAGACCTGGCCATATCTAATGTTAGCCCTGTGGTATGATACTGTTGTCGGTTGTTGAAGATGGCGATTGTGCTCCATAGAATATGAGCAATGAAATGTGATTCTTTTTCTCTGAAGCAAGGGACAAAAGTTAATTGAAATACACTGGGGAATGCATCCTGTAAATGGGGAAAAAGGTTACTTTGAGAAGTGTAAGGTTGTGTTGTGAGCTAGCAAAAGGCAGTGAAGATTTCTCAGCCGATTAGCGTTGGTTTCTGATTGATGTGGATACAATGTTGAAAGCATATTGGTGTGTGCAACTCAAGGACATATCCCACAAGCTTGGCATTTCGTATGGTAGTGCATGACATGGTTCTGTATGACATCACTAGTGTGTCCTTTGGATTACTGGCATGTTTTATGCCAATGGTGTCTAGGATGTTTGATGACATTCCAAAAAGCAAGCAAATGATTGCTTCACTGGATCATTTGCAAACTTCAATAGAAGAGTCTCAACCATCCACCTTACAGTTCAGACATTGCTCCTAGTTATTTTTTATTTTTTTATTTTCAGTCGACTGAAGTAGTTCTAGGTAGGACAGTGATTTACATGCTAGGATGAAGCCAAAACTGCTATCTGACAGGTGTTGCACAATCAGTTGAATGAATTCTACTGCAGGGTCATCTCAAATTTAGTGTTGTGGTGGGACAAATGTTTGCACTGGTGTGGGGACTATGTTAAAATATAAAGCAGAATAATAGAATCACATGCATATTTGTAATTACCTGTATGTATCTTACTTAAGCTTATAAAAATAGGAGTAAAGGCTTTCTGATTTTTTCACATACATATGTATAATTTGAACATTTAGGCTTATTGAAAATAAGTTAGACATATTCGAAATATTCTTCCTTTTTGATGTTTAGAAGTGGTCTTGATGTAATACAATATTTATAAAATACACTTTATAAATTCTGGTTTTAAATGTTGATTTCTTACTTTTATCTTTTACCACATCATTACTAAACAGAAAACCCATTGTACCTGTGTTCTGTCATAATGTTTCACATAAATTTTTTTTAAGTAAAAGAAAAAAAATGGCGTAATTAAAAATTATAATAAAATAATGGATATTATAGTTTTAAAAATAAGTGCAATAAGTCAGAATTTATTCTTCAAATCATTGAGTACAAGAAGATTGTGTTTTCAGTTTATGTATTTGGAAAATGGTTTAAAACATTTATTTATGAATTAGCATAAAAATAAGGATGGTCAATTACTGTATTTACTCGAATCTAAGCCGCACTATTTTTCCAGTGATCACCTCATTTTCAGTTCTACTGAAAATCAGGTGCAGTTTAGAATTGGAGGCAAAACATTTGTTGGATGGGGAAAATTGAGTTTCCACCTCTTTCAAAAGGAAAAAGACACCGTCCATTCTGGCCACTTTCATCGATGGCATATTTTATTTCCACAATTTATCTCCAGTATTGAGTCTATCCTAAACGTTGTCTGCTCTTATTTAAGAAATTTTTTTTGTATATGCTTTCTTCTAATCACCTAAACATCAAGGATACTGGTAATAGCATCAAGACGAGTTCACTATGATGTAAGTATGGAAAGGGAGGCAATTTTATATGCAGAAAGAAGGGAAACAGTGTAGCACCCACTGAAAATTTAGCACGGATGAAACAAATATACATCGATGTCGTATACAAAATAATGTAATTTTTTTGTTCTAAATGTTCAAGAGTCTTTTATAATTCTTTCACATACTTTTGTAATATATTCTTTCAAAGAAATGTTGCATAGCAAATGCATTAGATGGCATGGAAGACAACATCCTGTGGGAAAATGGTGATGCTGGTACTAATTCCGAAATCAGCTGTTTACATTGGGAGTGACGAATAATTTTCAAAACATGGTATTGACGGTTAGAGGAATGATAGTTTCATGTATGTATCTGAAAGTTTTTAATAATGGAAAAAAATAAATTGTTAACTTGTAACTCTTTAAAGATTTTTTTTAAAAGAATTCTTTTAAGTATCTGATATTGATGAACCTTTCACAAACAATTTTTTTATTTTTTTCCGCAAAAACGTAGAAAACTTGGGGTGTGGCTTCGAATCAATGACAACATTTTTTCACAAATTTGTTGAGAATTGGGGGTGCGGCTTAGAATCGATTGCGGCTTGGATTCAAGTAAATATTGTATTTTGATTCATATAGCTGTGGTTTGTAAGTTTAAAATTTATGAATAAATTGGGCATATTAAAATATCTTTGAATGAATTGGGGGGTGGGGGAGAATATGATACATTGATCAATTAATTTTCATATTATATAGTTAGTGCTTTTATGTACTCCATGTTCATCCTTGGAATTTTTATTCTTTATGTATATTTAAAGAAAATTTTTTTTAATTTTATACAACTTTTGGATTATACTTTGTTTTTTATATTTTAAAATTGATCTTTTGTTAAAATGGATGGTTATTTTGCAGCAATGTAAATGAAAATGCAATCAACATAGAAAAAGAAAGAAATAGTATTTCAGAGCCAACAAGCAATGAACAGATTCTTAATGAAGAGATTGAAATTTCAAACACTTCAACAACTAAAAGGAGATCAAAGCGGCAAATTGAGAAATTAGAACGTGAACACGGAGAGAAGGAAAACACAACTGTTGAAAAGTTACTTGATAATAACTGTTCACAAATGAAAATGGTTAAAATAAATGAAGTTTTTGATGAAAAAGAGACAGAGAGTAGGAAAAATGAAATTAATTCGAATTCAGATGTTCTTCCAATTAAATTTTCAGAGTATTCTATCTATAATAGCTATTCTGAATTTAAAAAGCGGCATTTAAAAAACATTGACAGCAGTGAAAATAAAGAAAGTAAAGAATATAAAGATCTTTCTAATGTAACTTCAAATACCAGTGAAGAGATTCAGGATGCTTTTAACAATATTAAAAATAAAAAGGATTCATTAACAGAACTGGAAGAGCTTCATGATATTGAACTCCCAGAACATGAACCAAAATCTAAATATTCTCGTAAGACTAAATTATGTAAATCAAATGATGTAGAACAAAATAAAAAGATTAACTCTCCTACAGAGGAGGAACATGTAGTTATGTTAAAGCAGAAGAAGACTACTGAAAATTCTATGGAATATAATATGAAGAAAACAAAAAAGTGTTCGAAAAAAAAATGCTTGGTAATGAATAAAGTATATGATGAATCTGAATCTAAACTGAAGAGTACAAATACTAAGAAAAAGTTATTTACTTCTCATTCCTTTGAAAAAAATGCTACTCATTTAGAACACACTCAGTTTGCTGAAACATTACATATTACTAAGAGAAAGAAGTGTATGTCATTTTCTGAGGATTTGTTCTCAGATGTTAAACCAGAAGCTGTTCCTAAAAGACTACGATTGTCTACTGACTCTAGAGATATGATTCAGAAAAATACATCGAGCCCACTTACTTCTCCAACAATGTTAAATGTGAAGCCACTTAAAAAAAAGATTTTGAAATGTGAAAGCTTACATTTAACAGTGAATGAAGATGAACCACCTTTATTCAGTAAGCCAGATGTTATGAAAAAAGTTGATGATACTTCAAGCAAAAAAGATGAGAAAGAAATTGATTCTAATTCATTAAACCAAGCTGAAGAAGCAAAAAATCTAAAAGTGGATGATATACCAGCTATGAAAAATGATACCAAAGAAAAACAAGAAGTAAAAAATAAAACCTTTCCAAATGATAAACAAGAGGAAAAAGAAAAACAAGAAGTAAAAAATAAAACCTTTCCAAATGATAAGCAAGAGGAAAAAGAAAAACAAGAAGTAAAAAATAAAACCTTTCCAAATGATAAACTAGAAGAAAAAGAAAAACAAGAAGTAAAAAATAAAATCTTGCCAAATGATAAACAAGGAAAAGAAAAACAAGAAGTAAGAAATAAAACCTTGCCAAATGATAAACAAGAAGAAAAAGAAAAACTTATGCTAAAAGTGAAACAAGGAGATAAAGAGAAACATGCATTAAAAGTAAGACAAGAAGAGGAAAAGCAATATTTAAAAACAAGACTAAAAGTAAAAGTAGAATGTCAACCGGAGGAGAATCACATAGAAGATGGACAATTTGAAACAATTTTTACTGGTAACCAAGAATCTGTAGACCCAAATAATAGTTCTAATAATTTTCAAGATACTGAACAAGGAGAATCTCAGCAAACGAAATGTGAATCGACATGTCCCAACGATTCTATCAGAAGTCATAATATTTTCTCTAACATAGAAGCTTTATTTGAAGCAGTTAAGTACAATGAGTCTTTACTTGATAGTATTTCTACTTCTGTACCTTCTGAAAAAAAAGATATCAATGAAAATTATAACACTGAAAATACACTTAATCAAGATTGTATGAATGATAGCTTAAAAGCTGTGACAGATACTGAATCTGATAATCGAACTGCTGAAGCCACTCAAAAACCCGAAAGAAAATCTCGTCGTATTATCAAGAAAAAAGAATTTTTTGGTGACTCTTCAGCCTCTTCAGATAATAAAAGGACCGGAGTAAATAGAAAGAAATCAAAAAGTAAGCATATTTTGTATCTGAATTTATATTTTAAAGTGAAACAAATAACAATTTTTAATGGAAGTTTATTTTGATTTTTATAATGAAATTTTAGAGTCTAGTCTTAGAAAAATTTACCCACTTTAAGTGCTGTATATTTGCTCTCGATAAGTTTACTACTAAGTCGTGAAATACTAAACATATTATTTATTGTTTTTAAGAAATTTATGCAATATTTTAAGGTAGTTGATAAAGCGTGAAATTGGATAAAAAGATATGTTGAAGCATGACTTGAAGGACACAAATAACAGATAAATTGCCTAACATATATGCTTACAAAAAGTTTCACATAATTCATTGAAAACTAATGGAATCTTTTCATGTACACATAGTATTTACTAATGTTAACATATATTGTGTCTTGTTGGGAGTTTGTTGGCTCATTAATTTTCAGTTGAAGGCTACATGGCTAGAAAGGGCTTGCAATTTATAAAAATTCAGTTGGACCTTTTTCAATTAAAGCATTAAATCTCGAAAAAAGTTCGTTATGTGGAAAATTCATTAAATTGAGATTAGTCTTTCAATATACGTTATAAATCACATAACACAAATTTTGAATTCATAAATACTATGTATTATTAAAAAAGCAGTTATTCACAACTTTCTTTGTTAATTATTATCTACTTATTAAATATATCTTACTCATAAAAAAATATGCAAGTAAAAAAAAAACATTGTCCAAGAATACTCTGTGTTTTCAACTTTTTTTTAAAAAAAAATTATATTAAAATCAATGAGTTTTTATACCATTTTCTAATTTTAAGCTTACAGGTAATTTTAAACATTCATCATTTTATTACCAGTTATTTTTATTTATTAAGTCTGTGTTTGTTTTGTTTGATTTTTGTTAGGATGAAACCCCCTGAATTACCCCCTTTCTTGCTCTGGGGGAGTTAGGCACCTGGTGAAACGAGTACTTATTCCTTATTAAAAGGCTTTCAAAATTGCTTATGAGTTAATTTTCCATGAATTTATAGTGGTTTTTAAAAGTTGATTGGTAGTCTTTTTGCTACCTATGATTTTAAAGATATATATATCTTTACATATTAACTTTTTCTCATTGAAAAATTTTATGGCTAATAGGACATGAGAGATGGGAAAAATGATTACTTTGTAATACATAAGTTTATTATTAACATTTGCATTTTTGGCAGTATAATATTTCTTGGTAAGGAGAATTTTTTTTAGCACATTCTTTATAAATTATTCCTGCGTAAACTGTTTCTAACACTAGAAGTAATTATTTTTTGTGCAACTTTTCTGAATTTTTAGTTGACAAGGGAACTAGAGCAGGAACTGCTCTCAAAAATAAAATTAGTAATATAAAGAAAGAAGAGGATCTAAGTGGGAGCAATCGTTATTTGGGGTTTGATGGTAATGCATATTCTGATACTTCAGAAGAAGATGATCCTAATAAACTTTGGTGCATTTGTCGGAGGCCTCATAATTCTAGGTATTTGCTGCATTTTAGTTATTTTCTTATGTTCATTTTATCCAAAACATTAACTTCAAGAACAATAATTATTTTTATAAAATTGTTATTTTAATATATTTATTTCTTGCTTTTGCTAAGTTTGTGAAATGGATGTATACATTTATAATATATTACTAAGGTACATTTAATAATATTATGACTGAATAATACTTGTTTAATAATAATAATAACTTGAATAATTTGTTTTTCAACAATAATTCTTGTATTTTGAATTAAGATGATTTAAAATATGATTTTGAGCATGCTCACAGTTCTTTTTTAAGGCTTAAAATTGTTGTTAAATTCTTATTTACAATTTTTAAAAAAATTACTGTCAAATTCCTGAACACATACACATTTGGTTTTTATGAAAATGTTTGAATTTTTTCTTTTTTTTTAATTCCTAAATTTATTTATGCCAGAAATATAAAACTATAGGTAATTAAAATGTTTTATTAATAATTTAAATTTCAATAAAATGTATGGATTTGTGTTTTAGTTATTTAAATACTCTCAGTTTAAAAGTTCATTGAAGTAAAAATTAGGGTGCATAAAAAATATGTTTGGAATTTTTTATCTGTTTGAAATATTTGTAATATTTAAACCTAGCTACATTTCAGGTACAATGCTGTAAATATTTTTTGGAATTGACAGTTCTACTCTGAGTACCTTTTTTGTTTCATGAACTTTGTGTTTGTTTTTATAAATTAGAATTAATTATACAAAAAGTGAATAAAATAAAATTAAGTGTGTTTATTACTTAAGCTTATCCTTTCCATTCAGATTATTATTCAAATGTTATTTCTTGTTAGAAGAACTTTCTGTACTATTTATTTCATCAGCACTGTTCCACATTTCATTCAGAAGAGTATCTTTTCTCCCCATTAAAATAAAAATGAAAATGTACAAAATTTGGTTTAAAAATGAGCTTAGAGGTGAGCGTGTAATATTGATCAAATATAAGTGATAAAGGGATAATTAATAATCACTATCTCAGAGTTTAAAGTAATTTGACCTTTTTTTATAACTGTTTCATATTTTTAAGTACTGCTAACGACAGGCATAAAAATCTAGCCTCTTGCTGTTATGAATTTTGCTGGCCTTGATCTAATGTTATTGTCGATCAGGTGGCATAAATAACAATAACATATTTTAAAGCCATTTAAGTTGACCCTTTTTAGGACTGGTGTGAGGTGTCATTACTAAATCTGATACAACTGAAACATTTCTTATGTTTAAAATTTAGACTGTCGTTTTTGTTAATGTCTTCAAATAAATTTCTAGTATGTAAAAATGAAGTATCAACAGTTTGCATCAGTAATCAAGAAATAAAATTAAAATTTTTTTTTTTATTTTATTTCTTGAAATTATTTGAATTTAAATTCATTTATTATAGTATATATTTACTTATTGCTACTTTAAATTAGATATAAAAAAAGGTTTTAATTTTTATTTTTTATGTGACTAACCTACTGTATATAAGCACTAGCGACGAATTTAGCTGACTGTAATAAATTGTTATCTAAGATTAAAGGTATCGGTTTCGAATTCCAATCTGTTGAAATGGAAGCGACTCACTGCAACAGCGCTGCCTAACAGTTTTTATTATTCAACATACCACCCCCCTTGAAACCTCTAAAGGGTTTCAAAAAAGGAGAGGTTATGTAATATACAACAATGAAATACAGATAATAATATATAATAAAATAAATTAAATTAAAGTTCAAATTTCTTGAGAGTTAGGTAAAAGATAAATCTTGTTTACATTTCTAGTTAATTTTCCGTATTTGGTATTTACACTCACTACACGTACCTTATGGTCAGGTCCAAAAAATAGTTTATTGATTTGGCCAAGAGTCCAGTTTAATGGGGCAGTTTGTTCTTTCTTGACTATAACCATATCTCCTAATTGAAGATTTCGCTTAGTTCTCCACCACTTGGACCTAGGTTGAAGTCTATGTAAATACTCTGTACCAGCAATCCCAGAAATACTAATGTAGTCTTTGAATCAGGTTCCATCTTTCAGAAAGACCTACAGACCTTGAGGGCAGAGATGGTTCTGGAAACTGATGAATAGGACCTCCAACTAAGAAGTGGGCTGGAGTCAATGCGTTGAAGTCAGACGGATCTGGAGAGAGCTCTGTTAGAGGTTGAGTTAAGACAAGCCTCTATCTGTATCAATAGGGTAGAACACTCTTCAAAATTAAGAAGTACAGAGTTGGTTGCCTTTATGAGTAATTGTTTGGCACTCTTGATGGCTGACTCCCACAAACCTCCAAAGTGTGGAGTATATGGAGGAATGAAAGACCACTCAATTCCTTTGAGAGAAAGAAAGTTTTGTACTTCTTGCTGACACAACTCCACGAGCTTTCTCAGATGTCTCGAAGTGCCTTTAAAATTGGATCCATTATCCGACATGATTTTGCTCGGACAAGACCTTCTAGCAATGAAACGACGTAAAGCAGCTAGAAATGCAGCAGTCGATAAATCCGAAACAAGTTCAAGATGTACAGCCTTAGTTGCAGTACAACTAAAAAGACAAATGTAGGATTTAAATTTTGTCACTCTTCGCTTATGAGCACATTTAGTGGTCAATGGACCAGCAAAATCCAAGCCAGTACTCTCGAATGGATGAATTTGCTGAAATCGGACAGGTGGTAAATCACCCATTAATTGAGAAGAAGATCTCAGTTTCATCTTAAAGCAAATTAGACACTTTTTGAGAGTGTGACAAACTACTGATCTACCATCCACAAACCAAAATTTTTGTCTTATCAATGACAGTGTCAGTTGTGGACCTGCATAAAGATAAGTAATGTTGTAAAAGTTTATTACCTTTCTTGTGAACTCATGATTTTTGGGCAAAAGCATAGGATGTTTTTGGTTATATGATAGACTTGTATTTCTTGAAAGTCTGCCTCCTACCCGAAGAACTCCCTCAGGATCACAAAACAGGTTCAATGGAAGTAATTTGGTATCTTTTGGTAAAGGATTTCCTTGAACAAGACATTTAATTTCATTCGGAAATTCTTCTTGTTGAATCAAATGCGCAATATTACAACTGCAGTATGAAATTCCAATGATTTCAAGTAACCAAAAGTTCTTGAGACTGGTGAACGACTATTTTTTATGAATCTCAAAATTCAGGACCAGACACGAACTAACTTTGTAAAGGACGATATTCTGTCAATAAATTCTGGTAAAGGCACAATTTTGGAAACACATGTAACAACGCTCCTCTTCTCTTTCAAGGCATCCGGAAAGGAGAATGTCTCTGGGATTTTATAAGATGAAGTTTCATTCATGGGTTGATTTAACCAGAGAGGGCTCTGAATCCATTGATCATGAGCTAAAAGCTGAGAAGGTAAGAGTCCTCTCATACCTAGATTGGCTGGATTCTCAATTCCAGAAAAATGACACCATTCAACTGATGGTATTGTTGTTTGAATTTTGGAAACTCTATTGGCGACAAATAGATGCCAGCGATATGGGTCTGTTTTTAGTCAAGCTAAAGTAATTGTCGAATCCGTCCAGGCAATGGTTTTGTGAATAGATAGAGGAAACTCCCTTAACACTACTTATAATACATTAGACAGCAACAAGGCTGCGCACAGCTCAAGTCGAGGTAAAGATTGAGTTTTAAGCGGGGTTACTCTTGTTTTAGAAGTGAGAAGCGAGACATTGATAAACTCGGATGCAATACATTTGAGGTAAATTGCTGCACAGTATGCTCTTTCGGAGGAATCACAAAGGCATGTATCTCAAGTTGAATGTATGAAGGTAGCAAGACACACCTCAGTATTTTCATTTTTTCGATAAGATGAAGTTCCTTTCGGAAGGCTGCCCACTGTTTATTTAAATCTTCTGGGATTGGTTCATCCCATTCTAGATTTAATTTCCATAGCTCTTGTAAAAGGATTTTCATAAAGACAACGCATGGCGATAAAAGTCCTAGAGGATCAAACACACAAGCAATTTCAGAAAGAACATCTCTTTTAGAATAAATTTACTTCTGTTCTTGTAATGAAACACTGAAACTGAAGAAATCAGATTTGGGATTCCATTGTATCCCAAGTATTTTTATTTCTTCACCATTTTGCACCACTTTAAGATCTTGATTTTCGGGAACCTCCTTGATCACTGTTTCACTGTTAGACTGCCACTTCCGAAGATCGAACCCTCCCTTTCTCATCATTTCCTTTAGTTTCCAAAGGAGTTCAACTGCTTCTTTTTCAGTCACGGCACCACTTAGTAAATCATCTACGTAAAAATGATGAAGAGTAGCAAATGAAGCCAAAGGATACCTTTCCCTTTCATCAAGTGCAAGTTGAGTCAAGGTTCAAGTGGAAAGATATGGTGCACTTGAGGTCCCATACGTGACAGTGGTTAACCTATATTCCTTCACTGGCTCCTTTGGATTATCTCTCCATAGAATTCGTTGCCAATTGGTATCTTCCGATGAGATCTTTATTTGATGGAACATCTTTTCCAAGTCTGCACACACAGCTATTTGAAACGTTCTAAAGGAAAGCAGAATTGGATACACGTCTTGTTGCACTGGGGGTCCAATCATTAGTAGGTCATTAAGAGAATACCCTGATGTTGATTTGGCTGATGCATCGAAGACAACCCTAAATTTTATTGTTGTACTGGAATCTCGTAGAACCGCGTGATGAGGAAGATAATATGCTTCCTTTTTAGCGTAGTCACTTTTAGGAACAAGCTCCATATGCCCTAAAGTTAAATATTCCTGCATAAAGTCTCTATAATGAGAATAAATCGCCGGTTTCTTGATTAGTGAATGTTCTAATGATTTGAATCTTCAAATAGCTGATTCTCTCGAATCCCCTGATTTAGATGGTGGTGAATGAAATGGTAATCATACCACATATCGTCCATTCTCATTTCTAACATGAGTATCTATGAAATGATCTTCACATGCCCTTTCTTCACTAGTTAATAAGCTAGCTTCAGGTACTGAATCTAACTTCCAAAAGTTACTCACTAAATCGTCGTTACTACATGGATGCTATTAACCGCAATTGAAGAAAACATCTCTTCAGAAGGAACATTTCCTGTGACTGTCCACCCTAAATCTGAACGAACTGCAATTGGTTTATTGTCCCCAAGGGAAAGAGATTGACCCTTTAGCATTGAAAGAGCAACGTTTACACCAATGAGAATATCGATATGACCACTCTTAAAAAAAGTAGGATCAGCTAACTTCAAATCACTAAAAGGCTCAGACCAAGAAGAATCTAAACTGAAATGTGGAAGTTGACCTACAAACTTATTAACTACATATACTGAAGTTACAAAGGAAATATTAGATGTAAAATGAGGTGTAAACTTTATCTCCAAAATACCATTAGTTCGAGTATCTGATGCTCCAAGACATGAAATGTGCATATTTGCTCGTTTCCTAGGCAATCCAAGTCTTTCCAAACAACTATTAGTGATTAAGCAAGCCTGACTTCCCAGGTCAAGAACACGACACAACCGAAAGAATCACAAACATTGACTAGTGCAGTACTTAGAAGCACCTGAGAATTGGAATCGAACCCTGAACAAGAAGTTATACTTGGATTATTTACATTAGGAGGATTTGGACCTGTATCAGTATTAGTAGCATTAGACATAACTGGGTGAAACACTTGCGCTGAAGCTGAAAGTACTGAATTATTAGCATCTCTAGGAATGGAAGTTTGGCTCACTAGGAGTCATAAAATGTAACAATGTGTGTTGCAATTTCCCACATTTTCGACACTTATTAGTGCTTTTACAAGCAGACTTCCTATGAAATTGAGTCAAACAATTGAAGCAAATGTTATTCGATTTTACAAAATTCACTCTTTTTTGAACAGAAAAATTTTGAAATGCATCACATTTATTTAAATTATGATTGTTCTGACAGTAAGAACAATGCAGTTGGAAACCTGAAGCAACTAGTGTTACTTTCTTATTACTTATGTTTCTTTTAACCCCATAACCTTCAGTCATAAGTGATCTAGCATGATTCGAAAGAAATTGTAAGAGCTCGCTGAGCGAAGGAATTTTTTCATTATCTAAAGACCTCTTCCACCAACCTCTTGTGGTTGAGTCTAATTTAAATTGAATGATAAACATTAGAATTATATTTGCTGTGCCCTCGACTTTGAGATCTAAAGTCTCCAATAATCGAACGCATTCCTTAATCGAATCGACTAACTTTAGAATTTGAGCATGGTATTCACAAGTTATCGGCAAAATATTCATAAGTTTTTTCATTAAAAAGCTCAATATTTCACGCTTATGAAAATATCTTTCCTTTAAAAGATCCCAAGCAATCTGAAAATTACCATCTGTTATTAGAAGTGATTGAACTATCTTCTGAGCATCTCCTTTTAAAACCCCTTTGAGATATTGTAATTTTTGAGCACCAGTTAAGTTTTGATTATTTGTAATGGCTGCTTGAAACAGATCTGAGAAAGTTAACCATTCATCATTAACTCCAGAAAATCTCGGAAGCGACAAGGTAGGAAGTTTCATTTCGTTTGAATCAGAATTTGTTGTATGAATTACTTCCCTACTCTTATTTGTTTTATTTAGATGCGAGACCCGTCTTTCTAATAAAATTAATGTTTCCTCCCATGTATCGAACAGCTTTTGTTTTTCTAAGATGTAATCCTCAATTTCATCATCCTTAGCAAGGCTAAACAAATTATCAAAAATGGTTTTCAATTCTTCCCCTATTGTATCAAACCTATATTTTCTATAATTTTGAGCTCGGAAGAATCCAATTCATTAATATCCTCTAACGTTTTATCTTTTAAACGCATTAGTGATGATATAATGGTTTTTTCTGGTTTAAGCACCCTTTAGCTTTCATATTTAAATTTTGATCAATTTACTGATCAGAAGAATTCCACTTATATAGCTATTTCACAAGAGAATGTTTCACTATAGAGTGTGTTTACATCTTAAGAAAGATACATGCACTGGCTGTTTCCACAAGACCACTTCTAAATGAAAGCGGCTCACTGTAACTGCGCTACCTAACGGCTTTTACTATTCAACACCTATATCTTAATTTTGTTTGAATTAGAACAATGAAATTGAGAGAGGGGAGGAAAAAAAAACTAAAAAAATAATGAATCAAATTTAAATTATTTCATTTGTTGCATGTTTCATTTTGATGAATTGCAATTTTAGTTATTTTAGTTTCTCAAGAATTTAGAGAGGTCAGATTGATTGATTTTTAAAAAATTACATGTGTGATTAAAAATGTGTAAGATATGTTTCAAAATGATGAACAATAATACAAAGTTTACTATAAATCTTGAAAAAATAAAAGAGTATGTTATCTCCTTTAAAAAAATAACGCTTTTGCTCAACCAAATGAAACAAAGGAAAAATGATATAAAACTATTCTACATTAAATGACATAACCTATATTAAATAAAAAAAAAAGCTAAGTGCTAGTTTTAAGTTCTTAGAACTGAGTACTCTTCAACATCTACAAGAAATAAATACTGAAATATCATAATTTCTTTCTTTCAAAGGACTTTATTTCTGTGAAATCTGATTCTAGGGAAAAAAGCTGTCTCCTAATGTTTTTAAATAAATTATTCTGTAAGGTCAAACAACTACTGCATTTATAATTTCGAGGATTTCTTCATAAGTTATCGTAATAAGCAAAAGTCTAGATTTTGAATTAGAATGGTATTGAATTTTTTAATTGTATTTTTGCTATTGTTTTTGAAGCTTCAATACATTATAGTTTAGCAATTGAGAATGGTTAAAATGTAGTGTTTGAATAATTGCCGTAAGTGTTACTGGGATATATTTGTGATACGCAAAATATTTTATAAAATGGGCTGTAGTTGAAAAAGATTTGTATCTCTTTTTGAGCAACATTTGTTAATTGAATTTTGCACCTTTTAATTTTAAAATTCTTTTTCCAGTGTCATTGTTGGCAAGTGGTATTTACATAACTCATTAATATTGATTTGTTTATTTTAAACAGGAATTCAGTTGGTCAATAATTATTAATTACACTGCTCGCCACACAAAATACAACATCAAGATGGACCTAAGATGTCACAGCAAAATTTATTCGGCAGATAACATGTTGCACAAAAATCAAACGATTAAAATTACAGCCTCTTGTGAAATGGGGATGACAAAATCAGTATTCAGTGTAGTCACTATTGTTGGCTACAACTGCTGCCACATGCCTCGGCATGGAATCAAAGAGATTTTGGATGTATCCTTGGGGTACAGCAGTCCATGCAGCTTCCACATATTGCCAAAGTTGATTTAGTGTAGCAGCGGGTGGTGTTACTGAGCCAGTTGTTGTGCAAGCATGGACCACATGTTTTCAATTGGCGATAGATCGGGAGAACAAGCAGGCCAAGGAAGCAATTCAATCTGATGGGTAAAGAAGAACTATTGAACATTGCGTGCCCTGTGTGGTTGCACATTATCCTGTTGGAATATGGCTGATGGAGAGTGCTGAATGTATGGGAGAACCACGGGCTCCAACAGGTCAGAGATGTAGCACTGGCTGTTCAGTCTACCAGCAATGTTACTAGAGGTGTGCAGCAGTTGAATCCAATCTCATCCCAAACCATGCAGGATCAGTCTGACAATGCATAATGCTACAGTTTAGCAGCCTCTCACTACGATGTCTCCTAACTCGAATCCAACCATTGTGATGTTGCAGGCAAAAACAGGATTCGTTAGTAAACACAATGTTGTTCCATTCCATTGTCCATGTCCGCCGTTCATTGCACCATTGTTGGCGTAAACGCCTGTGGTTTCCACTCAAAGGTAAACAAAACAATGGACTCCTTGTGGACATTCCACTCTGCTGCAAACTGCGTTGAATTGTAGGAGTGGACCCCGAATGATGCACAACAGATTGAATCTGTTGTGTTATGGTTTGTGATGTAGTTGCGTGATCCATCACTGCCATGTGCTTAATCCGCCTGTCATCACAGACAGTGGTGCAACAAGGTGAGTGTGATTGGCCCCGTCGGTCCATTGTTTCCTTCTACATCCAGCAATGACAGATCCGCATCATAGTTCCTTGTTTTCATCCAACATGTTCACCAATTTCTTTGAAGGATATCTGCAATCTCTATGGGCTACTATTCTTCCTCGGTTGAATTGAGAAACTTGGTCAAAAGATGCTCGATGTCTTCCACGAGGCTTAAGTAAACAGCTTAAGCAAAACAAACAACAAAAAAAGACAATTGCAGTACTTCAAACCACCTATCTGTTCTCCCCTTATATAATGCTTGCAGGTGGCACTACACTTGCCTGTGATGTGTGTCTGCACTATAATGCTAATGATTTGCATGCTTCATTGCTGCCAATGCATGATGTAAATTTCACTTGGTTTATATGTTTCCTTCAGGGTGTTGCATTTTGTGTGGTCAGCTGTGTTGGAAAACATTTATTTGGGAGCTAATAAAACAAAAATAAATAACTTTTAAAAAAGATTTGGTAAGTGTATTGTATCCACTCTCTTTCTACCCAGTTAAATCATTGAATAGTAAGATCTTTTTTTCAGTAATCGATATAAAATATCTTGGAATTTTTTATTGTAAAATCCTGTAGAAATATAGTCTGCACTTATATGTGAAAAAACTTTTTTAACTCCTTTTTTATGAGCTTAAAATAGAACTAAATTTTGTACTTGAAGAAAGTACTTGTATTTTTAAAATTTATACATAATTGGTAATTTTGAGGGAACGGGAAAGATTAATTTTATAAAAATAACTGAGATATATGTCACATTAATTTGTTTATATCTTTAATAGAAATAGCTTATTTTTACCTTCAAGTGACTGAAATTGCTGAGTCATGTGTTATTTTTAGTTAATCATACAAAAACAAAGCTTAGCATTAGTTTCAAAAGGAACTCAATTATCACAAAGATCTAAATGGAATAATGAATGGTGTTTAGTGTTATTTTATCTACATTGTGAAAGGGATGATGCTCTTGATATGCATCAAGCTGAAAATCGTTATTTTGGCATTGTGTGGAAGTTTGATGAGTCTGGTGTTGACTTGGATGTTGTCCCTTAACAATAGCTTAAAATTATGAGGACTATTAATGGTATTCCTTGTATTGCTTTGAAGAGTGATGCAAGATAATAATAAAATAAACAATTTGTGTTACTTTTTATTAGGATTTCAAAGACCTTGCATGGCTTTAAAACTAATATACCATTCTTTTATGTGTCAGTGCTTTGTCACAAAAAGAATTATACTGCTCATTACCAATAACTCCTGGGAAAAAGCCCTTTGAAATTATTCTTGTTAATTTGAATCTATACGTAAGAATCAACATTTATTTTGCTTTTGTTAAGAGTTAAAAAGTTCATTTGTTTATAACTTTTAATAAGTTGATTTTTTTTCAAATTATTTATAAATTACACAAAAGAGGTATTATGTTATGATCATCCCTCACCTAGAACAATGAACTTGCCTGGAGACAAAACTAACACACATATGTGACTGATACTGGAGTATATAAAATGCCCATGCATCATATTTGTACTTGTAGAATAGAAGAAGTAGCTGATTTATCGGATTTCGATGAAGGTCAGAAGTCTTTTTAGATCAATACCTTTGAACATCTATTTCTGAAATGGTGCTTTTGGTGTACTACTCACATACAGCTTGTGAGTACTTTTCAAAAGTGGTATATGGATGGGGAAATGGCTAGGTACTCGTCCGTGTCGGTTGTGGAACAATGTTTCCAGAGGAGAGAACAGACTGTTACAAATTGCGTTTGATAGTTCAAGGACTACAAACAGCTGATATCACCAGCAGTTACAATGGTGGCTACCCAGATGGTTTGTTTCATCATACAGTGCAACATTTATTTCTGCATACGGATGTACACAGCTGCCACTGGAATTGCATCCCAGCACTGACAGCTCTTCTTCACACAGCATCTGAAATGGACCATAGGGCATCAATATTGGACTTAGCTGAATGGAAAAAAGGTACCTGGTCTCACAAGTCACAATTTCTGATAAGTAATTTTTCTGGCAAGTGTGAATACACAGATTTCCAATTGAAATTCTGGCACCCAGATGCACTGTTAATTGGATACAAGGTGCTGGTGCTGGTATGAATAGTTGGGCAATATTTTCATGGGCCATATCGAAAAGTATTGTCCCTATTAGAACAATCCCTGATACCAGTGCATGAGAACATCTTTTTGTTTGTGCCAACCAGGTGCACTCTTTCATGGTAGCTGTTGAACATTACTTCACATTAAAGTAAAGGCATCTAATTAAGTCACCATTATTTCCTGATTTCTCAAACCTATTTTCATGATGTTGGTATATTCACTATAACTGTGACTTTTATCTCGAAATTGAAGACCCTACGTGTAAAGGGAGCTGCTGCTTGTTAAATCTGTTGAGGCTCAAAAATCTTCCAGTTGCTGTGGTGTGGAATGTAAGAGAGGTGTGCTTGCTCAGGTGTCCCCCTTGTCACTTCACCGTGGCTCAAAAATTACAAGATCCAATAGCAATTGTATAGCTTTATAGTGCAGCATTAATTTAACTCACACTCACTCACTCACCTGCAAATTATGTAAATTTACTTTCTTTTACTATGTATGTGATGTTATGAAATGTTTTTTTTTTTGTTTGTTGATTGTTACCAGAGAACAACCTTGGAGGTGTTTTATTTTTGAAGTTCATTATTTAATAAGCTAAATATTTTTAGCATACTCCCATTATTGACTCTGCAACACTGTTCCTGATGTTTATGGTGTTTACCAACAAGATAATGCACCATGTCATAAGAATCAAATCGTGAGGGTATGGTCCAGTTAACATTCTAATGTATTTCAAGGCCATGTCTTGACCTCTGAATTCATTGGACATTAATCAAATCAAACATTATGCCTCCACTTAGAAAACTGTATTCTTGCTTCAATGCTTCCACTTCTCAATGTATGGATATTTCAGGACCAGCTGTTGAGTGCCTGGCACCAAATACCTCAGACTACGTATCAGCACCTTGTCAAGTCAATGACTCACTAAGTGTTGGTAGTTTTAAAGGAGGGAGGTAGTCTTCTCTTCTTATTTAAATGGGTAGTCATAATGTAATGGTTTTTCAGTGTACTTGTGTCTAATTGGTTTATAATCTAATATATATCTAATTGTATTGAAAATTAATGAAGGTTTGATTGTTACCATTTCTTAAATAGTTTTATTCTAATAGTCTGTGTAATTTTTCTTAAAAATTGTGATGTTTAATTTAAAGAGCAATATTTATGATTAAATAAAATAAATATGTAATACATAGAAATTGTCACTGTAATTTCCTTTTATTTATGCAAAGGTTCATGATTCAGTGTGACAAATGTAAAGAATGGTTTCATGGAAGTTGTGTTGGTGTGACAAAGCTATATGGTCGTCAATTAGAACAGCAGAAAAAAGAGTGGATATGTCCGGTTTGTCGCATGAAAGGTTAGAAAGAAAATTTGAAATTTATATTAGATTATGTTTATTATTGTAAAATGAGTTTAATCTTGAGTATTTTCAAGTGACTTAGTTATTAAGCTATTAAGAACAGTAGCTAAAGAGAATCTAAGTGTTCGTGCACACACACATACACACATGAATGAAAATCTAATTTTACAAAATTGATATTAAAAAGCTTTTGAAATTAAATTTGTTCTTCCTGTAAGGAAGCTTACAAAAATTAGTATTTTATGGAATATTATTAATAAGGAGGAATTTATTTAAGAGGACAGTACAATTTAGTTGAACATTAAATTTTAGTTTGCCAAAAAATAAAATGAATTTTTTGGCCTGAATGATTTCATATATATATATATATATTTTATTATCTGGTAAAATTGGACTTCTCAAAGTTAAAAAAATTAAGTTATGATAGCTTCCATGTTCATTTTTACTCACATCCCTACAGTAAATAAAACCTTTAAGCCACTTTATCTCGGGGGGAAAAAAACTTTTTATTTCAAAATCTAAGGCTATTTTCAATTGCTCCATATACTTTGATTTTTTTTCTAACTATTGTTGTTAGTTTATGCAACAAAAGATGGCATTCATTTTTTAATTTAAACAATATTTATTTGTAAAAAAATTAGTTGAATTTGGAATTTATACTCTTTTTAAGGGGGACACATTACGATTCAATTGACAAAAGTCGGTCAAAAAATCAAATCTAATTTTTTTAGCCTAAATTATTCTTTATTTACTTTTCTTTAACCTCACAAAATTTGAAAGCTCAACACAGAGTTGTGATAACTTTTACATTTGTTCTTATTCACATCACAATGGAAAATTAAAACTTTAAGCTTACTTATCTCAGAAAGATAAAATAGTCAGTTTGTCTTCATTTAAAGTGCTAAGGCTTTTTTTTCTATTGTGTCTAATGGTTTGAATTTTTTTAAACCTATTTCTAATTATACATGTAACAAAAGTTGGTATGCATTTTTGTACCAAAGCAATATTTATTTTTTAAGAAATAATTGAACTTGGAATTTATACATTTTTTAAGGAATTTTCAATAAGCATTCATGAAAAGCAGTATTGTTCGAATACCAATCTGTTTGCCACAATTACGTGGCAGCAAAGCTGCACAGTAAAGAAAACCTGAATAATGACCATATATGCTCTTGGAAATTCTTTATTAATCAGCAACAATTCAATAATGCAATCCAGAATTCATTAAAACAATTTCCACACATATTGTCAAAAACATCTGAGACATAATAGTTCAAAAACTATACTTCTGAACTGTTAAGACATGTTCTCATTGACTTAAGAGAGTGAGTATCAATGCATCATAAATTAGATTGGGATATTAAGAGAGAATCAAAGTCATAACATCTCGTTTACATATCGTACTGGAAGTTACCGCCTTCTTGATGACTTTCAATCACGAGATCAAACGTCACAGTAACACGTGAGCGCCACTCAATCAGGAACAATCGCTAACTGACCATTCTGCGATTAGTATTTAAAAGGGGATGAGACGATTTACTTTTTTGGTTAACACAATCATTTTATTAAAAAACCTGTACCAATTTTTGTTATGCATAGTTTGACGTACTTGTAAATAAAATTTCATGCGTGTACGTAAATTTTTGTAGCAGGAGTAGCTTTTTAAAAGCACAAATTTTTTTTCCTTAAAAGGTTAAATGGCTAGCCTTTTTTTATGAAATTTTGAGCACAAAATCTGTTTAACATAGTGTACACACGTAGGAGGCAACCAAAAATTTTTTGAAAATCCTTAAATTAAAAATTGCTTAAATCGTACCATGCCCCCCCCTTAAGAAATTTTCAAGTATTTTATGAATTTTTATCATGTTATCACAAAACTTGCTTGTTAACTAAGTTGTCATGTCTGTGCTTCAATTATTGTTGGAGGAGTAGCAGATATTTTAAAATCTTTTTTCATGAATTTTAAAATTTTTCTTCAAAAGTTTAAGTGGTGAACTTTTTGTGGTATTTTAGCACTAAAACTGTTAATATTATATATACACATGCAAGTAAAAAATTTATAAAAACCATTAAATCAAGTATTTTTTTAATAAATTATACCATGTCCTCTTTATCTACTGTATTTTAATTAACAGGTAATTAATGTACTTGTGGATAGAAAAGTTCATTTTTATGAAATAGAAAATAAATTTCACAAGATTATTTAGTAATATAACTATGATTTGGGTGATTAAATTGCAGTATTTTAAATCACATTGGTTTATTAGATTAAAAAAATGGATGTGAGTAAATTTTTTAGAATTTTTTATTTGTGGAAGTGTAAATTGCCATTTTGCTTGCTTTTCAAATAAATACACTATTAATAAAATTAGCATAAATTAAATGCTTTTGAACTTAATTTATCTTATTTGGTTCCTTCTTGTTTACTGTGCTTGAAATAATGACAGCTATACTTCTTTAGCATTTCTCTCTAGGCTTCTGCGTATTCCTGGTCTCTAAATTAAAATGATTTTTTTATGAGGATCTTGGGTCATTTAGTTATGCTTTAAATATCTCATAAATTGAATCAACTAA
The DNA here is from genome assembly GCA_019973955.1 of Trichonephila inaurata madagascariensis. Classification (NCBI taxonomy): domain Eukaryota; kingdom Metazoa; phylum Arthropoda; class Arachnida; order Araneae; family Nephilidae; genus Trichonephila; species Trichonephila inaurata. Next base: position 185,688 of record BMAV01010222.1, read on the forward strand.
CAGAACAATTTAGCCATATTATTTTCTTTTTGAAGTCTTATAATGTATATTGCAGTCTAATAACAAAAGTAAAATTTTATTTTTGTAAAAAATATAAATTAAATATTTTTTCATAAATTAAAAAATTGCTAGTTTTCATTTTAAACTAATAAAATGTGGGAACTAGTTTGTTATCCGGGGTAATCGCGCCTATCAGCGTTTGCTGTAGCTGGAATGGAATCCAAGATGGCAGCATCCGTTTATGAATCGGAACGGAAAAATAATTTGAAGTGCATGATTTCCGACGATTTTAGCAAAGAATAATGTTGATAAAAATTGTGAAAATTAGTAGTGAAATAGTGTACTTACCTTTAATGGATGTGGCCAAAAGTATGGGATACAATAAGTACCGGGATTTTTTTTTTGCACAAAAAGAAAAGAGTATGAGGGCTACTGAAAGTCCGAAAGGGGGTTTATTGAAGTAAAATATAACAAATGCATTTTTGGAGCTGGATGTAATATGGAAAAGAAAGTGTTAAAAACTCAAAAAAAAAAAAAAAAAAGTGCAATGCTGGTGGTTGAAAATGAGGGCTATGAATTTGATTCCTTGACTCCCCCACCTGAAATGATTCTCCATTCAGCCCAATTAATATTTCAAACAAGGTCAAGAAATTTAATGAATGGGTCCTCTTTGAGAGCGAAAAAATTTTTCCTGAACATGTACCAGGCGATATATCCTTCAAATCTTCCTCTCCGATTGTATTCAGGCAAGGAAGCTTTGAAGTGACGCCGGTCTCCGAATGAATGAATTAGAGCAAATGGTTAACTGTAAGGTGACGATAGCCTCTTTCGCTCAGCCTTTCGTAAGTTTTCCAGCAGTCAGATATAACAGTTGTTCCTGCTTTGATCCGTGATTCAATAAGGCTGAGAAGTGTTTCTGCCGTCCTGTCATGAACTGCAACCAGGAAACAGCGTCCCGTTTCGCGTTCTATGCTGCCAAAAACCCACTGTCCCTCCACAAAATGACCCTTATTATATTTTCTTTTCCCAATTTTACTCTCTTCAATTTCAACTGTTTTACCCTCCCCTAAGTTTCTCTGTGTTAACAATAATATGTTCTATTAACACATCGGACGCATAGCTGCTCCAATCGGCAACAGTCTGCGAATAGATACCAAGCTCCTTATGAATTTGAGTGAATGAGGAACGTCTGAAGAATTCATCAATCAAAAGTAGAATGGTTGAAATTGGCAATTTTCTGCCTGAAAAAAATGAATTGAATTGTATAGATTTCTTATTGTGGCAGCGTGAATTTCCGCAGCGAAAAGATGCGACCATCAAATTTTCTGGATGTATCCCGAGCAACCTTCATGTCATGGCCACATTTTTTGCATTGGACCTTGTTCAAAATCATTGAAATCTTCTAAAGGAACGAGAAAAGAAAATCATTACTTTTTTAAAAAAAAGTTGACCAAAAGTGTGAATTTGGAACACTTTTTGGACTGAAGAAATTGAAAGAAGAGCCCTTATATTCCTTGAAGAAAAAAAAATCCTGTTACTCACCGATAACTGTGTAAATATCCATTATCTGGAGAAGCACAAAAACAAAGTAGAGAACAGCAGCAGGTTATGAAGGAATGGATTGAAAATGATTGCATTTTTAAAGTATTTGAATTAAAATCGTCTGAAATGCAGAGTTTTACCGCGCAATTAAAAGAAACCAATAAGAATGAAAGAATTAAAATCATCTGAAATTAACAGGATTAGCATTTGAAAAAAAAAAAAAAACCTAGTAGAATGAACTATAAGAAACGTAATCTCCATGGCAACCACATCACCAAGTGAAAGAAATTTCAAGGCAACCATATTGCAATTTTATTGCCCATGTTGGCGAACATAAACAACAACTTGGCACCATTACCCCGGATATCAAACTCACACCAAAATGTCTTTTAATTGCTTGTAAAATTTGAAAAAAATACAAAAATAACTTTTGGACGGAAAACATTTATATAAAATTTATCAGAATGTGGTTATCTTTGGTTTTTACAGCTTATTTTTATCTAAGCAAAAACATCAATTGCTTGATTTTGTTCTCATTTAAGTTACAAGAATTTGGAGCTGAGCATCTTTATGTGCTCTTTTGGTATGAATGAAAATATATCTTTTGACTTGAAGTGGTGTTCTAATTAAGCATTTCTGGGAAACTTCTAATAAACACAAATTGCATCATGCACCAAACTTAATTTTTATGTAATGCTCCTAGGTATCCTGGGGTATTTAAATTTGGTAAAATTCTACTGAGACTTCATGACAGAAATTTTACTTTTATTCCTTTCTCCTTTGTATAAATTAATAATTAGATTTTAATTATTTCAGTTATTGAATTAAAACACATTTTTTTTTAAAAAAAAACCCCAATTTTGTGAGGTTTTATTAAAATGAGACAAGTAAAAATATTTAAACTGATATTTATTTTGAAAAAGAAAAAAAAACAGAATTTTTTGTTGTGTAAGGGAGGGAGTGTTTTTTGTGTTTTTCTACCTCTGACCTTTCACACATTACATTTCATTATTTTAATAATTTTTAACCTTGTTTTGTCCATTGAAAACATAAAGGATTTACTGAATTAAGTGTAATATTTTTAAATTGCTCAGTATTTATTACTTTGATATCAAGAAATGACACTGAATAGTGAGAGGTATATGTAAATTTTTCGTCACCACATTAAACTGGCACATTCTTTTAAGAAGCCCATATTTGGTTAGATTCTTATTTCTGTATTTTGAATGAACTAAGTGTAATAATATCTTTATTTTTTAAAATTATATTCCATTTTAGAATTTTGAGGTTCATGAAAAAAGTAACAATTCTTATTTAAACATCTAACTTTGGAGTGTATGGTTTTTCCATTGTTGTGCTGATTGAAATTTCGGTGCAAAATAGGTAGAATACTCTATTATATTTGAAACTTTTTTTCAACCTATTATAATGTCATATTCAAAGAATTAATATTCATCTTTCTAAATTAATTAAAACACATTTTCATTCAAAGAGCTTGAGAAATGTTTTTTGTAATAATTTTTTTATTGAAAGTCATATGAAGTATTATTGGGTTGAAACAAAGTATGTGCTAAATTTGCTAAATAATCATTTTCCTTTTAAGGAAATTTTTTTTTTGTTTTCTAACTATATTGAATATTATTACATGAATTTTTTTAAGCTACATTTTTTTTATATATTAAAACTAACTGGTATACCCGTTCTTTGCACAGGTAAATTGAAAAATTAAGCAATACAGATTGAAGGATAAAGAAGTTCTTAATGAGTTAATTTTACATGAATTGTGTGCAAATTAAAAAGTTTTTTGCATATCTTAGTTGAACGTAAAAAAAAAACCATATTTGGTAAATTTTAAGTCCGTAGATCTAATAGAGCTGATAAAACGGATTTTTATTCATTTATAACTCCCTGTAACTCTCTTGTCAGTCGATTTTTGAAAACACCTTCCTAAGCTGCTCAGCAAAACTTTTGTTCAGCAGAGATTTTTTTAAATTTTATATTAGAGAATTTTTTTCAAAGTTTGTGTAATGAATGCTTAAAATAGTGTAAATAATTTATATCTGGGAGTGTAATACGTTAATATTACTTTCTGTTGTATAAGTTTTATGTTAAAATCTTTCCACCACCTCTCGCTTCGAAATATAGTTTTATAATGAAATAAAAAAAAAATAGTGATTACACTGATCAAAGGAATAAATTAAAAGCGAGTGTGCACTGAGGCATGGCGTAGACAAAACAAATAGGGAAAGTTTTGCTTCATACAAAAAAAGATAGATATATGCTGTCGCTGGCTTTTTGCAGATGGCAGATTTTTTTCCTACTTTCTTGACAATTATCACTATATTTTGGAAACTTCACACAATATCTTTATAAATTACAGCCTATGTGTTATTCTGATGTATAAGCTATATTATTTTAAAGTTTCATTAAAATCCATTCATTTGTTTTTCCAAGGATATTTTTCTAATTTTGTTGAAGTTTATATTGAAAACAGAATTTAAAATACATCTTTTATAGAGATACAAATATATAAGTTGGACTCATTTTCACATTCTTATTTAGTTTTAAATTGAAATAAGGCTCTTGGTAATAGTGCAAAATGATTTACATAATTCAAATATTTATTTGATTATCAAATGTTATTGAGTCAAAACTGTTTCTGTTATTTTATAGTACAACTCTTTTGCAATTTCTCTTACAGGTGGAACCTTTCTTCCACAAGATGAGAAATCACACAACGAAATATATGAATTAGAAAATCTACATAGAAAGGTTATTTTTGGATTCATAATTTTTAAAATAATGTTTATAGCTTAATATTATATAACACTTTCTCTTTTTCAACTGTTAGATTAAACACATTGGTGTTTAAAGATTTAATGTTTGTGTAAGAAATATTTTTGTGTTTTCCAAAATAGGAAGGATTTATTTTTTATTGCTTATCTGAAGTTTTTTTTACAATAAATTGATCTTGAGAAGGTGATAATAATTATCATTTTTAAGGCATTTGTATTAATTTGTGCTTATTGAAAGTATTTATATAAATTTCTTTCTTTAGTACTTAAATTACTTAGTGTTCGAAAATAATTCTCTAATAGTTTGAATTACTTCAAAGCACAAAAGTAAATTGCTTCTTTATTTCTGATTATTTTCATTAAACATTTCTTCACAATCATTTCTTTATATATATATATAAATTATATGATATGTTTTATAATATTGGTCATTTACTCGTATGTCATTTATTGTCAACATGCTGATGTGTATCTCTAGTTATACATATTGTTACGTAGATCCGAGGGTTCGAGGATTTTATGCAAAACAATCACATAAACAGTTCTTCAAGAGCGATGCGAATTTATTAACAAAAATCCAATCCTTTAAATACAGGATTCAGCAGCAATATTCATAGAGTAAATCTCTGAAGGTCTGCACACCTTCAACAGCAATCAAACACAATAACCAGTGTTTAAAAATACACGTAAGTAAAGATTATTCACAAGCACAGCCGAGCTAATCGCTAATCAAAACAATCCTCACTACTCGCTGGTTTAATCCAGATTCCCCGCCGTCCTGGCGAGCATCTTTTTTTCAGGCGCGACAGAAACTTCCAGAAATATAACAGCTCGTGTCATTGAACGTGACACTAGTGGAGAGATCTACTACTTTCTAGAAGATTCCAGAGGGTTCCGAACTCGCCAATGACGCCAAAATTGTCGCCAACTTGGTTCTACCGCCAATATTTCGCCAAGTTCTCATTGAATCGTCATTATAACATAAGGGGCGGCATTGCTTGTGAATGGTACAATTTTAACATGAAATAAATATAACATAGAGTAATATAAATGCATTAAATACTCAAATATACAAATTATTTACACTATTTACACAAAATTCGTAACAATATTATAATTTTTGAGCAAGTAGTTTTAAAAATTAATGTTATGAAATTCCTTAACATTAATTTTTGGATTTCAAAGGAGTTATTTTTATATGTATAAAAAAGTGTTTTCCATTCCATTTATCAAAGTAATATTGTTTTGTTAAGATATTAATATTATGAGTGTGTGTTCATACGGGTTGTTTAAGTCAATTGTTTGCCTATTTTTTAATGTAAAAATGTATTTTGTGTTTGCATATGTATAATTTCAATTTTTTCCCTTCAACTTCATCAAAAAAGTAGTTTTAGAAAGTAGTAGTAGAAGGAATAAGAATGTTTTTTTTTTTTTTAAAGATTCCATTTCAAAACTGTATTTTCTTGAAATCTAGTTGAATCAGAAGGTAGAATTTTAGCCAAATACTTTAGTAACTGTTGATTAAATTTCTTATGGTCAAGAAATTGAACTTTAGAGATATGTTTAACAAATATTAGCTTTTGAGAATTTTTGTATTTGGTACATAACAATATTTCTATTCTGATTTAGACATGTATTTGCTTTGTTAAAGATATCAGTTGCATTCACAATAAAATAAAATAATCTTAATTGTTAATTTTTCCGGTTCTTTTTAGAATTCGAAAAAATCTGTTAAGGCAAATAACCGCTGTGGAACTCATGAGAAAATTGAAGCTATCTCTGATACTCAGAATTTTGTCAATCTGGAGAATATTAAAACTCCTGTTCATGATTTCGAGGCTCCTGTCCTTGATTTCAAGACTCCCGTGCATGAGGCAAAGACTTCTGTGCATGAAGTAAAGAGTCCTGTACATGAAACAAAGACCCCCATGCATGAAGTAAAGAGTCCAGTACAAGAAGAAAGGATCCATGTATTAGAAGAACATTGCTTTGTACAAGAAATCCAGACTTCTATTCCAGAAGTAAATACTGCTATTGAAAAATTGAATACTTGTGTACAAGAAGTAAAGACTCCTGTAAAATCATCCACTAATGATGGATCATTGAATAGTGGAAGTTTTTTGAAGAAAGGAAATTCTAATGCTAAAATGATGCCAAAAGCAGAAAAAGGTTCCAAGAAAAAAAATTCAAAGCAATCAGCACCTGTTGCCCCAAAGCAAAATTTGCTTGTCAATTTGCTGCCATTAGCTCATCGGCGAAAAATATCCATGTCCTCAAAAAAGTTTGCATCGTCTACCATGAAATCCAGAGCACAAAAAAAGTCTCCTATGCCAAAGCAGTCTGTATTTTTATCAGAAGATATAGTTCAAAATAAAAAGGATACAAATATTAAAACCCCAAGTCATGATGCTGAAAAACCAAATTTTGAGTCTACTTCGCTCAGAATTAAAAAAAGAGCAAGTGTCCCCTTAAAAGAAAAGGTATGTTATTGTTCGAATATTTTCAAATTTGATGTATTGTTTTAATGGTATACTATTTAATATAATCATAACAGACCATATTTATCTTAATTTAATAGTTAGTATGATGTCAGATTACAGTTTATATTTTTATTTTCTCAGTTTAATATTTTAGAAAATACTAAATTGTGTCGATCTAATGATATCTTGCTGTAATCTTTAATTTAGTAATAAGTTTTTAGGTTTAAAAGTAAATTTTAGTTGGGCAGTTATGTTATTTTGTTTCTTTTACCAAGGAAATAATTAATCTGTAATTTAGTAATAATTTTCCTATCAGGAAAGTAATATGATAATGCACATTTATTCATTCATGAAAAAAAATGAATTATATATTTATTTATGGTATATTTCTAAATTTCAAAGAATTGAGAGAGAAGAGAGGTTTTATATAAATGTTTGACTAATTACTAACTTGAGTCAAGAGAATGAAAAATAAATAATTCTTCCTACTGGTCACAAATGTTTTTTTTTCTTCTCACCTCATTTGATTTTGTTTATATAACTTTTGTTTATATAAGTGCATAACTTTTTTGAGTGATTTAGTACTATTTTATTATTTACTATACATTTCAAATGTATTTAAGTTTCCAGTAAAATGTGTCTTAATGTATTTTGTGTGCTTGTTTTCTTTTTAATCGAAACATATTTTCTTAAGCAGACGTTACATTGGTCTAATTTTTTTCTGATGATACTGATTTCTTTTAAACAGCCAATCTCTACATTTTTATATATTTAAATATCTAACATTTAAAAAAATTATTCAGCATTAGAGTTATCTCTACTTTGAAGCAAAATGTGGTTAACACCTTCACTGCTTGGGCGTATATATATACCTCGCTCAGCTGTTGCCTGAACTGACCTTAAGTATAGATATGCTTTTCCAAAATGTGATCCTTTGGGTGCAATGCTATCAGTGAAACTATTCTGATGGCTTTCAAATGCAATAAAATGCCTTTGCCAGTGTTTGCGAATGATTTACTTATTTCAAAGTAAGATTTTCTTATTTATGCCTTTCCCCCTCCCAATACACTGCACAACTACGCCTGCCTGTGTGAAAATGGTGGCAGTAGGAAGAGAGTCGCGTAGCTTTTCCTCATCAGGTAAGGGGTTTAATAAATCTAGTTCACTTAAATAATTTATTTTGGAATATTTTTTATATTAATAAACCTATCTGATGATTTGAAAAACATTTCGATTGCTTTGAAATGAATTTGGAAAAAAAAAAATATCCTCCTTAAAAGTCCATGGATATTTATCAGAGCAAAAACAAATGGAAAGTGTAAATTCCTATTTTAATTAGAATTTTTTAAACATAATAATTTTTTACGATAATTAAATGTTTGGTTTTTGCAATGGCAAAATTGTTCATTTTTATCGACTGACTCGATGTAGCAAGTGCATTTTCTGGTATACAGGGTGCCTTCAAATGCTGTGTACAAGCTTGGAGGGGAGGTAGAGGACATCCTGAGAAACCATAATTACTTAGGAAAGCATGGGAGAAAACGTAACCCTAGCAAGATAAAGAGACACAAAGATAGTAAGGCCACAGTGCAAAGTGTAGTGTAAAACCCCGCTTTATTACACAAACACACACACTCAACAATAATAAATAAAAAGTATGATATAAAAGTATCACAGGAGTTGTTCGAAATTGCTACCATTGGCATGTATGTCCGCACAACACTGATAGGACATGGATTGGCAGACATTTTTGAAAATACTGGAGTGTTTCACAGATCATAGCAGCAGCTATGGATGTTTGCCCCACCAGGTTCATTTCAGAATTGACAGGTGAACTAATGGCTCCCCAGAGGAGAGAAATCGGAGGATCTGGGAGGTCAAGCGATGCGACCACCACACCCAATCCACCTTTTTGAAAGTGCCTGGTCCAAATGGTCATGTACACACCTTCCATAATAGAGGCACCCCGTCCTGCTGAAACCACATGCAGTGCTGAACAGGTGCAGGGACGTCGGTAAGCAGTTACGGAAAGTACCTCCTGTAGAAAAACTGAATGCTTATCAGAGTCCAGTCAAGGTGGTAAGATGTAGGGGCCAAGTAAACCGTCCCCCATGATACTTGCTCACACATTAACAGTGAAACATTGTTATGCGGCTTGCGGTTGTGTGGGTTGCTTAAGGCTCACATGCGCTCATTGAGCGTATTGAACACCCCTTCACGTGGAAAGATTGCTTCATCACAGAACTGGCAAAGTGCATGTCTGCCACACTTTGGTTAATAAACCACTGTGCAAATGCCACATATTGTGGATGACCATCTGGCTGTAATAACTGCATTCTCTGTACATGAAATGGATGTCAGGTTTCACCCTGCATTACATGATGGATAGCTGTTTGAGATCGTCCGGTTACAAAGGCAAGAGCCCATATGCTGGTACCAGGATTTTGATCCAAAGCAATCAACACGCTCTCTTCGACTATGGGCGTTCGTGCTGTTTGCAGCCACCCAGTACCTTCAATCGTGATTCCGAGAGATCCATGTTCCACCAGGTTCGTATACACTCAAGTAAACGTTTGATGATTTGGTTGCTGCCTTATTGGATATCATTCCCTATAGATCTGAACAGCATCACATTTATTTCTATTGGTTTGGCCATATACGAAGTGAATATCAACCAATTTGGTGTTTGTATAACGTTTGTGCTCATTGCCCGCTGTCTGTTTCTTAACTGAGGAAACCACATGCGGGCTGATCTTTCGAGCTTGTGTAAAGCACCATCTATCACTTTCTGCCCATTCTTTTCTGTGTAAATATGGCTCCTCAAAATGTTCTTTACCTCCCCTACAAGTTTGTACTCAGCAGTCGGAGGCACTCTGTAGGAGGTTACAAGCTTTTACTATTGACAATGCATTATCCCTCTGTTCTAAAATTTTAAATTTCAGAGCTATTTCTATGGGCTTAGTTAAAATATTTCTAGAATGTAATTAGTAATGATGATAAATAAGGTTTATTTGTTATAAAGAAATTTGTTATTTCGTTAAGTACAACTTAGCATATCTTTTTTCATTATAGTAGGATATTGTATTGTTATTAAATATGCAAATATTTTTCATTATTATATAGATTTAACAGTTCAGAATGAAGTAAATGTTTTTTATGTCTTCATTAGTTAACTTATTCATAAAGCATGATCATTCTTATTTTGTGTAAAAAATTTATTAGATGCTGTAAACATGCTTAATTATCCTATGCAACAGATTTCAGTAAATGACCAGTTACCTGCAAATTAAAATCCATAGTATCCAAATTTCTAGATTGGCTTAGAAATTTATGGCTGTATAAAAACACCGATTTTATAGAATGAAAAATCTAGGAATTCATTAGAAAAGAGCTTATTCTGGTTGTGAAAATTCCACTTGGGAATTCTTCTCTTACATAACTGAACATTGAACCCTTATTAGAATAAAAAATGTAAATATATTTTAGAAACTCTAGATGTCTTCTGTATGAAAGAACAAATATTTATTTTTTCCTAATGTAAAATAATGAAATTTCAAACATAGTTAAATATAAACCTTAACTTAGTGCTAGAAATGAGTGAAAGAAAAATAATTCTGGATTATGTTCTTTTGTCTAGTTGTTTTCAGATTATGTATGTTACTAATTTGCATTGTATGAAATCAGATAAATATGTTATTTTTTGTTAAAGTTTTTCTCAATTGAATTTTTTTTTCACAGGGAAACATCAAGAAAAAATTGAGTTGTGTTTACTGTAACATTGAAGCCAAAGCAAATGCATGTTACTGTAGTGACAGTTGTATAGAGAAGTATGCAACTGAATGCCTTAACACCATGCGTGAAGCTAAAGGGACTTCCACGGTATATTTTTTTAAATTTTAGCCTCCCGTCTTATAGTAACATACCTAGCTGGTAAATTATGTGTTTGAATGAAGTTCTGTATAACTTAAATAGATTGTATTAATTCCATTTGAGAGTAAATAATTCATCTGAATTCTTTTATGTGATTTAATTATTGTGATATTCATTAAAATTGTAATATGCATGTTGTATTAATTGGACATTAATTATGTAAAACTGTTTCATTTAAACATGATTCCCTTTAAAAAAAATGTCTTGCAAAACTATGATTTCTTGGGAAATTAGATCTGTAATGTAACATCAAATGTCACATTAGCATTAAAATTAAATCCTCATTGCCGTTATAGTAGAAAATTGATTTCACCTGGCGTTTCATTTAGAATATGATTCTTTCTTATTTTGTCCTATTGCAGGTATAATACAAATAATAAGGCAGAAGAATAAGGTATTTGTTCAAATCATTGTCACATGAAGTTTTTGTCTAAAATCATGAGTAACTTTTGTCTTCTGAATTGAAATGCTATTATGATAGAAACTATTGTTTATTGTATATTTTAAAAGCATATTCTAAGTTCCTGAATTTTATGTTGCTTCATTGATCAGTTCAATCATATTACTAAATTATATATAATCTTTTATCTAAAAAAAAAATTATTTCTTGGTTATATTACTCATAGATAAACCCATAAAAGCAATTTCCTTTCTATATTGGTGGCAAAAATTCCTGAACACACTTATTTTTTGCCTAATTTTTTGTTAGTCGTTTTTCTTTATGAAAATATTTATTATCTTAACTACTGTTATTGATTCTAATGTATTTTTTTATGTTGATTTCAAATATGTTATTAATTTTTTTTTAATACTGAAAGTATTTTCTACAATAGAGTTGCCTGAACACAAGCATGTGTAGTATGTACAGAACGCACAATATAAAATAACATAATATCTATAGTAAAATAACACAAAAATTAACATATGTACTTTTAATATGGATTTTGAAAATTACATTGTGTTTTCATACATGTTTAACCAATATTTTACAAGCCAGCCATTTGGTTTATTTAGGGCTACCTCATTTTGGCATGGAATGCACCAATTTCACAAGAAGTTCTTTGTGACAACATGGTTGAAAGTTTCAACTTATTTTTGCTTGTTTGAACGTTTTTTCTTTGAAATATTATAACTAATTTTATGCCATAGGTTCTCTTATTAGATTAAAATCCAGAGACTCCTGGTGAGTTGATTTTATTCATGTTATTTTCATCAAACCATTTCTGGATTACCTTTGTTCAGTGACATGGAGAATTAACGACCTGAAAAATCCATGACTGATTCCTAAAAAAATGTGCTGTTGTTAGCGCTTTATTTGGTATTTCAATGTAATTCCTGACTTCTACTATTCATCTCATGATTTAAAGTCTTTCAACAACTCAAAAAGACATGCAGCCCTATATCATATTTCATTAGGCGCTTTGTACTGGGGGCTGAATTCTTAATGAATATATCATCTTACGTAGGCACAATTTGGGTTACCTGAAATACAAAACTGACTTTTATCTCCAAATATTACCTTTTTTTAGTCTTGAACAACTCATAATGAATGATCCCTGGCCTGTGTGTCAATCTTTCCTTGTATTGAAAATTGGTCTGTAATTGGTTTGGGCGAGTGCTTAATGTCTCATAATCTGATTTCACATTTGATGTCAAAATCCATTATTTCAAAGTTTGTGGTAAACTAAGCTATTTATTTAAAGTGAAATTGTTTGTTTTCTACTGTCTTCACGTGAAGTTGTTTTCATCACACGGTCGTCTAGATTGCTATCTGTATATAATAGAATTTGTTTTAGAATATCTTTTCAATGTTCTCATGACAGTAGAAAGACCACATTGTATTTCAGCAGTGATTTGGCACATAGAATAACCTTCTTCCTTCAAGTGTTATTTTGCATCTTTCATATTAAGGCCGAAATATGAATGTTTAGCCATAATTCCAATATTTTCTGTCCATGCACTTGAAATTTCTACACACAACTTTGCACGCACTCTCTGTTTTCAATCTTTTATCACCACTGCTCTTTGAATGGTTGAAATAACTGAGCATTTTCTTGGTTGTAAAAACAATAACTCATTATTAGAATAAAATGGTGCTTATCAGCAGGGTTTCGAACCAGAACTGAACCGAGAAAAAATACTGCTTTATTTTGGTTTGATATATCTTCAGTCATTTTGTTACTGTAACGAACTTATCTATATTTTCTAATTTATCGGCTACCATATAATTATCATCATTACATGTAAATTTTTTTTATGAAAGATTTATATTTTTAGAGTACAAATAAATTTATACAAAAAATTATTCATTCCAAACTGAGCCCGAAAACCGGAACTGAACTGATATATTTTTTTAGTTGATCTGGAATGGAAAACATAGTTTGAAGCCCTGCTTATCAGGTTCTTTCAAAATTTTGAATGAAAATATTTAATCTTCATAAATCCTACAAGCAAGTTTGAAATCAGCTTGAAAAAATACATTAGAATCAATAAAAAAAATTTAACGAAAAATTTAGTCAAACACAAAAATTAGGCAAAAAAAATGTGTTAAAATATGTAAATGTCAAACACAAAAATGAGTGAGTTAGGCAAAAAATTCAGGACTTTTTGCCAACTCTGTATATTTATTAAACTTTCTTTTTGCCATTCTTCTATGACAAGGGTGGCCAACCTGCGGCTTGCGTGCCACAGTGTGGCGCAGCTGAATTGTAAGAGTGGCATGTGGAGACTTATTAAAAAATTTGAAAAGATAATAAATGGTAATTTTTTTCTGTGTTTTTGGAAGGTGGTTGTCTCAAACAAAACAAAACATCAATATTTATTTTAAATACACTTAATTAAATTACAATAGAAAATTATAATGTTGACAACCCTCCTTCATTGTTGTGTGCGTTTGTTTGTAAGATTTTGGAAAATGAGAGAGAATGTTTTAAAATATTTGGAAGAAAACAATGAACTGCCCAGTGAGTGATTGTTTCTCAGGAAGGAAGGTACACTTTAAGATTTATATTTTCTTACCCATACTATAAGACATTTAAATAACTTAAATTTAAAATTACAAGAAAGTTTTGTTCTTTTCCAATCCTGATTGATCATATATTTCTTTTGTGAATACACTTTTGCTCTTTTTGACTCGATTTTGGAGAAAAAAGATAAACTGATGCATACCTAAAACAACCCGATTTTGTTAGCATCTTCAAGAACTGAACCAAATGTAGATGACTCAATAAAAAATCTACTAATTGAAAAACTTTATTAATAAAGTACTGACTGTTTAATGATGTTTTAGAATTACATTTTTCTGGTTTTTATTTTTATTCCTAACCTAACTGATTGAAATTGAAAAAAAAAAAAATTAAACTGAAAACTTTAAGTTGTTATTATGTTTTTTTTTATATTATTTTTAAATTTCCATGACTTAAGACTTGTGTAAAAAAAACGTTCTATTTTCTTAAAAATTCCATAGTAAACCTGCAAGTAGCATTTTTTCACCTTTTCATATTCTTTGGATTGTTGGAAAAGTTTGAAGTGGCACTCTTCCCCAAAAGAATTTTCATCCCTGTTCTATGTGGACATGTTGTGTAATTTCTGGATGTTTAACCATTCTGTGTGAAATGAATGTTATTCATTTTATGATTGGAAAGTGTCTTATTTTCACATTCTTTAAAATTATGTTTAACACTTGCTGTTGATTTTAAATTGTAATTTGTTCAAATTTTTAAAATTTTTTTTAGTTTAAAACCTTATTTTTATCTTCATTTTTTAAATAAAGCTGCGAGTTTATTATGTAATTTACAATAATATCATATTTATTCGAATCTAAGTCTCACTCTTTTTCTTATGTTGATACTATTGAAAATTTATTCAGCTTATAGAATTGAAGGCGGAAAAATTCGTTGAATGGCGTAGGGGGGGGGGATATAACATGCTACTGAAGTTTAAGTTTATAATACTGTAAAATAAATTATTCTTTTTTTACTAGTTCTTATTTTAATTTTTTAAAATTCCGTAAGCATCGGATATTGATAAACTTTTTTACATTATTCTTTTTTATATTCTCACAATATTTATTGAGAATTTGGAGTGTGACTTAGATTCGTAAAAATGCTGTAATAAAATAACTATGATAAATATTTCAGAACTTTTTGAAATTTAGGCTCTAAAATTGACATATTAAAAGTTCGTAAATAATTGAGGGGTGGGGGGTGAATTATGTAGGGATAAAATTTATGCCTTTTTCTTATAAATTTGAAATATAATTCTAAATTTTCACAAAATGTAGACATTTAGACTTATGTCATAAGATAATTATATGAATTAAAGGGTAATTTTTTTTTACACAAAATTTTTATTATCTAATCTTTTTTTTAATTTGTTCAGAAATGTTGAATAAGTTCCCCATAATTTAATTTAAAGTTAGAATGTTTATTTTTCATTAATGTGTTGTTCAAAATGAATACAATCAGTTATTTTTAATATTAATGATTAAAACTAAACATATTTTAAATTTAATTTTGCAAATTTTATTTTACATTTCTTTGACCTAATTATTTGTCATTTTACTCATCATTTTATGTATTCATAGTTATTTTTTATTTTCATAATCATGTTTATGGATATTGACTTCTTATTGTGGCAAGAAAATTTTTTTCCCTTAGGTAGCTCATTAATAAGAAAACTGTTATAGTTTTTATGTATTCAATTGTCATTTATTAATAAAAGATAAGAGATATATTTATTAATATTATTATATATTAATTAATAAAAGATATAAGAGGAAAAATACTCAGATGTTTCTCAAAAGGCTTGGAGTAATTTTTTTAAGAGAAATTGTAAATAAAGTTAAAATAAAGTAATAAATATTCTTTTTATATATATAAAAAAAATTTTAAGCAAAGAGAACCATATATAGGTAATTTTTAGGTGTTTTTGCTGTAATCAATGAGCAAATAAGTTAGTAGAATATTTTTTATTCTCATTAATTTGACTAATTTTTTTTAGTTTCTTTTATATCTTAAATTTTATTAATGTCCAGAGGTAGGAATTAATGTTTTTGTCTCATTTTCAGGGTGTTGATTTTGATTCTCAGAGACTTGTAGTTTTAGATCGTTTGAAGGGTAATGTTATCACAAGTGAAAATGGTCCTACTGCTGGTGAAATTATTTCATGGTTGAAGGCAAATCCTTCCTTCATAATCTTTCCTTCACCAAGTGTCCCATCTGTTAAAAAAGGTATAAATTCTCAATGGAAGAAGAGTTTTTATCTTGTTAATTCCCGTAATTTTGGTGTGTTAACCGAACAATTGAAGTAAAGTTTGGTTTTTAGAATATTTAGTTATTACAGGCTCATTTTTTGCTTGCATTTTTAATGCACAAATTGATGATGTAATTTATATTAGAATTTAATTATCTGAAGTAATGTATCAAATTCAATGTTTCTGTGTTGTGTTGTTACTTTCATATTTTTAATGTTTATAGTTTCTGTAAAATTTGAATGAGTGTAACAGAGAGGAAAACATCAGTCTATTTTGTTTTGAAACCTTAAATTGGTCATTAACCCCTTAACCAGTCAATTCTTTGATGACTTGCAAAATCTCTTATAGTTGAAACTTTCATGCTTATATCTTTTCTAACTATTGAGTTGATAGGTCTTTTTTTGTGGTACAGTTTGAAACTTGAGGGAATTTCAAGTCTTACATAATAATCAGGATATAAATACTTGTCTCTTTTCGGATTCTCTTTCCATTTTAATTTCTTTTCAAGCAATAAACATCATATAGTCTTCCTGGGCTCAATTTCTTATGAATGGGAGCAATGTTGTTGATAGATATCTTCTCTGTTTACCTTGGAGGATGACCTAGAATCTGGTCGCCCACATCTGAGATTTATTTATTCCTGAATGATATTTTTCAACAGTGTGGTCAATGAGATCAAGTTAAAACTCTAGTAGTATGTTTTTCCTTTTTTTATTTTCATGATAAATCACAAATGAGTTCCAAATAGCATTGTCAGTTACTGGTAAAAAAATTGTCTTATACCTTTCCCCCTTTTTTGGTAATTTCAAAACTTAAAAAAAGAAAAAGAAAAACACTGATTTCACTGCTCAATTCTTCTGAAGAATAATCCAGATAATAAGATAGTTCTGAATTTGTTTCCAAGTTCAGTTCAACCTTTTAACTAGAAAGTACTTTTTTTTCCATAATTAAAAAAAGTAAAAGAAAATAAATGCTCCATGCTGAGCACACAAATGGGCTAAGTTGTAGCGAACTTTGCATGGCCCCTGTATGGGAAAACCAGTTAAGGGGTTAATAATCTAATATTTTTAAAGATACACACACTGTTCTCATCAATGTGTAAAAAGAACACACACACACACATCCGAGAAATATGAGAACTCATGAAGTGGATGAAACTTATTAATTCCATATGCACTCACTTCCAAAAATTTGCATGAAGCGGTGAAATGCAAAAAAAGGAAAAGGGGACAAATACTGCTTTGATTGACATAAAATGCTGCATGAAGCTTTATGTTTATTCATGAAATAAAACAAGAAATTACTGATAGAGATAAAAAAAAACTATTGAATTTTCATAAATTATAAGATTAAGTCATATTTGTGTCATTAACAAAATGTCGTTTAAATGCAAGAAACGCAATAAAAACCAATATTAATAGGATATGAGAACACCCCTCACCTTCATATGTAGTATACGGCGTGTGATCATGCTTGCTACAAGGTGATCAATCACCGCAGAGTCCTGTAATTGCTATTCCTTCTGCAGAGCAGTTTCTAAATCTCTGAGATTTGCTGGAGGTGGGAAACGTTAAAACACAGCATGGCTGAGTGCATCCTAAAAATTTTCAATTGGTCCTGTAAGTGAGTCGGCCACTTCATACATGCAATCCCCTCACCCTCCAGAAAGTCGTCAACAATGGCAGCTCTTTGGGGACAGGCATTATCATCAATTGAAATGAACGAAGGACCACTGCTCAAGCATACAGTTACAAAATTTGGCCTAGGACTTCATCTTGATACTGTACAGCCATCACAGAACTGTTTCTGTAAATGTGCAGATCTGTACAATATCCCAATGAAATTCCGGCCTAGACTATGGTGTTATATTATTGTACCATGATGAAATATATTATAAATTAAGTAATATAAAAATTAAATTAAATCCATATCAGAAGGTGAAAGTATTAAATGTCTATTTCGCTGCTCACGCAATTATTATGTTACATTTCACCCAGCTTGTTCTACCATTGCTAAAGCAACTCATTAAATCCATTATCAGATTCTTTCATTGCCGGATACAACAAATAAAGAACTAATAATCTGAGCTGACATCTGCTTTCCTTCATCCATCAACGCCTGTTACTACAATGCTTTTATTGCAGAATGCGTGATGTTGAGTAATGTTCTCGGACTGATTGCGTGTGCCTTGTTCCCTCCAGACACTTACACACTTATCATTGGGTTGTTGGGTAAATATGGACTCGTCTGTGAACATAACATTGCCTTAATCAGACACAGTCCAATTCACCTGCTGAGAGTACCACTTTAATTGTATCCCTCTGAATTGGATGGATAAAGGAGCACAAACTCATTACCCGGACATGCATACCATTCAAGTGTAGCCTTCAATGAACAGTTGTATCTTACCATACATGTCACACATGTGGAGGTCAATCTTTGATTCCGCTTGCCTATAGAGCAATATATCTATTTTCCGTGGGGATCCCAACCCTTGGACAACCGGCTACAGGTCTAGGGACTACTGTTTGGATGGTTTTGAATTGTTTCCATAATTGTGAAATGACGGAATGATGAATGCTGAAGAAACGAGCAACATCTGTGATAGACTGTCCTGCTTCAATATATCCTACATCCCGCTAGTGCTCAGAATCTTGTTTGTTTTCTGGAAGCTATAGAAGCATGTCTAGCTTGAAAAAAAAATCTTTTTAAAGCTCTAAATACCTTTCTCATCTCTTACATTTATAACATCTGTAACCCTTTACAATACCCACTTCTTATATGACTGCCAGGTTTGCTTATTTCTCGACATGAAACCGTGGTTCGCTAATACTTAACCATATTTGCAAACTTTTTTCTAGCTTTGCAACAAATTTCATCTTCTTTAATTCTGATTGGCCTTTCGCAAATCGATATTTTCCTCTCCTTACCTAACTTTTGCAAGTGGAATTCCTCCCTTCTTGTAACTAACTACTCAATAGAATTCTTCCTTACTTTTATAAGATTCAGATATCTAATCATATTATTAAAACTATGAAAATTTAGTATTTTAGATTGATAATTTATTACCAATTATATACATGAGTGTATAATTTTTTTGTAAATTTATAGTAAAGGAATGTGATTCTACCTCTGGAGCAGAAAAAAAGGATGCTGCAGATAAGAAAGCAAAAGCTACCATTCGACTGAATGTTAGGAAGACATTGAAGAATATATTAATGGATAGGTAAATATTTGAAGTAAAGATGTTTCATATTTTGCTTATTTAAAATGTTACATCTTCAATATACACTGAGTAACCGAATTATGACAACTTGACACTTATACGAAAATCAACCTTAACTTTAAGTTGTTGCCACTAGAGAGTGAGATAGCTGGTAAAAAGGAATTCAGGAATAGTGAAGCATCAGTTTCATTGTGTTGCTTGTGAAAAAAGGAGAAAAAACGTGATATAACCGAGTTTGAACACAGGATGATTGTTGGCACTCAAAGCTTCGGAACCATGGAACCAGTTTCAGCAAAATGGCTGTACTTGTGAAGTGTTTAAGAGCAGTAGTTATTATAACTTGCAGAGAATGGATTACCAAACAGAAAATCAGGTCTCAACCTCAGACTTGTGGTCATTACAGGCCACTGAATGCTCGCCCAGAAAAGAATTGCAAAAGTTGTTTCAGTCCATAAGAACAACCATCATTAAATTGTAAGGAATCGTTATCTAGATGCTACTGCGAATGTCTAAAACCGTTTGCCACCCACTATACAATATAAGCTACGATAGCCAACGATCTGTTCAAAATCCTCAACTATCGGACTTGAACAAGAGCAGTCGTCTCCAATTTTCAAAGGAGCACAAGGATGAGACAATAGTAGATGGAAAAGGGTCATGTGGTCTTATATACCTCATTTCCTCTACATCATGCAAATGGCAAGGTATGAATATGGAGAAAACAGAAGTAAAAGCTAAAAGCCAATGTTGTCAAATTGGGTTGTACTAGATTTAGCTGTCTGATGCCTTCTTTGATCTCATCCCATGGACTTTCAGTTGGATTGAGATCTGGTAATTGTGCAGACCAACTAAATAAGGTAAAGTCTTGGCCATGCTCTTTGAACCATCTGTGGACAATGCCAGTTGTATGGCATGGAGCATTGTCCTGTTGAAAGTATTCATATCTGGAAGGGTGCACCATTTATCATTATAGGATGTACTTGACCTGTATAACACTTAAAAACCTTGGCATTCAGATGTCCATCCACATAAATCAAAGGACTAATGTGAAGAAAACATTCCCAAAACCCCAATATTGCCTCCACTAGCAATTTCATCAGATGTTGTCTCAGATTCCTTATATCATTTATCTACATCTTATAGAGTCCATGCTAAGAATCATGTAGTATTAAGTGAGAAAGGTGGACCAACATTGTATTCAAGGTTTGGTTATAATAGTTTGGCCACTCAGTGTATGTATATATATAGTGGTCACGTTGCTGAAGTGTTTATGGTCAGGAGTTAAAGTCCTAAGTGCCACTGAGGACCTGCTATGTAAATAGACTGATGCATATTAAATTTATCATGTTTCTAAGTCTTCCTGTTCCAAATTCACCTCGCTTTCAAAATTCCCAGCTTAAGAAAATGTTTATTATATCTTTTTCCAGTGTAATTTTCACTGATATAGTTTTCCATTTAGATTATTGGGCCGAACAGTATTTTGCTTTCTAACAATTATTAATATATCAGACACCAGCTGACGTAACATCTCATCTTAATAGTCTTATCATTTTAAAAAAATTTATAGGACTGTATTACACTAGCTAAATGTTTTGGTGGTAAAATAGCATTTGTTATTTTGAAATTCACAAGGAATATTTGGTACTTACGTATTATCGCAACTATGCTAACTTTCAAGATAACTCATTAAATTGGCAAACCCAATTTTGCACGTTTCATAGGCACTGAATCGGCAACTATGCTTTGTTTCGTATTTCTGCACTTGTTGCAATTCTAAGCTTAACTGTTCGTTTATATGGCAAGCTCGAATACTGAAATGCAAATCTGAGATTTACCGAATACTTAAATGAAATTTATTAGTAAAATTAGTTATAATATAACTATATATATAGTTTCTTTATTATTCTTATTTTTTATTATTATATGTAATAATAAGATAGTATAAAATTAATAATAATAATAAAAGGAATGAAATAAAATCATTTTTCTTTTATTGCTTATATATGTATAATTACTTTTACTTTATATTTTTTAACTACGCACTCCATATTCCTATTAGTATATTTCGTTTTTAAAAATTTGTGCAGTTATATTCAATGTTGCCAATATGGTTGCAATAGTATATAAGTAGTAAATATTTTAATGAGGTATTTCATGTTTTTGTTTTACATTTTTTATCCAATAAGATATGTCATTTTTAGATGCAAAAATGCTGATGATATTGAAATGCTTGAAGAAGATGTTCAGAAAATAGCAGTGAAAATTGAAGAAGAATTGAATTCTCTGTTTAAAGATAATAGCTTCAAATACAGAGCTAAATACAGAAGTTTGATGTTTAATATAAAAGATCCTCGCAATCAGGTACAATTTATAAACTTTACATACTGTATATTTTATTTTAGACCTTTAATTAGCTCTCAGATTTATTATTTTTTTTTATCAGGTTTAAAATTAAATAAAATTATTATTTTAAAAAAAATTAATATTTTGTTTAAGAAATGGGTAACTGTTGTGCAGAGTATATTTTTCGGGTCAAAACAAAGTCCCCTGTTAAAATTATAATATTAAAAAGTTAATATTTTTTACCTAAACATTTAAATATTTTATGACAGTATAATAATGTATGTATTTTTGTAATGTATTGTACAGGGTTTATTTCGAAAAATTTTGAAAGGTAATATACCTCCTGATCGTTTAGTACGCATGTCACCAGAAGAACTGGCCTCTTTGGAATTGGCTAGATGGAGAGAACAAGAAAACCAGCATGTAAGTACACAGCTTAGTTTATTTAAAAGATATAAAAAGATATTTGTGTCACTTGCTGTCTAACAGTTTAATGTAGCGTAATAGATTGGTACCATCAAAAAGCTTTTTAATTTTATTAGTTTAGTTTAATGATAACTAAATGATAAAAGATTTCAGTGAAATTGCCAGTTCTTCAATACCATTAGGGCTGTTGAACTTCCACCCATCAAAATGTAATTCAGTATTTCCGATTCGTGATAACCATGTTTAAGTAAAATATGTTTAAAAAAATGCCTGTTATTTGTGCAAAGATTACATATTTTTAAATATTTGAATAAAAATTTTTCGTAAGTATTTGCCATCTAGTTATTTTGAGGTTCACAATCCTTTTAATATATGTGTATGTTAACATTTTGAAAATATGCAGAATTTTATTTCCTAATAAAAAAATTGTGTAATATAATTACTTATGTATATTGAGGAAATCATTGTTATCCATAGTTTAACTCTTTATAATTATAAATTGCAATTAATTTTAGATATAAATCAATTATATTTATTTAGAATGCTTTTAAAAATATTTTTGTTTAACATTTTTCTTTGTACAAACCAGCATTTTAGCTGTATCATGTCTGTCAAAACACTAAGATTGTTAATGAGGAAAAATGAAATGTTCAAATTTATACTTAGGGATTATGTATCATTTACTCTTGCATTTTGAATAAAATGTAACTTTTAAGATATGAATTTCTTTCTTTTTTTTTTTGATATAAAATTCAAAATTTTGAATTTGGATTTCAGAAATGACTAAGTTTTTTATAAATCTGGAAAATAATTGTAAGCATTTTTGAAATTTGCATGGCCTATTCTCTGTATGAAATATTGCAATGTAAATGAGGGGTGGGGGAGAAAGGAAATTTTTTAACGGTCTGAAATCATATGATTAAACTCGTTATGTATAATAAGCATTAAATAGGACATGATTGTATTAAGGAAGGAATAGGGTGAGTAATTCAGTGAAATAATAGGTAATTAAAAAATGGAGAATGGTTTGCAGAGTTACATAATTAACAAAATATATTTTAGTGAAGAAGTGTCTTTTATTGCAATTTAGAACTGAGCAATCTTATTTATTTAGGCAAGCAATGGCTTTTTCTTGGATTTTTTCATGGATATGTAGAAATCAAGTGTTTGTTGTTTAAAATACTGGAATAAAGGGTTTTTTTTATAAATTATATAAATTTTATATACGCTTAATCTTTTATGTTCTTCAGAGTATGTTGGATTTTCCTTATTATTTATTTGACCTTTCTAAGCTTATCTTATAAGTGGTATTACAGTGAAGAGAGTAGACTTTAGTCTCGATACCACTTGAGACCTGTATTGTAGGATTGATGCCATGCTAAATCCATTGAGGGTGAGAGTCCTTATGTTGGCACAACATGGCTGTTTGGGGAAGTAGTGTACAAGCTCAGGTGTTGGCTATGGATCAGAATTGAAATTTAACACTAAAAGACTTTGTGTTGCCTTTAATTGTAATGCTAATAAACATATTAGTTTATTTTTAAAATAAGTAATCTGACATAAATATCTGATGAAAGGCTGATTACATACATTTTAAATTTACTTTTTTTTCAATACTAACATATATCATACAGAAACTAAAGATTTCATCCATATCCTTTTCAATGAATTGTTTATTGATAACATGAATCACTTAAAAATTGTTTTTGAATCTGTAGATGTGTTCTATTCATGGAAAACTGTTAAACTCAATAGTTCAGTAATTTGGAGTTTTGAGCATTGTGTATGAGTCAAGTTGATAATTCAAGAATTCATTACTTGTAATATAATTTTGCTGAATGATTGGGATTGCTTGCTACATGTTAAATTACAGTGTGATTTTAGTCTTCTCATGGTGTTGGTTTGGTTTGAATGTTTTAAGAACTTGATTTGCATTGAAATTATCTTGTCATCTGACCAAAGTTCTAACTTATGATATCCCTCACCAGTATTGCTTGTTTCTTTCATTAATAGAAATTATGTTTCTTATGGTAGTACTTAAGATTCCTCAAAAGTATAAATCTTTTTAAATATATATATTTAATGCATATGTAATTTATTTAGTGTATGTAATTATTGAATATTTTAGTTGTTAGATATGATTAAACGAGTGCAATTAGAACAGCAAAAAAGTGGAAATGGTTTGTTCTTGAAGAAAACACATAAAGGAGAAGTTGAAATTGAGGATGACTTGACAAGTGTTATTGAGGTAATTAAATTTTGAAATGCAATGATGGTGTTAAGATTATAAAATAATATTCCTTATCAAGTTTGTGTCTTTAAATAAACTTTGTATTCTTCTTAAAAATGATAACTTAGCCAAATTTGTATGAATCTTTCAAAGAAGTTTTCCTAAAGATTGTGTGTATGTGTGTTATATTTTTGTAAAGTTAGGAAATATATTGATAATTTTAAATACCGTATTTTCCTGTATATAATCCGCGGATTATGTGTTAAAAAGTTTCAAATTTCGTTGTGCGTATTATACGCCGCCGCGGATTATCTGAGAAAAAACATTCTAGATCAGAAAAGCTAACAATAAAGTTTTGAAAGAAATGCCGTTTATGTTTTTTATAAAATAAATAATAGATGGCGCTTTCATGACTCGGCTGACGTAATTCAACCATAACTAGTTTTTGTCCAATTACATTCAAGAACGAATTCGGCTCCTCGGAAGGAAAAAACAGTTACTAGTCGCTGGCGCCATTTCCAATTTTCTCTTGAATAGAGCTATTACGTCCTTTGAAAGTTTTCATCATGTTGAAGCGAAAGCGTGTAAATTACACTGCAAACTTCAAGTTAAAAGCTATAGAGAAGGCTACCGATGTCGGGAAGCTGTATGGTTTTCCAACGTTGACGAATCGAATATTCGTTTGCGGAGAAAAAACAAGACCCAACTTCGAAAATTGTGATCGACGTTAAAGAGCCAAACATCGTGGAAAACCCCACTGGCCAGAATTAGAGGAATAAATAAATAAATGGATTTTAAAAGAAAGAGACAATGGGAAAACAGTATCGATCTTAATTTTTTTGCTGTTAACTTGCTAAATTAAAAAAAAGAAAGATTTTTTTCCTCGTGCAAAATGTTTTAACAACTGAAAACATAGATGGCAGTAGCAAAGAATATTTTTGTTTTATTGAGATTATCGTAAAAAATATTATCATACATGTTTAAAAAGACGTTTCATAATAAATTTTGTTTTCTGTACAATTTCTTACTTCTATTTTTAATTATATTGTGTATTTTTTATCTTATGTGACACTCAATATCGGCAGTTTATATTTTGGATTATTCGCCGTAAAAACTGCCGCGGATTATACAATGTTTTTTTTTTTTTTTTTACTCGGAAAAAAAGGCTTTGCGGATAATACACCGCTGCGGATTATATACAGGAAAATACGGTAATAAGAATCAGGGAGCTGACATGTTTTTAGTAAATAGTAAGTGTATATGTTACCCCTTTAAAGTGGTAACTGTGCACATTCTCAATTTGTTGTGTTTAAGTGCAGAGTGATCTATAGAACAAGAGTTTCCTGTACTTTCTTTATCTAGGGTAATGTGCACATTTAACATATTTTGATTATTTAAATTGCCGAACTTATGGCTTAAGTGAAAATTTTATACTTGCAAGATCTGAGTTAAAAGTTTTCATGAAGATATATACTTTTTAAAAATAAGATGTCTCTTCTGCTTAAAAATATCTTATGCCAAATCTCAGTAAAAGAATCTTTTAAGTACTCAGGGCTTCACAGATTGCCAATCTAAATGTGCCACAAATCGTTGTGTTTGTTGCAAAAATCAGTTATGTAATTCAAAGTGTCACCAATTCTTAGATTGCATTAACTGACCATGAATTTTCTTAATTATAAAATTTGTATGTTGAATTATAAGTATATTTATTTCAAATTGTTAAATTGATTCTTTGTATTTTGTTTCATATATTGTCTTGAATCTGTCAGATTCTTAAATATGAAAAAATAAATAAGTAAGCTATATTTTAATATAATGCATGTAACCTTATTTCACCTTATTTACTGCAGGATATTCCGAAAACCCAGCCGAAGGATATTCTTGAGGATCTAGAACAAAGAGAGGAAGAAGTTGAAGATAGCACTCATATTCATCGTTCTCATCTATTTGATTTAAATTGTAAAATTTGTACTGGAAAACTTGTTCCTCCTTTTTCTTCTAATATTTCTAAAAGGGTGCGAGTTGCCCATTCTATTTCAGTTGAGCATGATTCTCCTTCTACTTCAGGTACTTCTAAGAAATCAGCATCAAAAGCAGTTGCTGAGAAGTCACCAGTATCTAATAGTGGAGAAGACTCATTAGACAGAGAATCTACTTCTTCTGTGTCTTTTGTGTAATTATTTTTTTCAATTATTTTTTTAGTCATAAGGATTTATTAATTAAATTTTGTATTTAATTAGTCAAAACTATCATGTTATGAACTGAATAAGTTCAAAATTATATTTGAATGTTTTGATACATTAGGATTATGCATCATTCAAGATATGAAAACTCTGTTTGTTTTGGAAGTGGTGAGCCAGTGAATATTGATTGTACTCTTCACATAATATAAATTGTATTATTAACCACTCCTGTGTACTTTCTTTACACTATTAAAAATTGAAATGAACTTTAACTTTTTAAAAAATTAATCTGTTATAATCTTTATTTTTATTATTATTTGTTCATAATGAATTCTTTATTAGTTTCCAAATTTGCTTAAAATTCATATCGGTGTTAAATGGCATTTTTGTAATTATGAAGTGATTATACATACATACATATATTATACTTACTACATATATTATAGTGTAGTACAGCTTACAAGCCTTCTTATTTAAATTGGCAAATCTTTCATGTGTGGAATTTTGGAATTTTCTCTGTAGAGGACAACTTTTATAATTTTTTTTTCTAAAATAGAAATTATATTTCTCATTCAATTAACAAAGATTAATAACAAGATATAATTTTTTCTTTATCATTGTTTATTTCCTAGAATATCAGTGGACAAGAGTTTTTCATATTGGTTTGCATGTTTTCAATTCAGCTTTAATGTTTTATTTTATTGTAGGTCTCCTGTAGTTGGTGTAAAACCTTGCATAATAGAACCTTCATCTAAAGCTGTTTGGAAAGGTTTTATCGTTATGCAAGAAGTAGCCAAATTTGTCACTAGTGCTTATAAAGTTTCAGGTCATACTGATAGACTTCAAGCTGTAAGTTTCTCTTTCTTTCTGTGTTTAGTTGCTTATGTAACCTTTTTTTTTAAAAAAAAAACTTTTTTAACCCTATCTTTTTAGAGGTAGCAAACAGTTTGTATTATACAAAATGTACATAACAGATCATCAGTCCTTTTATTTTTTGTTTATCTTCTTTTTGCATTAACTTAAGTTGTTAATTAAAACTGCATAAATTCCTTGAACAGGCTTAAAATTAAATTATTTTAAATATTTACCCCCTTTTCAATGATTGCTACAATACAAAAACATTTTTACGAATTTATTTACAATTGAAATAAACAAGGAATATTTTCAGTCTGTAATATAATTTTTCTCTTTGATACGCTGGGAACAAATGCTGGTATTAAACTTTTAAATAAAATTTTTACTGATAATAAATAAAACTATGAAAATTCGTAAGTCTTGTATTTTTTATCTGAAATAGGCAAATTTAAAGACTTATCTCTTGTGGACCTTTGCTTGCCATGTATGTGGTTACCTTATTGATAATTAAACCACATAGTTACTTAGTGGTGGGTGTTTTGGTCACAATCTTCAGAGTCAATGATTTACTAGTGTAATCATAGGTTCTGGTTTTGATTCTACAAAAAACCCACAAAGAATGCAGTCTCCTTCATATTAAATTTAATGTAGTGTGTAAGTTCTCATATGGCTATGGATATGGCTCTGGCTGTGAATGCTAGAAGCATAAAGGTGCTAGCTCATGTGTACTTTTTAGCTTTAGAATGAGCTTCTAAGTAAGTAAGATCAGTCACAATAAGCTTTCAAGTAGCTTTAAAGCTACATTGTGCTATGATTTTACTGAATGCTTCAGAACTTTGAAATCACATGATATAAATAAAAAAGATGGAAAGAAGATGAAATGTGGCGGGAAAAATCGCTATTGTTTAATAGGAGATCCTGAATTTAATTATAATGAAAACCAGAATTGGGTAAAATTAAACTGGGTGTCATTGCTTTTGTTGTTAGATAACCTTTAAATTGTAAAATTCTTCTTCATAACCAGGTGTAATATTGCTATCAGTAAAGACTTGACCATGTGAAGTATGACAGGCTACATAGAAAAGTGTGTTTCTCCATGTTTGGTAATTAAAGCTGTATTACTGCTAAGTGTGCATTGCAACTCGTGTAATCTTTGAGCATTTGTTGTAATTTGAAATTTATGAATCTCATGTTTCATTAGTAATATTTCTGATAAATATTTCTTAGTAATTAATTTTTTGTGTGCTTCTACAGTTGTTTTCTTATGAAATTTCTGGTTATGGGTTTTTATATGATTAATCGTATTATAGATATTATGTTCTTCTTCCAAAAATAATAGTACAAACATTAATGACAGATTGTTTGTTTTAGACGTTTCTAATCATGGCAATTTTTTTCTATCAAAAATATTTCTGTTCATGTGAAATTTTTCCTTCTTATAATTATAGAGACATAGGCTATATTCATGATATGCCAAATCCTTAAGTGGCTTCTTTTAGTTAAATCCCAGATTGTTAAAACAGATAAAGTGAAATTGAATTGTGTGTGTGTGTGTATCTTTTTTTTTTTTTTGCTTTGCAAGCCTCAAAAAGTAATTTATGTCAGTGTTTTACATATTGCTTGATGACTTCAGCAAGTAAGTAAATGACATGTTTGAAATGAACACAAAGCAGCATATTATAACAGAGGTTCTATTATATATAAAAAAAGGTTAGCAGGTAGTTTTTATTAAATTGTATTTTCACATTTTAATCTTCAATAAATACACAATAGAAAATGAAAAACAATTGTTCTAAATTTGTAGCAAATTATTATATTTTAGAATTGTTTAAATTAAGACTCTTATAAGTTTCTACTGTACAGTTTTTATATTTAATTAATATTTGTAAAGTATGTTTTGGATTATAATTTTTTAATAAAAATATTTTTCTATAATAGTTTATCCAAATAAAAATGACAACAGTATTTAATTTTGTGAAAAAATTTCTATTTGCAATGGTACTGCTTATTTTGAAATAAAGCTTGAACAGCATTTCATATAATCTTCCTATTCTTTTTCTTGTATTACATTGAAGTAATATATAAACTCACAATGCAAATAGAACCACAAACCTGGCCAAAATATTATCTGGTATAAGACCAATATATGAAAACACAAAAATGGGCTCAATCTGGAAACTGGTCACTTGTCCAGCAGAGCAGCTGACTAATACCATCAGATAGTGAAAAACATGTCTAGTAGGTTTATATTATCGGCTCTAACTGCTACACAACTGTCACATCGGTGTTTGAGGTCTTTATCAAACCCTGTGGCAAGCATACACACTCTTGCACCAGGCCCTTTTAAGCTCATCAATAGTCGTTGGAGCTGATCTCTGAGCTGCAATTGAGAGTCTAAGGGTGTCCCATGTGTGATGTGATTAAAATTGGGATATCGCAGGCTACTCCAGTTGGAGGTATTTCTCCGTCAACTGAGTTCTGTGTGGACATGCGCTATCGTCCATAAAGATGAAATTTAGTCCGTATGAACCGCTGTTAAGTCTAGTTTTGGGTGCAAGGATTTCGTCACTGTACCCTTAACTTGTCAGAGTACATCTATCACACACATGAAAGTCTGTTTGCCTTCTCTGCCACGATGCTTCCCCAAATTATCAGACAATCTTGACAATGTTAGAGGGTTCATATCTGCTCCTGGGTTTTCTCCAGACGAAAACACTTCGCGAGGCACTGTCTGGACTTAATCGCGACTCATCTCTGAAGAGAACCCACCCCCAATTATCCTCTGTTAAAGACAGTTGTTCTTGGCGCCATACTAGGTGGTCTTTTTTCTCCTTCATAGTCAAATAGATGCAGACTAGAGCACCTGTCATACAGGCCACCTGCATTAAGTCTCTATGTGATATCTATGAAAAGGATATTCCTGTTGCATTATACAGTTTACGAGACAGTTGTGTTGCTGTGACTGACCTATCCTTTTTAGCTAGAAGTTACAAATAACGATCTTGAACTGTTGTTGCTGATTTGCGGCCTAGGCCAGATCGGTTAATCGCTGTTCCTGTCTGAACTGTTTCACAAAAGGGATACTACATTTCTCAAAACCCTGAGGTCCCAACAGCAGGTAGCCTGTTATTGACGAACTTTGAATATTCCAACTATCTGCCATCTTGTAGCATCATCCAGTCGTTGACGATTGGCCATATTAACGATGGGTAAACAAAGAAATTAAAAAAACAATGATTGGGCTAAGCTACAATGTATCAAGTCGACCTTATACTACAAGTTTTTAGCGAGAAAGTGAGGTACCTACCCCATACAAAGTCGACCACAGCGCCACTGTGTGACAGAGGTGTCTTCAAAGAGCTTAGCTATCATCTGGCACCTTATTTGAATGTAGGCGTTAGTTATTTTTTATTTTTTAAAAAATCTTTCCTTCCTTTAATTGTTTTCACCAGTCTATATATATATAATATATATATTTTGTTTTCAGGATTTACCAGATACTATCTGTGTTTGTGGAAGAATAATTCCTGATCAAGTATGGGATTATTTAAGCAAGATCAAACAGTCAGGAAACAAAGTACAGTTTATTTTGTATAGTTATTGTTGAATTGAATCTAAGATATAGCTATTTTATTTCATAAAATTATTTGTTAAATATTTTCATTCAACTATATATTTTCATTCTCATTTACTTGTTTTGTTGCATGCAGTATTTATGTATATTGTCTTCCAAAAGTTAAGGTATAAAGTATTTTTTCTGTTTAATTTGAAAACGCATCAATGTAGAAACAAGAAATTGGGAAGAAATCTGTACTAAATAGCTTTTTATTGAATGTAACATATAAACTTTCATAAATTTAACTCAAACGCATGATTTACAATTGGGGGGGGGATTCCTTTTTAACAGAAAGCATTACATCACTAATTCATGTGGGAAAATGGGCTGTAATATAAAATAAGTGCATACCTAACCGTGCAGTGCATTAGTGGCATCAGCTATCCATGCTACCAATCAAGTTATCAAATACCAAAATAGGAAGTAAAGCCAGATACAGCGTACTCCTTATTTCAGTTCATGTAATGCCATTAAAGTAGGACTTGAAGCAGCAACATGTCTCCCAAGATAATCCTAAATTGGCTCTATCAGATTCAAGTCTGAGAAATGAGCCAACCATTTCATTTGCCAGAACCATGATCCTTAAAAGAGTACTCAACAAGTACAGCTTAGTGAGAGTTTGCACATTATCATCCTTCACAGAATGAATTATTATATATAGCTCCAGTATATGGGCAAACATATTGATCAAGGATCTCATGTTGATATTTTGCATGTCAGAGTTCCTCCTTGGAACACTTGTAGATCAGTATGAAAACCATGTCCAAACTATTATTACATTACCTTTGGAACTGTGTATTTCAACAGTTATTGAAATTATTGTGTCTGGTTTGTTGGTTCCACTAGATCAGCAGACGCCTTTAGTTGCTGTTCTCTGTGAGCTTGGACTAAGTTGTGAAGAAAACAAAAGCCGATTGCTGTTTTATCCAGAAAACGTGTTCGCTTGCCCAACATAGAGAGGGACATCTTTGCCTCTAGTTTATTGGGGCTTATACAATTATAGTCTGGTTGTCTTTTATAGAAACTTGCATTGTAAAGGTGTCTTTGCTCCAGCAGATATTCTTGTTCCTGATGCAACAAAATGATTTGCATTGAGCTTGATTCTCCTTTAGGCCAAGAGAGCTAGAAAATGGTCTCTCGCAGGTGTTGTAACTCATGGTTAACAAGGAACATGTTATCTTGATAATAAATACTCAGATTTAAACTGAGATTCAGCACTTGTTAGATCAGACTGTGAGACACATTGAGAGGTTTAGTAACATCAGCTTGTGACAACCTCCCTTGCTCACACTCACTTTAATCAAATGTGTAAACTGCTTTTGAAAGCATTGCTAAACTCTTCCTGAATATTGTCAACCAACAACTATTGAAAATCAGCAATCTTGCACAAAATGTACACATGAAATTTCAGAAATTTGGTTTTTGCACACTTTCTCTCATTCCTGTTTAAGTGTATTTCTTAAGAGTAGTAGTGGCTATCTCTTTTGTTAAAGTCTTCATAAGGTTTGTTTATATTATTCATACAAACTATGAATCTTATTGTTACTGTCATGTTTCGCATCGTAAGCTTCGAAAAACCTGTACCTAACTGTTGGAGGTTAGTGTATATTGTATATACAGTATTTAATGGCTATTGAGGCAATCATTTTTATTTGGAAGAAAATACTTATGTTCTAGTGAACATGATGCTGAAAATAAAGTAAGCAAAGCAGTTAGAAAATGAGGCTTCTAACCCCAAAACTTCATTGAAATATTTAAATTTAATGTTATATAATGACATATCATTGCTTATCAGAGAAGATTGTTGTGATTATGAGTATCCAATTATTAAAAATATTAAATTATTTTAAATAATGGATATTTTTAAATAAATTTTTTTGAAATAAGAAATGTATATTTAAATGCATGTGTTATGATTGAAGCCTGATTGCTTAAAAAAGTTGTGTTGATTTTATATTGAGCAGAGCTAGTATGTTATGTTCTATTGGAAGTGAACACTCTAAAGGTTAAAAGTAATTTTTTATTTCTATAATTTTTAGTTATTCATAACAAATGTATGTAGAAAGGAAAGAGAAGGGTATATTACTTTTATAAATTTGCTACCCTTTTTGCAGAACATTATTGAATTGTGCTCTGAGAGCTATAAATATCATTTGTATGTGATTTGGTTCTCACATTTTGTGTGTGTAATTTCTGTTATAAATTTGTCATCAAAATTTTTTATGGGGGGATAAAGATTTATGTTAAAATGTACAGTAAGACCCCGCTTAATGTGGGGTATACGTTCCATCAAAGTAGAGCGTAATATGGAACAGCGTTAAACGAGGTTACCTCATAATGTAAATAATGGGGTTAAGGGAAGATGGGTAGAAAATTGGTCAGGTATTTTACCATTAAATTTATTATGTTTTTTTTATAACAGTAAAACAAAAATTTATTTCTTACAAATATAGAAACATAATAAACGAATATACATATAAAAACAAATAAAATTCTAAGTCAGTATGTTTACATATCAGATCATTCAGTCTCTTCTGTATTTCCAATTTTCTGCCTTTTTATCTAGAAGGTATCTAATGTAATTCGCGTTTTCCTTTTGTGCTTTGTAAGAAGTTGTTGGTTAGTGGGTAAGACATCCACATAACATCCTGTCTTGCCTTTGAACTCCTCTTAAAATTTTGATCATTTTCAATAAATTGGTCCATAATTTCTGTTATAGTGGTCAAACTGGTTTTTAGAAATGGTGTTAAAAGTTTTTTTTTGCTCTTCTTCAGAATCGCTACCTTCAATATTTTTGTGTTCTTCTTGGTCCGCTCTAATTCCTTGAGCTCATCATTAGTAAAACTTGCTGCTATTTCTTCAACATTTTCCACATTTACCTCAACTAGACTGGTTTGTTTCGTTAATTCCACTATTTCATTTATATCGACAATACCAGTGCCTCCGCCCTTGCTTAGATCTGGCCAAATGTTCTTCCACACCCCTTTCAAATATTTTTCTGTTACTTCATTCCAAGAAAGTTGTATGTTTTCTACAGCATTCATGATATTGTTGTTCTTCCAAAACTCTCTTCTTGATTGTTTCTCTTCGTCTGTTTTTCAAACATCTGTCTAAATGTTTGCGCAGGTAATAAGCCTTAAAATTTGATATAATGCCTTGATCCATTGGTTGGATTAAGGCAGTTATGTTAGGCGGCAAGAAAACCACTTCGACTGAAATGCATGTGATTAAGTCAGATAAATTCGTTGAATGGCTTGGAGCATTATCAATTAAAAGAAGTGTTCTTGATTCAAGTTTTTTAATTTTGCAATAGCATTTAACAGAAGGGCACAAATATTCAGTGTTTCATTCTGGAAAATATTCATAATTATCCATGATTTTTTATTAAAACTCCCAAATTACAGGTAAAGTTGATTTGGATATTCCTTTCATCACTCTTTGGTTTTTGGAATGGTAAATAAGTAGTGGTTTTAATTTAAAATCTCCACTTGCATTACCACCTAGTAGAAGTGTTAAGCGATCTTTTGCAGCTTTAAATCCTGGTGCACGTTTTTCTTCATGGGATAGAAATGTTCGTTTTGGCATTCTTTTCCCAAATAGGCCTGTTTCATCAATTTTAAAGACCAATTTGGGAGGATAGTTTCCTCGTTCAATAACTGTTTTTAATGTTGCTGGGAATTCATCCTCCGCTTTTGTATCACCACTTGCTGCTTCTCTTGTAATCTGTATGTTATGAATATAATTTTGATGTTTAATTCTATTAAACCATCCTTGACTTGAAACGAAAATTTCACTTGTGTCACTTGCCTCAACCTGAATGCAATTAAAAATTCTTCTTGCTTTTACTATTATAATAGATTGGCTGTTCGCACACTGATTCTTTAAACATTATTGTTATTCACAACAATTGCACCATAAATTACATGGCTAGGACTTTAAGAAAAAATAATTTTATTCGACCGTGCTCCATACGCTCTTGCTCTCACAAAATTTACACATACACTGAACACTACACACACACTAGCTCTCTCTCTCGACAAATATTCACTTGTTGTGGGCGTCACAATAATTATTTGTTCAGCACTGAACACCCACTCCCAGGTTGAATGACACATTCAACAATTTATAAATAACACAGTAATACACAAACCCAATAATACACAACACAGAAAACACTAATACTCAATAAAAGTAATATTGTTCAATACACAAAAGGTAAAGTACTCAAACACACAAAACTGAATTGAAAAAAATACACAAATTTGAAGTTTTCACATACATTATTCACTTTAAAAGGGTAAAATACAAAGTTTAGTTATAGAACGTTTAAAAATTCCAATTTTAATTTTCACTAACACTACTCTTATTTTATTATCTTTACCATGATACACTTCTAGAATTCTACCAAGAAGCCAATTACACACAGGTAAATTATCTTCTTTCAGAATTACCATATCATTTATTTTTACATTATTCTTTTCAAAATACCATTTATTTCGATTCTGAAGTGTACTCAAATAATTATTTGACCAACATTTCCAAATCTGTTGCACAATTTTTGTTTGTTTTTGCCACACTTTTAACCTGGTATCAGACACTTCAGTTAAACTTGGCTCTGCAATAGCTATAATGGGATGACCAGGAGTCAAAGTGTCAAAATCGTCAGAGTCACACGACAAAGGCTAGAGAGGACGTGAGTTGAGAACTCCCTCAATTTGGTTAAGAATGGTTAAAAATTCTTCGTATGTAAATCTTAAATTACCCATTACACGCCTGAGGTGATACTTGATGGCTTTCATTTCAGCCTCCCTCAGACCTCTGTGATTTGGAGCTCTTGGCACTGAACACGTTCTTCACACAAAAAATAACACAAATTACTGTCGCAATTACTCATAATTTCTCTAAGTCTTTTTAACTCTAATTGGGTGCCAACAAAATTGGTAGTGTTGTCTGAAAATATACGCTCCGATTTTCCTCGACTACTAAAAAATCGCTTTAAAGCTGCAATGAAAGCTTCACTAGATAAATCAGTAACTATTTCAAGGTGACATGCTTTTGTCACCATGCACACATAGTCTTTATTTAAAACTCCTTTTCTTTGTGATTATGATATTTAATCCAGAAATTCCAAAACAAATCTATTTCCACTTAGCTATAAAGAAAACTCTGAGAAATTCTCTCGGCTGACAATTGACCCATAATTTGTAAACAAGTAATGGGTTTTGCCTTAAAACAGTATACTAAAAAAAAACATAAGTAAATACAAAATCAGCACATTCACATAAAGTACTACCAAGAGCTATCCTAAAAATATGTTAAACCCTACAGAAAATACAGTTTACATACAAAGAAATACATATATGAAAATTCACCAAACCTAAGTAAACAATAGCTGAGGAAAGAATTAAAATCCATAACACAAACAATGCTCTCTTAACTTTTTCTCACTCTCTATATTCAGATAGTAAACAACCTAAACTTATCTCACTGTGAATACCAAGCTTCTCATGTAACATTCTCGAATTAATTCTAAGAGTACACATAACATAAATCAATCAATTAATAATAGACGGTTTTCTAATACACTATGAAATTTTCACTTTTAGTGCATATACAACATTAACAAAAATAAAAAAAATAACGGATACATTCTAATCCAACTTCAAAAGGATGATTTTATCTCCACACACAGTCCAATTTTAAAATGTCCACTTATCAATTGTTCACAAAACCGAAAGTATCCAGTCCCGTTTCTCCATCCGCGTTGGGTCAGACGAAGGTCGGGTTTCACCCCTAACCTCTTTTCCACTGCCATCCCGGAAGGGAGGGGGGGGGTGCTACTCTTTTGTCTTCGGTACCAGAATGCGCGGGGCTCAGCTTTATCCCCTGAATGATCACTCTCTTCGCCACGTCGCTTAAAACCGCACCTCTGACGTTTCTGAAATTCTGCTTTCCTCTTACTCAATTTAAGTCGCACCCGTTTCCTAATCTTCACTTTCTTTGTCTTTTGATTATCTCTTTCTCATTATAATGGTCGCACCTTCACAACATCGAAAATCTGGCAGTTTCCCAGCAAGTTTTTCTCTTCTTTTATCCTGCGCGTCTAAAACTCCAGTGCTGGGGTACAATGTTGCTTGAGGCTTTTAAATTCACTTTTTGTTCTAATTTGGCAACTGTCATCCTGCTTAATTTTTTGAGTTTTCTCTTATGCAATTCGTCTTCAATTGCATCATCATCTAAGTCCACTCACTATTTACTAAGGATTACAGGATCAACATCTCCTTTAGCTTTATCTTTTATCACATGTAGTGGTGTTTCTTCTTTTTCTTCATACATTTCATCGACAGAAATTAGCTGTACTATAGATAAACCATTTTCTTCCCGAACGGTGACAGGTTGTGCTACAGGATCTGGATCCACACTAAGCATTTTGGCTCGTTCACTTTCAAGAGGAAGAACTTTCTTGGTTGCTTGAGGTAACTCTATGTCTTCGTCAGACTTTTCCGATCCCATTTCTTCTTTCAACACCCTTCTTTCGCATGCACTACCGTCAAACATTATTCGCAGTTTCGTTATGAGAGATTCGTTTCGTGTTATCTCTTGGTGAGGAAAATAGAACACTGAGTCATTCGTTGAAGTAAAACGATTTGTTACCTTCTCAATTATCCCCTTATCTAAATAATTCCTTAAAACCGTACAATACTCAGAATACAACATCTTATCACTTTGCATTTTTCTCATAGGACTTCCAAGTCGTCTTTTCGCTAAATTAAAATTATCACTCAACTCATTACTATCTCTTTTCCACGGGAATTCTACCTCATATCTACCATTTTTAAAATGTACTCTCTGCTTAAACATTTCCAAGCTAACTTCCTCCTCACTATTACAATTCTCGTTTTTGACACCAATTGATTCTAACTCCCAGAGACTTTAATGTTGTGTTTAAATCACTATCTCTAATTAATCCACATGGAATATTATTATCCCTCACCTCACCTCCTACACTTCTGTTAATGACATATCCGAACACAGTATTTTGTAATAGTAGTCGAGAATCTCCTCAATAAATTCGGCCTGGTCTCAGTAATTCGTGAAATATTTCCGCGCCTAACAACACATCAATTTTACCAGGAATATTAAATTTATAATCGCAAGTTTAATTTCGTTTGGCATATCTAGTGAAATATTTATTATTTTAAACGGAGTCAAATCAGTTATCTTTTTTACAACTAATAAATTTAGCTCCTTTTTGAAACTTAAATCACCATTAAATATGGAGGTCCATTTATTGTCATTGTTGACTCATTTAAACAAGATATTAACTAATTAATTTTTTCTCAATTTTCAATTGCAATCTATCCACACAATCCTTAGTAATAAAATTTGATTGACTCCCCGCATCTAAAAGCCCTCTTACTTGGTGCAAGGCGCCAAATCTATCTATAATGAGGCACTAAATGCTACTCAGTAAAACTCTTTGTGTTTAATTTTTTAAAAAGCTCGTAGCTACGAATGAGATTTGTTTTCTTCACTCCCAGTTTGGGGGAAAATGATGCAATCCTATCTTTCCGGTCCCCTAAACACATCTGCGTGTGGGTTGAGAAGGGACCCTTCAACTTTTTGGGTGGAGACGAAAGATTCATTGTCCGTTTTGGTGAAATGGATAAGATGGTTATGTGGTTTTCCACAAAGACAGTCCTTCGCTGTGCACCTTCTCACATTGCAGTTAGAGGAAAAACTCTGGAAACTCAAATTATTAGCTTTTACGAAATCCACTCTTTCATTGACGCTGAGAGTTTTAAATTTTGGGCATGAATACAGCGGGTGGAATTCTCTTGATTTGCTACAAAAACATTTCACATTTTTAATGGAAGACAGATTTATGCTTGCAATATTTATTCCTCATTATGTTTAAACTTAGGAAATAAATTCTGTTCTCTAATTTTCCCTTGAATGATATAAAAATATCACATTTGCGAGCTAGCTGTTGTGGCTTAAACCACATTTCGCCCTGCTTAATGCCAATAATATACGCATTTAATTCTCGGTCTAATGTCTATTATTTTATCTGATATAATTAATTCGCAAATTGACTTGAAATCATTGACCTCCTGTAATTGGCAATAGTAATTAAAATTTTGCGCTTAATCTAGAAGTGAATTGAACATAACTCTTGCTAGGTAATTTTTTAACCTTTTTAAATTGATTTAAACATTTATAGGGGGTCAGTTGAAATTCTTTTAACACAATTGCCTTTAATTTATTATAGTCACTTAAATCTTCTCGAAGATAAATCATTAAATTATTTGCTTTCTCTCCTAGAATATTCAAAAGAATTTCGAGTTTTAATTTCTCAGGAACATTTTTAGTTTTGAGTACCTTTAGATTGGTTGAAAAAATAAATTAAATGACTCTGCTCTTTGGGGTACCGGGATAGTTAAGGTTTTAATACTTTTAATCAAGCTTTCAATATTACACTCAGTTGTAATTAATTGATTTTCATTTTGTAAAGGTACATTTCCCCCCCCCCTCCCATTGATTATGTAATTTTGCTATTTCTAACTCCTTTTCTAACTGTGACAGTTAAATTTTTTTCAATTTCTAGTCTATTTTCGTTTTCATTTCGTCTACCATTTATCTCTTCCAACACACAATCAACAATAGCCTGATACGTTTCCTTATAATTTTTATAAATCTCACTCTCTTGTATTAATTCTCTTAAATCTAAAATTTTAGCATCGTCTGGGACATATAATTTCAATTCTTCTGCAATAGCTTACAATTCATCTTTTTTAAATTTACCTGTACTCATTTTCACAAAGTAAAGTTAACTTAATCACCAAAGAAATAAATAAACCACAATCAAAGTTAACTCAACCTCAAATTAAAGTTATGTTAACCACAAATGAAACACATATAAATCACAAAATAATTATCTCACCACAAATTAGACACCTATAAATCACAAAATAACTATCTCAATCTCAAATTAAAAGTTATTTCAACCTCTTATAAACCACAGAATAATTATTTTCAAAACACAAATTTAGAAAGCTGATGACTGACCTCTCACCAAGTGACAATATCAATTTGCTCTCCACTAAAAGGACGCTTCCTTTGTTTTTCATTTGTGCTTGTTGCGCACACCTTCTAAAATTCTTTATCTTCGGTCCCGGCCATCTGAGGCTCTGACGGACCATGTTCGTGCATTGATTCTTTAAACATTATTGTTATTCACAACAATTACACCATAAGTTAAATGGCTAGGACTTTAAGAAAAAAGAATTTTATTTGAGCTTGCTCCATAAGCTCTTGCTGTCACAAAATTTACACATAGTGAACACTACACGCACTAGCGCCCTCTCGCGATAAATGTTCACTTGTTGTTGTGGGCCTGACAATAGTTATTTGTTCAACTCTGAACATCGGTTTAATGGCATATTGTGTTCAATTTCGTCGTCAATCCATATAGAAAGTCGTTTTTCCATTTCTGCTATTGTATTATTTCCAGAATGGGTAATTCTTGTTACAGAGCTTGTTGTAGTTGCATCTGCCGATGTCAGTATTTTTTCTTTACATTGTTAAAGTTGCCAAATTCAATGCAGCATGAGTGTAAAATTGACGTTCACCAGTATATAATCTTCCAATCACTTGCATTTTAGTTTCTATTGAAATGCTTTTTCTTATTGCTTTATTTTCGTGTTTTTTACTGTCACCCATTGTTCCCGTCTAACTACACCAAAGAAAACTTTTTGCTGAACTGTTGCATGTGCATGCGCAGATATTTTGTTTCTTAGAAATTAACTGCTTGTTAGAGCTCTGTTTCATCATTGTGTATGCTGCTTTTGTCTCCCGTTATTATAAAGCTCTTTTCAAATGAAGCAGTGCGTGTCACTTGATGAATTAATTAGACTTACTAGATAAGATTAGAATAAATGTATTATTGTGAAAATATTAGATGTATACAAAATGATCCACTCATGCAAAAAAAACTTAAAGAGTTTAGAAAAATAAGATACTATAATGAACCCTTTGATGACCACACCCACCCATGATAAAAACTGAAAATCATAATATTTGTCACTATAGCAATCATTATATTATATAAATTTATTCTTACAATAATGTCATCAAACGTTTGAAACGATAAAAATACATTAGTATAACACTGCAGGAAAGAAGAAGCACAGATAAACTGCTTCGGATATTGGGAAGCTTAATGCTGCATGCAATTTCACGGAATCCCACTATTCAAATAAAAGAGCTTTAAACCAAAATAGCAATTAACGAAACAGCATTAAGCGGGATCTTTCTGTACCTGGAAATCTATTGTTTGAATTATAAATTACATATAACAATACTTAGTAGCAGATATATGTACATATTTTATAAAACTTTATGGAACTTTGAAATTTTTTATGGTTTTTTAAAGATTTTATTTTAAAGAAAAAGGGTAGGGGAGGGAAAGAGTACTGTTTTATTATTTTGGAAGAAAAATTAGTAAAGTGGTGATTTTATATGTGTGTTCTTGTTATTTTTTTCTGTTATATGTTTGAAGGGGGGGGGAATTGCCTTCAGACACTAAATATTTTATATATATATAATTGTTTTTTTAATATATATTTATATATATTAATTAGCTGACACCTATAAAATTCTTAGATTCATTTCAAAGTGTATAATCATAATTTCAATGATGAATATTTTAACTTCATCTTACTGCAAATTTTAATTATGTATTAACAATTTAGAAAAATGTTTAAATATTTTTTTTATTTCAAAAACAGAAAAGATTTTGTCATATTTTAAAATGTATTTCATATGGTTTTGTGAATAAATGAAACAGCAAAAGCTATATCGCAGAAAATACATGTAAGATATAATTATTAATCTGTTTTGCTTATATTTTTAGGAACTGATCATCGTTCATTTCCAGGCTGCAAATGAAGAAGAGGCTTTTGGATACTCTTCATTTTATTCTTATCTGAATTCTAGGAAACGATATGGCGTTGTATCTAGTTATTCGAGAAGAATAAAAGATTTTTATTTGTTACCTTTGGCTCCAACTAGTCCAGTTCCAATGGTATTTTTACCATTTGATGGTCCAGGTACTTGTGTTTTTTTTTAAATTTTAAGATTTTTTCATAGATTTTAGAAGCTTTATTTTTTATGTATTCACTATTTACATTATTATTTTCAACTTAAAATATTGTCCTTTACTTATATACTTTTTGTTTTTCCTGCATTCCTCACTAAGTTTTACTAAACTATTTAAAGAGAATAATCACATATAGAACAGATTGAAAATATACAATTATATTTTATGATATTAGCCAAAAGGGATCTTACACTCTTTTGTTTGATAAAGAATGTCATAAAAAACTAAAATAATTTCACAATTTCTGAGTAAGCATTAAAGTTAGTATTAAATTTCCAATTGAAGCATTTAATTTCCCATGGAATTAGATTAAATAAATACACCCAACTCTTTATTTTACTCGATTTTGTATATAACATGGTACACTAGTTTAATGATTTTTTTTACACTAAATTTTTTATTCTAACTTGAATCCCAAAAAAAATTTGGGGATATGTACCCTTTGGATAAGGACGATTTGATCAAGTTTGTGACAGTTTATGATAAAGAATGACAAAGCCGAAGGCACAGTTCAGCTGTTAACAGCTGATTTAATTCAAGAGGGCTTGAAATTTTCTACAAGTATGGAACAACATTTTTTTACTCATGATTCTGACACAACTTGAGGGGAAAAAAAACAGGCGTTAATAACAGATTTTGTAACAAGAAAAGACGAGGCTGGTAATAGCGAACAAAATTTTTCATTTGAATGAAAAACGACAGTTTTGTTGGACATTCTAGTGATCATTATTACAAAAAAAACCAGTTGATGTTGTCAGAGATGAAAAGTCTGTAGCGGCTGCTTTAGATTGTAGGAGGCACAAAAGTTTCTGAAATCCATTCCCCCTACGTTTCTAGATAGACTCCTCTAAAGGGCATACACAGGTGAACTCCCTTTTGTAGCCATATGACACTGAGACATAGTGAGCAGAGAAGGAGATCAGTTTTTTTAGAGAGTTGTGCCTGGAAAGTGAAAGAATGATGACTGTTGGAAGATGGTGGATTAGCATGCTTTATAGTTAAAGCTTAAATACATATCTCTAGCCTGACTTTTTTTTTTTCATTTCCAATATGCCACAACATGTCTTAACGCATCTACTGATGATAGCATATTTGATGGTAATAAATGTGCACGCTTGTTATTAAGTAGTGATGAATGTTAGTTAGTATTCCATTCCTAATTTCATCTTGATTTTTTTAATGTTGTGTGTACTTATAGACTATAAGTTTTCACTGTACTCTAATCTTATTTTTTTTAAAAATAAAAATTAATTGTTCTCTTTATATTATGTAGCATGGATTTTATCATTACTTTTTTGTATGATTTTTTGGGAAAAATTTGAAGTATTTTCATCTTGCACAGTTTTTTAAAATTGTGGAACATAGCTCCAAATTTACCATGTCACATACTTTTTTACACGATTTTTTTTGTGCAGGGTTTCTTTCCTAAGTGACATATTTGCCGTGTAAAAAAAAAAAAATATTTGAGTGTATATGCTTTTTTGACATCTGAATTTGAGTAATTCACTATCAGAAAATTCAGTATTAGGAAATTTGATGTAAATTAAAACTTTAGGTCTTTGGAGATCTGAATTAGAAGCAAAAACTAAATTTGAATTGTTAAAACTAAGTTAAACTT
Organism: Trichonephila inaurata madagascariensis; assembly: GCA_019973955.1. Taxonomy (NCBI): domain Eukaryota; kingdom Metazoa; phylum Arthropoda; class Arachnida; order Araneae; family Nephilidae; genus Trichonephila; species Trichonephila inaurata. Next base: position 229,347 of record BMAV01010222.1, read on the forward strand.
CTTTTTTGGCAACCAATGTCTTAACAATAGTGATGTTACTAAGACTGCACATTAAAAAATGACAGTTATAATTATTTTGCCAAGTATCAAAATACTTAGGTTTTTAAAAAATATTGTTTTAATTGATCAGTGATAATGTTAAGAGAATAGTTTTTTTTAAAATAGATGCTTAAAAAACTTTTTTAGATTAAAATATTAAGCGTGGTCATAGAAAGTCTGAAGGCTGCATTTATTTATTAAATTTGCTGGTAGTGTGTATTTGCTTGAATTTAATACTGAATAAAAGATATTGTGTGTGTGTGTTGATCTGAGTCACATCCTTATGTTTCTGTGTAATTTGAATCCAATTTTGTTTCATATTTAAATACTTTTATTTTCTGATATTTATTTATAAATCCATTTATAAATTTACAAATTTTTCTTAAGTGATAATTTATTATTTATGAACTAATTTATTTGTAAGCATCATTCCGAATGCTCATTATTTCTTTGTTATTTTTCTATATGTAATTTTATTTTATTAATATTATTTACATTTCAGGACTACCTTCTCCAAGGCCTCATTTATTGTTGGGTGTTATTGTTCGTCATAAACCGAAGAAAACTTCAATTCCTTTTGTTCCAAAGCAGCCATCCCAGTAAATACAGTTTCAATTCAGTTGCTTTTTACATGCTTTTTGAAACTTTATTTATTTTTTATTTCTGATTTTCAGGTCTTTAACTGAATCAGAATATTCAGACAGTTCTTATACTCCTCCTGACGAACCTCGATCATACACACCACCTTTGCCAACAGCACCAACAGATGATAAAAAATCATCTAATGATTCTGCAAATAAGCCTCCATGTGATAAATTAAAGAGCAAAAAAACCTTCACTGACGTTGCGATTGGGAAAAAGTCACTTTTTTCTGATAAGGAATTAAATTATGCCAAATTTTCAGAAGAAAAAGATGATGATAAACCTTATGACCCTGAACAGGAAATTAATACCATGCCACCTCGTCCAAAAAATGAAAAAAATTCTATTTGTTTACAGGATAATAATGAAAGTCTTGTACCTGCTACTGCTAGTTTGGAAAAACAAAAAAAAATTCTTGATGCATTAACACGAGAAGTTGAAGAAACTGACCGCCAAGTAAATGCTCTGGAGCAGCTTATATCACAACCTGAAGATGATATGGTCCTCGATTCTCCAAACACTCAATCTTTGGATATAAGTTCTGTCACTGAAACCGGAATGTCTAGTTTTCTTGATTTACCAGAAAGTTTACAAGATATTTTAAATGCTGTTCGTTTAAAACGCAATGACAGAGAAGAAATAATTCATGAGAAAGGAGATGTTGATATGCGAATAAGAACTTTATTTGGAAAACATTTTAATGAACCTAAGATAGATAAAATTCAGCATCGCAATTCCAAAATGTTGGGTTTGATAAATCCACCCGAAACTGGTGTTGATTCCAAGAAAATTCAATTCACTCAAGTGTCTACACCTCAGCCTGAGGAGACTATGGATGAATCTTCTGATGGAGGCTTATCTGATCCTAGAATAAAATTGAGAACTAATTTTCATGAAACATCTGCTATGTCAAAGGAGGTTCCTCCTGCAAATGCATCCTTAAGCGAGGTGTCTGCATCAAAGCTGATAGCTCATGCTCAGAAACAATTTACTGGTGAAACAGGAACTGTTGTACCATTGTCTAATCAAGAGCCAAATAGTGCAATTGAGCCTCCAAAGATGTTGCTTACTAGTTGGAATCCTGGGGAAGAACCTCCACCTCCTGGAATAGAGCCTTCAGAACGATTTTCTGAAGAAAATGTGTCTGTGAATATGTCTCATGCAGCTACGCCACCAGTCTACAACACAGCTGCTTTAGTTCATGATTCGTCTCAGCATACTAATTCTACATTTCTCCCTCAATCATTTGCTTCATTTCAACCACTTTTGCCACTTGGATTTTCTGTTCACACTCCACCTCCAAATATAAAACATTTTCCACCACCTCCAATTATTCCATCTCCATTTCCTCCCCCTCCTCCCCCACCTTTACCTATGCACATAGTTCCTACGAATGGAAGTGAAAATAATCTTATCAAGGAACAATGGTCTGGTGTACAACTTCCCAGCCACCATTCTGATGGCACCGAATGGCCTACTGGAACATCTCATTGTTATGAAACTTCAGAGCATCAAGGAAATCCAATGGAGGGAGATTCACAATATAGGCCTGAGGATTACTACAGTGATCATTTTTACAAAAAAGACACTTCTGACAGACACTGGGCTAAACCTCAGAATTTTGGCAGTGGAACTTGGGTTCAGCACCCTTCAAGAAGAGACAAATTTGAAAATCATCGAAGGGGGAAGAGAGGTTCTTCCTTTAGAAGGAATATGAGAAAATGACATTCATGTGCTGTATTATTTAAGGGTAATGTGTATGTTCTCTTACTGTACAAACACGTTACACACAAAAATTATTTTATGTATATATTAATTCATAAGTAATAATAGTTTGCTGAGAAGTTGGTTTATATATACGAGTATGAGATCACCTAACATGAGATACTCAAATGATTTCAATGTACTAGGTAAAATTAAAGTGTATTATTTTGTCTTACAGTTATTGGTTACTTTAATGTTGAAATATAAATATAATTTGCTCAATTTTATATTATTTCTTTTTAATTTTCTGCTGTAAATTTTATGTAAGTTCATGAAAGATGTTTAACACACTCTGTAATATTTTTCTACTCTTAATTTTCTCATGCCTGTGAATGATTTCAGTACAAAAAAATTTGTATTTTGAAGATTGATAAGTATGAGGCAGAATAACCAACTTAGTAAAACCTATAAGCAAAACATTTGGCATTAGCCGTATCCTTTTAATTAAATTCCGTGTCAGGATCAGCTGTATGTGTTCTGAAGTGGCAAAAATTTTTGATTCATTCCTTTTGTGAAGTAGCATTAAAATGACTTAAATGTCTTTTTTTTAATGGAAAACATGCATGCTATTTAATTAAAGAACTAAAAATTAAATATGTATGTGATGAAATAAAATTATGTAAAGTGAGGGTGTATGCTTATACACATTTTTTAGTAATGCCGAGCATTAAGCAGATAAAGTTATTCATATTAAGAAAAATTGTGTTTGGTTAAATGCTTTTTCTTTTGTTTCTAATGTATTTAAAATAATACTAAATGCGAATATTTGTTTTGTATCTTTTACTAAAGATGATGACTGTTACATATACTCATTTGTTTTGTTTAATTTTATAAATTTTTTCAATTTGGCTTCTTACTGTAGGGATATTTGTGGATTGATTACTAAGTTATAACTTTTTTGTTTTTTTTGTTTTAAGCAAGTATAATAGTTACTTTGCATTATTCCAAAATTTACTGCTAGTCATATGGGTATCACTGATAAAAGTTGTGTATCATTATAATTACTGTATTATATGTCTATATTCATTGATATAAAACATTTTAATTCATGTTATATAATCATGGGCGTTGTTTGTTGATTTTTATTTTTTATTGATATGATTTGTCACGTTTTTTTTTTTTTTTAATAAGAATAGGAAAGTAAATTACTTTTATGAATTAGTATTATTCGATGAAATAATTCTTGAGCCAGTAAAATTTATGAGTGAACTTTTATTACTCCCTTTTGTTTTAAATTACTAATGTTTTTTGATTTATATGTAAAATGCTTTTTGTTTTACTTAGCAAGATATATGCTATAGTTTATAGTAGTTGACATGATTGCATTCATTCATTTGTTTTGTTTTCTTGACAGTTTGTGTAGTTTTAATGCAAATGTTGAATCTCTGGCGCATTACACTCATAATGTTTTTTATTTTATTAATGAAGTCATTTTTAATGAAGTATATGTTTCATTAGAGTATTTTCTGTTTTGGAGAAATATTTCATCCATGTTTTTTGCTGTTACCTAAGTATATTAATATTTGTTTTTCTTTCTCTCTTTAGACATATTTAGTGTGTGTTTTTATTTGAATATTTTGTAGACTAAACATAGTTATATGATTATCTATAATTATGTTGAAGCAGCTATAATTGAATTTAAAATTGCTTTTATTAATGTGATGGTGAAATTCTTTTCACTCAGTTCAAACCATTTATGCTTCATTTTATAAATTTGTCATGTGTATTTGGGAGGAATTTATAATAAATTTTAGAATTAAATAACTATCTTCTGTGTATCATTTAATTTGAGCAGTATTAAATATTTTTATTTGCATTGGTGTCATATCTTTAAAGAGAATCTTGAATTTGCTTAATATTTAATGAAGTGTATAATTATACATATAATATGGTATTGGCATACTGGAAAATGGGATCAAATGAAAAATTGTTCTTAAGTATTTCAAATGATTAGTTATGATTTTTTAAAAGATTAACCTCTTTCACTTGAGCAAAAATATTCCAATTTTGAAGAATTTCATATATTTCATATCCAAATATTCTAAGAATTTGTCTGTTTAAGTTTAAGAAGGAAATAAATAATTTGAACCGTCAAATTGATTCATTTTCGTTTACTTTACCAATATAATTTTGTAGTGGAGAGAAAGATAATCAGGCATTGCTTTGATTAAAGGAATACTCTTAACAGTGAAAGCATTTATTTTCTTTTCCAATTCTTCAAACACGCAAGTTGCATTTCAACTTCTGTCTTTAATTAGGTACATTATTTTGACAGAAGCAAACTTAATGTTTATACTAGATTTAACTACTATTATTTGAACAATGTGTCATGCCAAAAGGACAGTGCACATTCTTAAAAAAAATACTTAATTTTCCCTCCTCTTCTTTCTATGTTGCAATTTATTAAGAATTTTAGGACTTTTACAGTCAGATATGTATTTTTTCTTTATTAGCATTTGATATATATGAGACAGTTTTAAAACATTTTCCCATGATTTAAAATTTTTTAACTTAGAAAATTTAGAAATAACTAAATTTTATTCCACATACATTATTGACCTTCTATGTTGAAAATAATTGTATATATTATAGTCTAAATAATTCATTTGAAAGTAATTTTTTATAATGCAAACTGTTGCTATTTGAAATTTTTTCATATAAACTCTTTTGAAAGTTTTAATTGTAATTTGTAGACGTGATTGTTTAAGAATATCTTAAAAGAATAAAAATAAATATGTTCCAATTATGATTTTTACTGTTAAATAGTTTAGTTTACAGTTAATGCTCCTAAATTTCAGAAGTTTGCAGGGTGCTAGTATTTTTCTCACATAAAGTATAATTTGTGCCATAAATCTGTGTGTTTGATGTAAATAAAAGTTTTTCATCAAAAACTTTTTTACTTACATTTAGGGTTAGTTTACTGTAAAATTATTGGTGTAATTGAAGTTTATTTCCTAATTAAATGTACTGTAATCCTTCCACAATTGGTAAAAGTGAGGAAGATGAACTTAATTATTGGTAAAAACTTGATTTCCAATATCTATAGTTTACTCACTTTTTAGCTCACAACTTTCTGATACAGTAACAATTTATATTGTAATTTGTCATTTGAAGGTACTTTTGTAAAATACAATTTTTAGAGGGTCATATTGTTTGCAGTGAAGTAAGTTTGTGGAACTATTTTAATGGAGGAAAATGTATTTCGATAATAAAAGAGTAGATGCTGTTAGTTTTGATTTAGTGAAATAGGTGTGATTTTTGTATCAGTATATTTATTGATATACCTTCTAGTATTGGTAAAAAAAGGTAAGATATAAAATTATGAGCCAAAAAACTGCCTTTTAAACACTTCTTACTGTTGATTCTCCTTTGAACACATCCTTTCATGTAGCTAATCTTTGAAGTAAATTTTTGTGAATGATTTAAATTACATTATGCTGCCTAATTGTCTTGAAATGAATCAACTTCATTTACTTTTTTAAACTACTTTGACAAGACTACTACAGTTGTTTATTTATGTGAACGATACTTTTCATTGTATCAATATTTGGGTTATGTCAGTGACAAAAAAATTTACATTTGACTTCAGTTTCACCAATTCAGGACCACTTCATTATCGTTTTAATTATTTGTAAACTGACTTATTTGCCATGGCTGCTTCATCACTACATATTGCGTACCATATTGTGTGTTTCTTTCACAATTTGTTGTTACATGCAAAATTTGTTTACACACCTTCATTCAGCTATTGGTTGCCACTCATTGTTTACTCCTTAAATACTGAAACTTGTCACTCAAATTAGGAAGATTTGAAACTTGTTATTGAAAAATCAGTTATTGCTTTTCATCTGGTGGCACCAATTATAGCTGTCAATTTGTTCAGGTATTATATTTGAAATTCAGCAATTTACTTTGCAGATTCCCCTTAGTAGGAAAGGAAATAGTACTTTGAAATTATTTAATTGGATTGTCTGCTTATTTCTGAAATATTAGTAAGATTTGAAAATGTATTCAAAATTAAGTGCTAAAAAATTACTCATGGACCAACAAAAAGTTTAATGAAAATCTTCAGGCTTGAAATTTTTCTTCTTTAAGATATAAGAATTATTCTTTATAAAGTTGCTTTGTTAGAATCACAAGAAATTCCAATAAAATATAATTGAAGTTTGTTTTGCACTATCTGTTGTGGAATGATTATTATTATTAGAGAAGTATATATTATTGCATTTGAAAAGTCTGTAACATTGGTTATTTAAAAGTTTTAGGTTCAGTAATGTATCAAATATGTGAATGGTTACAATGATAACGTTAATGGTCGATTGTAGCAAAAAGCTGAATTTGGTTTCAAAAAGGACAAATTTTGAAGCAAACTTACAATTATGCACATTAAAAATAATTTTTGAGAAAGTATTGTAACAATTACATTATTTTTCTAAATTTTTAAAAAGTTTTCCTTTCTTTAAAGTGATAGAAATGAATTTTCAAGCATTTCATTGCATATAAGTGTTTTAAATAACACTTTGTTTAAATTTTGTTGTGTTTATATTCCTGATATTTTTGTCTGGTTTTTTAGTCTAATGTACAGTAATTTTTTAATTTATTTATATCAGTTCATTTTATTGAGTAAATTATTAGTTACCTGTAAGAGTTTTAGTCTGGCACTAAAAATTTTTTTAATGGATATGAATTTTCAAGATCTTTGAATTACTTAATTTTAATGAGTGGATTAGTAAACATTTTAATTTCGGCTCATCACACAAAGTAGATTTAAAATGAATACCATCTTAAAAGAATACTTATTTTAAGTCTCTAGTATCAAATTTGTGGAAAGAATTGCATTTTATAATTATATTTTTATGCTTTGAATCAATTCACACACTGATTTTCTCAATTCTAATGGATGTTCAAACATTTCTTAAATCTTTAATGAAGATATAAATTAAGGAAAAGAAATTCTCTGAGGATTACTAATTCTAATCTCATTCCATTTCAAATGATGAAATTCATGTATATTTTAAAATATAATTTATATGAGGTCATTCACTGTTCAATTTTCATTTCACCACAATAAAAGCATGTTTTCTTTGTTTCAATTGAAAAATACTGATTACTCACAAACTATGCTTGCGATATATTCTCATTTCATTTTGAAAGCTTTGAATTGTTCTTATTTTGCAAGAAATTTCAGTTTGTTCTTAAAAAAGGTTTTTGAAATAAATTACAAAGCCACAACATATTAGTTTTTCAAAAACATCTATTTTAAAATATAATTTTTTTTTTTTTTTTTTTTAGAATTTAATTTGTGCTTCTGACATTCATAATAGTTTCTTGATTTGGGCTGTTCTTTTAGTATTGATTTACTTTATACCAATTATTTTGTGTGGAAATAATATTGAATTTTAACCTTGGTTAAAATAAAAGGTAGAAGGATTTCTAAATTTGAATAATAATGGTTTTTATTTATTTGTGGAATTTAATCAACTACTTTACAACTAAGTATGTTTTGTTGAAGAAAAAGTTAATTTTACTTGATTTTTTTTACAAAGTCATTCACTTCATTTAAGTTATCTGATAAAATTTTCTGTGTTTATTGAAATATTTTGTGATTAGATTCAATTATTTTCAGCTAACAGGAGGAAAGTTCTTTTATTTATTTTTTTGCTGAACTCACAAGACATAACTTTTGTGAATTTCTTACTGTATTTTTCTTTTGTGTATTCTTTAATAAAGGTGGTGAAATTACATATGTATGTATATAGTATAATATTCATTTGGCTTTTAAGAACCAAGATTTTTTTTTATCTAATTATGAAAAATAAATTAATCTGATGTTTAAAATAACAGGCCATATGCTTAAATTATAAAGATAAAAAACCCCATTTGATTTAGAAAATAAGAAAAATAACATGGAGATTATAATATGGAATTAATGGAGAATAATACAGAAATTATGCATTTCTCTGATTTTTGTTTTGTGAAATCAGAAATAAACATTTTTTGGCTCATGAATTAATCTTCCTTTTATAAAATATATTGCTTTTTGTTTAAAAATTTCCCGGTTCCTAATTTTTAACAATTAAATAAATCTCTTAAGAATGTTTTCTTAAGATTTATTTTACAAGCTAACAAATAGTATGAATTCCTTTAAGGTAATTCATTTTGCGTAGTATTAAGAAAAATTCTGAAAATAAATTGGAGCGAAAATGCTGAATTATTATAGATTTATTATTTTGGTGGAAAAGATAATCCCACAAGAAATACATCTTTGCTGTTTGATCATCAAAATTTGAAACATGTTTAAAACCTGCTTGAAACATTTATATTTCTTTCTTTTTTGTGATACTTGTAGGCTTAGAATATATTTCAATTTGGTTATTGTTATTTTGTTATGTTTTCAAGTGCAATTATAATTTTTCATTTGTTTGCTTTTAAAGCGAATTTGAAAGTTTAACTGTTTAAAGTAATTTTTATAAATCGATTTTAAATATTCATTTTTTCATATTTGTTTTAATATCAAACTAATGAAAAATTATATTTGTTCTTGATTTTTTTTTTTTGTTACTTGGTGAGATTTGAAATTAAATTTTTTTTTTTAAATGAGAATTGTTGTTATTGTATATATTAAAAGTAGAAAAGTTGTACTGAAATTATAAAATGACTATTGCTTAATTTATTATGTAATTAACTGATTGAAGTTAACTTGCTTAGAATTAAAAAATTAACATACTTTCTTTTTTACTGTAATCTTAACTATATTTTGTTCACAAGTCAATTTAATTAATAGATATATTTTAGGTAATTTTGAGTTACTATAAAAATATAATTTGCAAAATTGCTAGAATTACTTCCGTTTTTTTTTAAATTAAGCATTGTTTTATGTAAAACAGTTTTAATTGTCTTGGGCATTGTAGTTATGTGCGAGATATGCATTTCTTAATATTAAACATTTAATTGCCAATTAATGCCCATTTAATTCCAATTAATGCTTCAATAAAAAAATTGTTATTAATTAACTGTAAATAAAAATATGTTTTATCACCTTTTTAATAAAAAAGATGTTTTTTGTATATATTTGTTTCACATTGCATTATAATGAATTTGATTAATAATTATTTTATTAACTCAATACAGCACCTAACATAAAATTAGATTTCATTTTTGAATTTCTATATTTTAGAAATATGCATTTAAGTAAAAAGCAAGAAGTGTTTTTTTTCCAGTTATATGTTTTTTAGTATATGTATTATTTGATAATTGAACATTTTTAAATGTTGATTATGTTTCAGAGTTGTAGATTTTTTGCTTTTGATAATTACAGATTAAAAATTCCTTTACATTTTGAATTTAATATTTTTTAGTGTTTGTTTCATGCAGTTCAAATTTTAAAATGGTCTCAGGAACAGAAAACTGGCGAATGTTTATTTAAACAGTGAATATTTTCGGAATTTTTAATTACAAATTGAAATTATTATGCAATACATCTTCCAACAAATTAAGTGATAACTATAATAGTAATCGAAATAATTTTTATTTTTGAGGAAAAGCTCTTTGTAGATTTAAATTTTAATAAACCTAAAAATTATTATTTTTCTTTAAATATATATATATTTTAATGAAGCTGCGGATTGGTTTTTAATTTTTGCAGTTTTTAATTTTTGTTATACATTTTTCATGGAAAATTCTATTAAAATAAAAGTTTTTTTCCCCTTTATTACTATTTATTAGTGAAAAACGTTTGGCTTTGATTATAGCAAGAAAATTTTTTTGTATATCAAGGTTATATTTTTGGGGTGTTCAATAAATGTGTGATTAGATCCTAGACCTTTTATTATTAAAATTATTTTAAATGTTGTTTTTCCATAACAATTGCTATAAGCTTTGCATACTATTAGAAGCAATGGTTTACTATGCTTTAATTTATTTTTAGATTCTACATTGAGTCAATGTATATGTATGGTTTGATAAAATTTGATTACTATTAATTTGTACATTGTAGGTAATCTTACAATGTATTGTAACTAAAGGCTTTAAATTTCTTACAGATTAAAACAATCAAGAAACTTAAAAGTTACTGTAAAATTTTGCGAGTAGTTATTGAACTGATTACATGAAACATTTATTGTTTAGCATTTGTACTTTTTATCTGTAAATAAGAAGTTTTCTTTTAATAAATGTAATTTTTAATGTGTAATATATATTCATGTTAATAAATTGTTGTAAAAATATGTCTGAGAATATGAATACATTTGCAGTTTTAAGAGTTATGTGGTATCTGGCATATTTTATGTTAACTGTATAATTTTCTTTTATGCAATATTTTATAATTACAATCAAATTGTTAAATTATATGTCTGTATTTTCATGAAATATTTAAAAAACCCACTCTTGATATAATTCTTTAGCAAAGTTTTTGTAAACATTTTATATTTAGTGATCATTTTTGAAGGATGATTCAATGCAAGTATGTAAATTATGTTCTAATTGTAATGCAGTCTTCAGTGAAGCGAAACATTAGTTAGCAAAAAAAGTTCTGTTTCATAAAACTTTACTGTGACATTTCTTAAAATGTAACTTCTTATGTGTAGAGTTATAGAATATTATAAAATGCTCTTATGTTTTGTATTGTTTTGCATAATTTTCATGTCAAAATAAAGTTTATTCCAGTTGTTTAAGACAATTTGCTTCTTTTGTTGGGAACAATATAAATTTTTACAATCATGGAAAAAAAATGTCAATTTTTTTTTCTTATGTTCGGTACACTTTCTGAAAGAAAGCTTTTAAAAAGATGTCTTAAGGTTTTCGAAAAGTTCGATAATATCCAGCGATAAATGGTCATCATCAGTTTATTAAATATTCAGAGATGAAATATATTTTTGTAGAAAAAGAATTTTTTTGTGTTGCATTTATTATATTTTTTATATTTATTTAAATGCTTTTTATGATACATTCTAAATATTAGGTGTCCTATGCAATATAATAAAATTTCAAATCTTCTCAAATAATATTTATTCGAATTTTTGAGTTTTTTATTATTTTGTACTTTTTAGCGCTTCCATTCATTTGTTTAAATGATTCGTTCATACTTTAAGTTTCAATTTTGGTTTTCTTTACTTCAATCCTCGTCTGAATAAACTACAAGTAAATATGACTTATAGGGAGTAATCCTTTACTTCATTTTCTACTCACGTGGTTGGCGCATGTAACTGAACTAACGCAAAACAATTTTGTATAATTCTATTTTATTTAGTTTTAATGCCCTCCTATATAAAGAGATAAATGCCTAAAAATATGTTCTCAATGTCCAAGAAATGAAAAAAATGAGAATGATTGACTAGAAAACTGTGGATGAATCCAATGGCTCTGTTTCTACTTCGAAAATATCAAAAGAAATTTGTTAAAAAATTGAGAAAATATGATTATATTAAATATAGATTTAATATTGTTTTGTTTATCCTTTGTGTGTTAATTGTAAGAATAAAAATGGTGAGTGTGGAAGTATGAAGCCAGCTAAATTAGAATGATAGAGGTGGTCACATTAAATAATGAAAGCACTTGTGAATAAAAGTAACATTTTTGAATGCGCTTCGTAAGCATTAAAATATAATAACTATCAGTCTTTTTTTTTTTGTAAATAAAAATATATATTCTGGTAGTATGTGATAGAGCTTTTATGAAGTTCTCTAAGTCTTGGGATTTTTTTCAAAAGCGCAAAATGTCGGACCTCTCAGATTTTCAAAGAGGCCAATTTGTAGGAGCTTGTCTCGCTGGAGCAGTGTGACCAAAACATCCCAAACTTTTAAGCGTTTCTAGAGGTAAGGTGTTTAAAGTCGTGACAGTATACTCACAGCATAGCAAAACAAGCTCGGCAAAGCAATATAGTGGACGAAGGAGCTCATTGAAAGAGACCGACAAGCTTTGAAGCGGATTGTAATGTCTAAAAAGCGAACAACTGCAGCAAAAGTGACCGCGGGTCTCAATCAATATCAGGATTCTCCAATGTCAATGGTTATAATTAGAAGGCACCTTTATAAACAAAACATTTATGGCAGAGTAGCAATTCCTAAGTCACTTGTCACAGATATAAATGCCAAACATCTACAGTGGTGTAACACCCGCAAAACCTGGTCGATTGATAAGTTGAAGAAAGTATAGTCTGACGAATCGTCTTTTTCTTACAACATGATGGGTGCACATTTTGAGGACATCTGCACAAGCGTATGATCATGATTGTCTCATTCCAACTGTCAAGCATGGAAGTGGATCTGTCATGATATGGACAGTCGTGTTGTGGTTTTCTGCTGGATCAATCGTAACCCTGAAAGGGTGGATCATTGGGGAAAAGTATAGAAAAATCTCAGCAAACTTTGTTTCCTGCAGGAGATAGTATTTTCCTGGATGATAAATGACCCTTCTATTCAGCGGGACTTGTCCAATCACGGTTTGATGAACACAAGGAGGAAGTTTAACATCTTCCTTGGCCTGCACAGTCGCCCAACCTTAATATAATTGAACCGTTATGGTCTATTTTAGAGCGTTCAATATGGAATCGATATCCTCCACAGGCATCTCTCCCAGAATTTCCACAATATCTCCATGAAGAATAATACAATATTCCTCTAGACACTATTCAGCACTTGTGTGTGTATGTGAATCGATTCCTAGGCGAATCCAAGCTGTAGTACATGCTAAAGGCGATCCTACACCATACTAATAAAGGATTCAGTATAAATCTAAGGTATTTCCATTATTTTGATAACCACTTGTATATGGAAACCAAACAAAGAATTAGCAAATCTGAAACATTTAAAAACAGCTAAAGTACAAAAAATTAAAATATATTTTTGAAAAAAATTTCAACTATTTTTTTTTTTATCAGAATTTTTAAAAGTTTCATATTTAATTGGGCAAAAAAATTTGAAACCGCATACAATCAGGGGATCTCATTCTTCCTTCAACAATAATGACATAAATTATGTATGGAGGAAATGATGGTAACAATTTAAAAACAATACCATTATGAAGAGATACCGTTTCACGCAGAATTTCTACTATCACATAGTATAGAAACAACTTTATTAAATGAAACATGGGGCGGGGGGTTACAAGGGATTTGGAAGAGTGCTTTACTAATATTAAATCGAGTGGGACCATAACCTGATCTTCTTGTTAAGCGTTATCATTAAGGTTTAGTTTTCGTCGAGTGAGTGAGTGAATATTAATGTCACACTGTTCAGCTACACGAGGGCTTTTGGCGACGGACCACGTAATTTTGAACCATGGTCAAGTGACCTGGACGACACCTGAGTTGTCACCCCCCTCTCCTAAGTACCACACCAACGGGAGGACGTTTGAGCTCTCGACAGATTTAACGTGATCTCTCCCCTACACGGCTTTATTTCGTCGAGAGAAAATAACATAGTTTTTTTACCCCTTTGAAGTGAAATCTATAGGAAACTTTGCTTTTGTGAAGAAAATAGCAGCGGAAGGTGATCAATTGCAGTGTGAGGCATACGGAGACCACGGTTTTTTTTTTAAATATATATATGTAGCATCTTTCCTCTCGGTTGCTGGATATTTGTGGTAGTGATTTCCTGAAAAGTGATGGAAATGAGTAACGGGGAAGCGCGCGCTATTTGATTTGACCAAGGAGCGCGCTTGGTGGCTTCGATCGACTTGACCTGTTTATAAACTAATGACCTGCTTTGGGCAGGGGAAGGCTTATACACTCTTAAAATATCAATCCCCATGTTAATCCTATGGTGCCATTTTTTTTATATGGGGTTGATATTTGGGGAATCGATAGTACTACCTGTTTGGTTGGGAAGTACAAGGACTCGACCTCCCGTCTGGACAGCATTTTCCTAATAGCTCAACACCTGAGCCTCTCAGTCCGCTCGGACCTGGCTCATTCAATCCCTCTGCCTCCATTGTATATTCTCACCAAATTTTTTGCTTATAGGGTCATTCCTTGTGTTTGATTTCAACGTTTTAAACTTTTTAAAATCTGTAATATCTTGAAATGTATCTGAGTCTTTGCTTTGAGATTTGAACTCAGGTTCCCCTTGGCCAGACCCATCCATTTATCCACTTAGCCCTCTTTTGGTGGGCCTATGGGGGGCTCCAGCACTAAAATATCATGTCCCCATGTTATTCCTATTGGGTTGGGTAAAAATTTTGGGCCCCCCCCGCTTGGAATTGAGCTAGGGTCTTGATATTTGGAGGTTCTCGATACTATTACGTCATCGCAAAATATACCGAGAAATCGACCTCCTCAGATGCTCCCCCCCTACAGGGCTATTTCTTTTATATCTTGAATTCTAGGCCACCTTGGTCATCCGTACCTGCAAGATTCGATAGATATCTCTCTATGAGCTTTCTCCACATATAATTTTATTGCAATAATCCTACTTCCTTCCCCCATTTAACGTTTTTAAAGTATTTTAAATTTTTTAAATTCGTCATCTCTCCGAGGATTTTTGGTGGCCGCGGTAGCCTAGTAATCAAGGTATCGGATCGTGGCTGGCTTGTCACGAGTTCGAGAACCAGTACCACTAAAGACCCGCCGTGTAGGGGAGCGATTTACGTTAAATCTGTCGAGAGCTCAGACGTCCTCCCATTGGTGTGGTAGTCAGGAGAGGTGGTGCCAGCTTAGGTGTCATCCTCGTCACTTGACCATGGTTCAAAATTACGAGGTCCGTCGCCGAAAGCCCTCGTGTAGCTGAACAGTGCGACGCACAGTGGGCAGGTTTCCCAATCTGGCGCACAGAAATTATTTTATGGCTTTTAAGTCTTCATAATGATCTAAAATCATAGTAATTAATGTGAATTGGGTATTATTTTCTGTTTTTACTAACAAATAAGGTAAATAGGGTCTCTTAACTAATTTATGTCAAGTTTGAATTTGATCAAGAATAAATAATTGCTAAGTGGAACTAGTTTTTGAACAAGGATCTAAGTATATTAACAGAAACAGTAATTTACACGTGGCAGAATATATACAAGAAATAGTGTGGCAGGTTAAAAAATTTAATTTAATAATTGTTAAAGATTAAACAAATACACTCATGGACAAAAAAATTAGCGCACCAAGAAATAATTGCGGGGTCGTTACGAAACATGGCATGAAGGTACATGTCGGGGAGATATGCAAATGATTAGAAATGCAGCGTGATTGCACATTACGTATAGCCGGTAGAGGGCGTTTAACGTCGTTCTCCGTGGAGTATAAAACAGGTAACCAAAGCTTGTTTGAGTGTGCTGAATCGTTTAAAAAGGAAGAGCTGAGGTAGACATGCCATTACGCCGTTTTTGAAGACAATACGAGCAGCTGTCGCAGTTTCAGAGGGCGAGAATCGTCGGCATGATGGAAGCTGGGTGATCAGCTAGGCCAGTAGCTCGTCATTTAGCCCGCTCTGATTGTGTTGTGAGGAGGTGTTGGGACCAGTGGATCCCAGAGAGGCCATTTACACGAAGACCAGGCTCAAGACGCCCTCGACAGACCAGTCATCGAGAAGACCGCCACATTGTAAGAAATGCATACGTACAGCCAACTGCTTCATCGGCCGTCATCCAGGTGCAGGTAACACCTTCACTAGGGCCCCCTGTGTCATCTCGAACCATACGAAGGCGCCTGGCTGAAGGACATTTGGGATCGCGGTGCCCATTACGTGTGCTGCCTTTGACGCCCACCCATCGACGCCTCCGTTTGGAGTGGGACCGCGCATGAGGAAATTGGATTGCAGCGAAATGGAACCAGGTCGTCTTTAGCGACGAATTCAGATTCAATCTCAGCAGTGATGACAATCGTGTTCGCGTGTAGAGACCCTGTGGTGAACGCCTCAATCCTGTCTTTGCTTTACAGCGATACAGCTGGTGTGAGGGTATGGGGTAATATTGCCTACAATACACAGTTACCCCTAGTATTGATCCGTGGCACCATGGCAGCCCAGCGGTATGTCCATGACATCCTGCAACCACATGTGTTGCCACTCATGCAACGGCTCCCAGGAGCCGTTTTCTCAACAAGACAGTGCTTGGCCTCACACGGCAAGGGTGTCACAAGACTGTCTTCGCACTGTTACTACCCTTCCTTGGCCTGCCCGATCCCCAGATTTGTCCCCAATCGAGCATATCTGGGATCATTTGAGACGGCGAGTTGGGCATCCCACGAGTTTGAACGAACTAGAGGCAAGGTTACAGCAAATATGGAACGAAATGTCTCAAGACATCATACAGAACTTGTATGCCTCAATGCCCGATCGTATCACATCTTGCATTCGCGCTAGAAGGGGTTCAACAGGAATTATATCCTCCGTTCTCTTTAGCCTTTTTCTCTGAAATAAATGATCCTTTTTCTTTGATTTTTTTTATCATTTACTTATATCTATGTAGTCATTACTCATATAAAATTTCGTTTCATTTTGACGAAGCCTTCTTAGTGCGCTAATTCTTTTGTCCATGAGTGTACAATCAAACATAACATTGTACATGTACAATAAAGGATAATAGGTAGTGTTTAAAAGGACTCGGCACCTTTTGAACATTTTTTTTATTTATGTATTTAAAAATTACATTTTAGCATTTCATATAATGTTTATTTAAGAAAATGATACGAGATAAAATTTTTCACATATTATTTTCACACAGTTTTACAAATTTAATTTCTTTTAAAAAAATTTGGAAATTTTTAAAATTCTGCTCTTTTTTTTGTGTTAATTGATTTTTTGACATGAAATTTTTGTAATATTTTTGAGGAAGTTTAAACACCTGCAGGGATCGATTTTACAATACCTTAATTAGTTTTGGAGGAAAAAAAAATAATAAAATGTTCATATATATATATATATGTTAAATGTTGATAATAATATGCTAAAATTCAACCCAAAGCCTAATATTTCCCAAATTTCAATTTTTTTTAAAAAAAGAAGTAATCAATTTACAGCAAAATGGATCCCTAATTTTGTTACATGCATTACGTATAAGATACAGGGAAAAAATGGAAGTGATTGATAAATAATTGTGGAAGAAGTGATATTTTGAATGCGAAAAAACACAAACTGAAAAAAAAACATTTTAAAGTTTATAATTCTGAAAAAATAATTATTATAAGCTTAAATAAACATAAAATACCACACTAAAATATTAACTATATATTTTCCTTAAAAATAATAAAATAAAATCTAAACCTTACTCCCCCGCCAACTACGCATCATTCGACTTGGAGAAGAACTTTTCATTTCTATGGCACCTCATCCATTTTTCCCCTACAAACGAGCAGAAATTTTTAACAATTATTTTAAATTTTAATTGCTGCTGTTCCTCATATTTATCAACGTTCGTTGTAGTTCTAAGCTCAAAACAACATTAGTTTTACGCTAGTATCTTGCTCTTCCTTCCATACATTGAATAAGGCACGCCAACCATACCATCGGCCAACGTTGAAAAAAAAATCGTAACTTTGGGAATTTAGCAGGAAGTAGCAGCTAAATTTGGTATTAAATTAAAGGTCTATATCTACTCTATGTGACTTAAGTGTTACTGTGATCACACAATCCGTGTCAATCCCAAAAGTTCTACTCCAATAAACACAAAAAACCGACATATGTTAGTAGGAGTTACATGCTATGCTAAATGTTATGTTTTTACAGTTAGCAAGACACTAGTGCAAAATTAATGTTGTTTTGAGTTAAGTTAGGACTATAATAGACTTTGATAAATATGAGGACCAGCAGCAATTAAAATTTAGAAAAATTGTTAAAAATTTCTGCTCGTTTGTAGGGGAAAAATGGATGAGGTGCCATAGAAATGAAAAGTTCTTCTCCAAGAGTCGAATGATGCGTAGTTGTCGGGGGAGTAAGATTTAGATTTTATTTTATTATTTTTAAGGAAAATGTATAGTTAATATTTTAGTGTGGTATTTTATGTTTATTTAAGCTTATAATAATTATTTTTTCAGAATTATAAACTTTAAAATGGTTTTTTTCAGTTTGTGTGTTTCTTCGCCTTCAAAATACTATTTCTTCCACAATTATTTACCAATCTTTTCCATTTTTTCCCCTGTGTCTTATATGTAATGCATGTAACAAAATTAGGGATCCATTTTTCTGTAAATAGAATACTTCTTTTTTAAAAAATTGAAATGTGGGAAATATTAGGCTTTTTGTTGAATTTTAGTATAAATATATATTTCGACATTTTATTTTTTTTCTCCAAAACTAATTAAGGTATTGTAAAATTGATCCCCAAAGGTGTTTAAACCATCCTCAGAAATATTACGAAAATTTCATGTCAAAAAATTAATTAACACAAAAAGAGTAGAATTTTAAAAATTTCCAAATTTTTTAAAAGAAATTAAATTTGTAAAACTGTGTGAATAGTATGTGCAAAATTTTATCTCGTATCATTTTCTTAAATAAACATGTGAAATGCTAAAATGTAATTTTTAAATACATAAATAAAAAAAAGTACTCAAAGGGTGCAGAGTCCTTTTAAACACTACCTATTACCCTTTATTGTATATGTACAATGTTATGTTTGATTTTATTTGTTTAATCTTTAACAACTATTAAATTTAATTTTTTTAACTTGCCACACTATTTCTTGTATATATTCTCCCACGTGTAAATTAATGCTTCTGTTAATATCCTTAGATCCTTGCTTAAAAACTAATTCCACTTAGCAGTAATTTATTCTTGATCAACTTCAAACTGGACATAAATTAGTTGACCCTATTAACTTTATTTGTTTGTAAAAAACATAAAGGAATATCCAGTTTACATTAATTACTATGATTTTTGATCTTTAGATATAATTATGAAGACTTTAAAGCCATAAAATAATTTCCTTGCACCAGATAGGGAAAACTGCCCATCGTGCGACGTTAATATTCCCTCACTCACACTCAACCGAGGAATTTTGAGTCTCTGCTTTGAAACTCGAACCATAGGTTCTCCTCGTTGAGCTGCATCTTTTTGTCCAATTTGTTCTATGGTAGTGGGCTAAAGGGGGACTTCGTTGCTAAAATTAAAAACCCCATTAAATCCTATGGGGTTTGAAGGTATAGTGACGTCACGAACTAAGTGAGATGGGGTGATGATACTTGGGGAATCCCGCCCCCATCTTGGCTTGGTTTGGAGTTATCTGTGTTCGTTCTCGACTCTGATGCCTCCCCCCTGGGGAGTTAGTTTCGTTATTTCTTTCTGCCCTAGCTCCACCCCATTTGCACCTACAGGCCCAGGACCTCTTTTTGTCTCTTATTTCTCTATAAACAGGCTGGGTTTCCAGGTGCTGGGTGCCCCATTACTATTTTATTTAACTATTTTAAATTTTTTTAAATCGTAAGAACTCTGGGGTTTCTTCGACGTCACACTTGGAATATTCACGGTGTGTTCCCATTCATGTGACATATCTGACAAGGTGCTCAGCTAGCTACTACACCATAGTTATCATATGTCTATTGTCTCTGCTCTTCCCCAAAGTGAACAAGAATAATTATTTTTGATAAAAAAATTGCTTTACTCCTTGTGTTAATTAAATAATATTTTCGTTAAAGATTTAATTATTCGATGGAAAATTATTTTTAATCATACCCGATTCATTTTTATCAGGATTTATGTTACTATTGCGTATTTACCACGATAATGTCATATGCGACTACTGTAAGGCTCGCTCGGTTTTTTTTTAATAATTCTGTTCGTACATTTGGTAATTATTTCTTTTCATTTGAGATCGCCAAATTTATCCAAATGTGCGAGACGCCCGAACATCAGCTGATGGTAACGAGCATTTCCATGAAATTTGTAGTGTCTGAGACTGCTGTTGGCGAGAGAGTATGGAATGGTGGCGCGGTTTTAGTAGGGTTAATGTATTTTGGAGGAAAAGGCTGTGTGTGTGTGTGCGCTTGACCCTGGAATGGACGGTCGAGGGAAGAAAGGGTCCCTGGTTGTTTTCGCAGGCGGGAAGCACGGAGTTGTTTTGGACCGGAGGAAATGGGATTCTCTCGGTGAGAGAGCGACCACAGGGCGTGGTCCGGAGTAATAAAAAGAGACAGTCTCTTCTGGGACTGTGTTTAAATTGAGTGGTTTGAGAGAAGCGGCGAACATTGTAATTTGATTGTTATCTGACTGTATTTAATCAAAAGAGTAGTATTTAATCAATAATTTATGTTAATCAAGATTTAATTGTGTGTGTATTGATTAATTTAAGAACTTATTAAGAAAGAAATAAAACATATCACAAAATTAATCATATCACATAACGTGCGATAAGTAGTTACCATTAAAGTGAAGAAATCAGTTCATCTGCAGATTAGCTAGGTATTCTGCACATTTACTACGGTGATCCGCTAGAGTGCGGAAAATTGTTTCATTTCTCAAATTACCTAGATAATCTGCTCATTACTTACTAGACACACTCGTTAATCTTCACGCCACTTACAAGCAGGGCCAGACCGTGACCTTTGGGGGCCCTGGGCTAACAATAACTGGGGGCCCCTAAATAATTAAATTTTTTGCCATTTTCCTAAAAAAAATTTTGTGCGGGAAAATTTAAAATATATGGAAAACTTAAAGGGTTTTTTTCTCATTTCAAACAATGTAAATACGTTATAAACAATAACATAATTTACAAAAAAAGTTTCTACACTTTTGTGCTGCAATTTCTTTTATTTGCTAATCCCATTTTAAGTCTTTGGTGAGATCAGTATTAATAGAAAGAAGTGACAAATAATTAAGCTAAGTATATATATATATTTGCTATTGTTGTCCTATATTTGTTTTCTATGTAGGACATTTTAGAGACGCACACTCCACTTCACAGCTAGTAATAGGGAGCGTTAGAAAAATCTTTAAAATGGTATGCAAATTTAGAAAAACGTCAACAAGTTTCTTTTCAAAAATTAAATTGAACATATCACTACAAGTATAGGACTGTAACTCAATTTGCTTTAGATAAGTTTTAAGTTGAACACCTTCATTTACTAATTGCTGGTCTCTACGTCATCTGAATAATCATCAATAATAGCGCGTACACTCTCCAGGTCGACGTTCTCCTTACTTTGATCTTGCAAATCCATCAAAAATTTAAATTTCTTACTATATTCTGCATATATACTTGACTTCTATTTAAATCAAGGGAATTAACATATCTAACGCAATAAACGTGTATCTTTTAAATTTTTCTGTCCCAAACACAGCTTTTTTGTAGATTTATCTGCAAATATTGAAATAACCCGTCTCTTGTTCACATCGCTATATTCTGTTTTCTACACTAGGACTTAATTTTTTTGCTGCGTCTTGATGCTCCTTTAGTTTTGATCTGACTCCTGTCTTATATTGCTTATAAACGTTTTTATTGACATAATTCCCTTCACAGATGTCCAAACCAGGAATATGTAATTTTTTGTTAACTGAATTAAATCCTTCTAAAATCTCTTCCCAAAATATATAATTAAAATAGCAGTTTCGAGTTTTCTTAATTTATTAAATAAATTTACTGCCTCTTTACGAAAATCAATTTTCTCATTTTTATTGCCACTAAATGTCTTAAGAATATTCGTAATATTACCTTAATTATCTTTTAAAGCTTTAACAGCATCGTAGTGCAAGACCATCTAGAGTCTGACAAACTTTTTAAGGTAAATTTCACGATTTAGAAGCCCCCACCTATGTGTCGAAGCAGAAAAGAAAACATATTTGTTGCACTAAACCAAAGAAGTTCACGATTTCAGCTGTAACCTTAACTGATTCTGCACTAACCAGAGTAAGAGAATGTGCAGCACACGGTACATAATTAGCGAATTTATTTTTTCTTTTAGAAGAGCTTGCACACCATTATATTGACCGGACATATTGACAACGTTGTCAAATGACACTCCCTACAATTATCCAATAGCTATCCATTTGTTTCTAAAAATTCTTGTAGAGAATCAAACAAGTATACAGTGTGACTACTAATCTTCCATACACTTTCCCCCGAAAACAGTGTCTTAGTATAATAGCAAGTCGGTCATTGCGAGACAAATCTGGTTTAAAATCCATCACAATTGAATAGTACTTTGGGCCATTTTTATTTATTTGAGTTGTAATTGTTTTAATGATTTGTGTGCTTGCCCATGATCTCAATTATTTGCTCAAATATTGCTTTTAATAAGTACGATATTAACGATTTTGGTCGTAATCCTCGCTGTTCAATATGTTCACGAATGAATGGGTCGCACTCTGCTAGCAGTTCCAGGGCACCCATAAAATTACCATTATGAGGAGAATCAAAAACTTCCTCGATACTTCTAAATGCTAAACCTCTAATAACCAAATACTTTACTATCACAATAACACTTTTGAGGACATTGTGGTAATATTCTGTATCTTTTCTTAGTTGCTCCTGCAACTATTTATCTAAAACAGACTTTTTTTCGTGTCAACCAAACTAACATTGAATTTTTACGTTCAATAGAATTTTCA
Organism: Trichonephila inaurata madagascariensis; assembly: GCA_019973955.1. Taxonomy (NCBI): domain Eukaryota; kingdom Metazoa; phylum Arthropoda; class Arachnida; order Araneae; family Nephilidae; genus Trichonephila; species Trichonephila inaurata. The sequence goes on from BMAV01010222.1 coordinate 252,251, forward strand.
TGATTTTCTAAGCAACTTGTTACGTGTTTCCAAACAGAAAAGCCAGCTGTGTATTGAAAATTCGTTTTAGAAAAAAGTTTGCAGGCCAAACAAAAAACACTATCAATACTAGTTGAATAACATAGCCAAAATCTTTAAGTACTTGGTCATGTTTAAGTTTTTTGATGAAATGATTATTCAAAAATGATCTCTTTTGTTCTTTGTATTCTCTTACTGAAACAGAATATATATTGTTTGGATTTTTATTTTGAAAATAACTCATTTCATGTGAAAGAACATAATCAATAAAATTATTACTTAGTGATTTAGGCCACGAACCCACGTCAACGTATTTTTCAAATTCAAATCCAACATTTTCTAAATACTCTTTGGTCGGGGATGATGTCCTCTGGCTGAATAATATCTTTTTCAGAAGGCTGCTGGTTATCGAGATCTTGCGCATTTTCATCATTAATATTTGCTTGTTGTGTTTCTCCGTTTTCTTTGGCTAAGTTCCTTTCCCTTTCGCTTGTTAATGCATCAGCGTTTGTAATATTCTTGTTACTTTGTTCCATTGTAAAAAGAAAAGAAGTGTTGAAATTTTGACACATTTAATTTTTCCTTTTTCTCGATTTAACAGTAATTTTTTTTCCTCACCAATTTAATATTTTCTGCCAGACATATTTATATTGTTAATTAAGGAATTGATTTCCCTGATAATAAGTGTAAAAATTTAGGTCATAAGATTACGATAACACAACCGACTGTGCTTAATAAACTAAAAATATTCTATCAAATTTTTACAAAGCAACATAGTATATTTCTGAGATAATTAAAATAAAGTACCTAGTTTATTTAAAAAATAAAAAAATCACATTGTCTATACTCGTTAAAACCTAAAATGCTAATTAATATTATTTATTGGCCCATCAGTTTAAAGGAGTTTTTATGAAAATAAGCTTAGAATTATTTGCCCCACTTTAAATAAATATTGTTTTCCGTTGTCATCCATTATTTGCTGTTGCTACCTGTACTTTAAAAAACGATTTATTACGAAAATCAAGACCACTTCACTTTTATCCATAATATTCACGGGAAATCTCCATAATCCACACAAAATTATTGTTATTTTTTCCATTCTATAGAAGTAATTAAGTTACTCGTCACAAATTTTAAGACAACACATACATATTTATGGGATATATTGGTTTTCAATATTTGAAAATGCAGAAAATACTTAGTCATAACTTCAATATCTTCCAACTTAAATAATTAAGAAATGTGTTATTGGTACTTACTTTTTACTTGAAACTTGAATAAACAGGTTCCTAATTATCTTTTAATTTCAGGTATTATGCACAGGACATAGCACCAAATCAGTTTGCCTTTATGAAGACACTCTAATGGTGTTGGACTTTTTGAGAGTGAATGAGATCATGGACTTGGTCTAGCTTGGCTAGACATGGAGATGAGCAACAACAAATAACAACAGTATATTATTGTAACTTAGAATTATTATTACACAAAAATAAATAGCTACAAAAATAGTGCCCCTACGTTTGTATAAATGCTCGATGCTCGTCGTCATCATGCCAATCTATGATAGAGCCTCTGTGTATATTAATTATTAATTTCCGCGTATTCGGTTCCAGGGTGGAGAGAAGAACAAAAGTATCTCGAGAAAAAAGAAAAAAAGAGAGCTCCTGCTCTCGAAAATAAAAATAAATTTGATATGGTATTTCGGATATTTTATTTTTAATTTGTATTTCTTACTTGTTTATTTTATTACTATTTTGATTGTAAGCATTTTTTTCAGTTTGTTTTCTTCAACGGGGTACAGGGGCCCCTAGAACCCGAGGGCCCTGGGCAGTAGCCCATTTAGCCTATACGTAGATATGGCCTTGCTTACTAGGCACTCGTTAAAGTGAAAAGATCTTTGGTGGAACAACAGCAACGTTTCTGTACGCTTAAATTAAATGTCTAATCTTTTTATATATATATATATATATCTAAAGAATCAAATTAATACAATAGAACATTTAACACATTAGAGTTGATAGAATCAATACCATTATTCAAATGAAAAACTGCAATACAAAGAATCAAACGGTTTAAAATATTATAATTAAGGAAATTGACATGTTATTTATTTTTCGATATCTAAAGATTCACGTTAATACAATCATGCAAACAAATACATTAGTTGATAGAATCAATCAACTGCAAAAAAAAAAGAGAGAGAGAGAATCAAACGGATTAACATATTATAACTAAGAAAATGAGTTTGCGAAATATGATAAAATTATGCTTACTTTTTAGTGCAATCTAAATGATTGGTGTCGCCGCCCAGCCAGTATGGTAGATATAACCCTCGGGTTGTAACCGTGTGGGTTCGAATCCCGAATAAAGCATGGATGTATTTTTCTCGGGAAAGGAAGTCGGACTTTAGCCTGTAATGGATTCCTGTCTCGAATGGAAAGCAGCGTATTCCTTCTGGTATATGCTGGGATCATCATTTGTAATAAATGTCTATATATTCTTCTGTTTGTGTATTGTATGTTTCTGTTCTTCCTCTAGTATTTCATATGTATCCCACGATAAAAACATACAACAACAAAAAATTGGTGTCAGTTTGAATTGCATAGCAATTGGTTTTTGCGACAATTTTTTGATATTTAACGACATGGAAACCGCTAGAGTATGAAGATTACCTTTTTAAAATGCGGAAAATTCTTGATTCCGCATTTTAATGCAGCAAATCCGTTAATCCACATATTATCTAGGTAATCTTCACATTAACGGCTTTCTTGTTTTGACGATCAGTGGCGTAGTGTGGGCATTCATCGCCTGGAGCCGACCGGAAATTTACCACCTCTCTATTTTAGTTAATAGCCATGAAAATTAGTAAAAGTAAAAAAAAAGCAGCTTTAAATTTTTTTACTGATTAAAAATGCACTTTTCGGGTTTTTTTCATATCAAAATCTTTTATGCAATTATCATTATCAAATATATCTCCTATTCAATTGCTAGAATAGCTAAATTGGTTAGCCTTAATGTGGACATAGTCGATCTGAGATAGTTTTTGATTAATATTAGCTTAGGGAAGCTTCTCTCGCAACTAGCATTACTGATTGTAGATGTTAAAAAAATTCTCAACATTATGACAATGTTTGGTAAGCCATCTTCAAGTTTGGACTCAATAATATATTTTAATAAACCCAGAGAGTCAGACCTAATAAGTTCCTTTTTACAGCTTGGGTCTGTTGCAGGTACGAAAGCTTGTAGACGTACGCGCTCAAGATGGAATTCTTTATTAATGTCTTGAGGAGCTTGATCTAACAAGGGGAGGGCACGACTAAGGAAATTCATTTGGGATCGAGATTTGGTGTAATAGTAGTACTCTTTTAGGGTGTTCACCCCTCAATGTAATTCCTTCGAATGGCCAGTCAATCTGGAGAAATCAGCCTTCGAAATTCATGCTTAGCTTTTATACAATTAAATTTTAATTTTCCGCAACGAGTTCGTAGCTTGATTGGTAAGTCGTCTGCTTTCTATGCTAGAGGTTAGGGTTCGATTCCACGCGATCA
>BMAV01010222.1:256216-271021 GCA_019973955.1 Trichonephila inaurata madagascariensis
CTTTTACCACAATGACATTAATTTTCTCGTTAATCATTTTTTTCTTATATTAAGAATTATATTTTTACTTTTTAGTTCTCCATTAACTATTAATGCTTGTTTTTTAGTTTTTTTAAACTATAATTTATTTTTCATTTTTTAGTTCGATCTACAATAAAAGCGTGTTTTTTTTAGCTTTTTAAACTATCATTTATTCATTGATAAACTGATCTTAAATGCGTCGTTTTTTTAGAATCTGGAATACCCATTGGCATCCTATCAGCGCGTTGATACGGCATGGTTTGCAAATTGTAGGATCAGCTAACTGAAGGAAATCTGGAAGAGCTAAGTTTGAAATATTTAATGTAGAGGAAGGGTTGAAATCAATGATATTTTCCCCCCAAAGAGCTCAATATTCATCCCCTTTTTCACATGTTTTAAGAACACTTATTTTTACTAACCATAAGTGTTTTCGCTTTAGGGTTGTAACATAATCTTTTAGTCGCCAAATCTGAAAATGGGATCTGGAATTAGTCGCCTAATCTGGAAATGGGAAATCGTTAATCCTGATGATCTTGATCAGGACAATGGAACAAAATTATTAAATTATTGTACTGTCATCAGTCCTTGCCATGTGTGAAGAATTTCGAATTAATCTGACCTTTGAAAGTGGGTAAATATCGAGTTCAAGATTCCGTTACACACAGGTGAAGCTAATAAAAGCGTGTTAAAAAAATATTTTTGACGAACGCTTATTTTAAATTGAGGAATCGGAAGCTCCTTTTAATACAAGTTAAATCATAGTTGACGCTTTCTTTTAACTCTAGACAAATTCATTTTGGAATTGATCCCCCCCCCTTCTTCATAATCGAGTTCCCCCTCTACGGATGTGGAACCAACGATTGGAAGATGACGGCTTTTGCAGTGATTCAGAGAATAATCGATGAAGGTTTGCTACGTTGGGATTTTGAAACTAATATCGGAATTTTGTAACGCGGTAATGGTTATACATTTACGTGGAACCTTAGAGAAAACTCTATTATCCACTCATCATAATAAGCTGAACAGAGAATAATTTGTTGAAGTTACAGAAAAATAGATAGCAGTCCACATTGAGTGCAGCGCAACAACGCTGGTGGAGGGGTGAGTAGGAAACCACTCTCCCAGTGGATTTAGTTTCTGTTTCGCTTTCGTAGAATAGTGAAGAGAAAATGAAGTCACATCTCCATGACAACAAAGCCCGTCTTTCAATTGTCTGCCGCATCTCGACGGAACGAAGAGAGAAAGGATAAATTTCTTTAATAACAAGGATTAAGAGAATATTATTTTTAAGCCCGTTACTCGTTACCTTTTAAATAACTGCGTGTGGTTATTGAAAGGAAATTTTAAATAACCACTTGGAAGAAAGTAAGAAAAGGTAGAGGAGTTTGAAATAAGATCATGAGGGGTGAAGTTGCCCCATTAAACGCGATCAAAAGCTTGCCTTGCGTGTGTGTGTTGGGGGGGGGGTAATTAGAGTGAGTGAAGTCTTGCAAAAGAAAACAACTAGTGTAACATTAAAGCATTCAATTTTTGTTTTATTTTTTATCATTTAAGAATTTTTTAATTCGTATCAAGACATTCTCATCCTTTTCAGAGCTGGGAAGTGTTGATACGAGTGGTTAAGAACTGCTCTAGGTCTCTTAGAAGAACTAAGGATAGAATTGTCGTAAGCCTGGATTTCCCTTATAGATTCATTTGAAATCTGTGGTAACCGGTTGAAGAAATTTTCTGATTGTGTTTTGATGCAATCAAGAAGCGGTGGAACATTAAGATCTTTTATCGGGATTTTGTTAACTTTTCTCTGCTGCTTTTCTCTTATATAATTACAAAATTTCCTATCTAATGTCTTAAAATGTCATAAAAATAAATAAAACGGAAACGTGAGAGAAGTAAAAAAACAAATTTTGAGTGTACTATTTATATTTCGAAGAAATATAAAGAGATTCTGAATTATGAAAGTTTAAACTGTCATTTTTATTTCCTTCCTTATAATTAAAAAATAATCATAATTTTTTTAATTATAGTTTCTTTTATTAAAATAAAGAAAAGATATAAATGTCTTTAATATTTGACAAATTCCTAGTATAAGTTGAGTTTTCTTTAAAGTTGTAGATATATTATAGTCTAAATATATATAAATAATACACAGGGTCGAGTCATGTTATTATGATAATTTCTACCTCAGACCAGCAATGCACAGCCAATGAAATGTGACAGTTGAGGCTAATCAGCGTGATGGGCTTAAAAATTGGAAATGTAGAGGCTATCTCGGAACATTTCTTCGTTGCTGTGATGTATAAAAAGCAATATTTATTTGGCAAAATGAGACGATCACTTTGTGAGTTTTTCGCTGACTGCTACGAGATGAAAGTGTATCGTAACTGGAGAAACAGCTTCATTGAAAATTGGTATGTGAACTGTGTGCACCATGTGCCATTGGTGTCTTTTTTTCTATTGGGCTGCATATCGGCAATTAAGACTTTGCAGACATGGCAAGTCCCCAAATGAGTGAGCTATTTCATGATGACACTATCTAGTGGGAGCTCTCGCCACCAAATTTCGACGCTTGAATTAATTGCCATTGATGTGAGAGGTGAACCTCGGTTGTGATGATGTACCAAGAGATTGACCAATATATACTACAGTTAAACAAATTACGACAAAAGAACCAGGCGCCATCCAGATGTGTTTCTGAATGATAGTACAACCCACCCTGTTACGTATGGGGTTACGAAGCGGATGGATGGTCACTGCACCTACGCTGACGAAGTTGCATTGGCAAAAACACTTTCGTGGTAGTACCAGAACTGAATTGCTACTGATTAGCAAAGGGTTGCTTCTATGGCAAATCATATTTTCCGCTCTATCGAATGGATGGACGTTCTTGAATCAGACGAGAAACGTGTCAGAACATACAACCAGCAATGCAAATAATGCTAGAAGAAATGGAAGAAAATATGGTAGTGGCAGTGTTATGGTATTGAAATATTTTTTTCTGACATTGCTTTGGTTCTCCCGTGTGGACACTTGGGTTATGCATCCGTTGATGTCGATCTTGGGCATCCATACACGTGGACTTTGTTATCCTCAGAAGAATGGTATCTTTCAGTGTCACGTGCTATACGTCTAAAATGGTTTGGAATTGGTTGGAGGAGCGCGACGAAGACTTCAAAGTGCTCCACCGGCCCCCAATTTTACCAAATCTGAACCCTATAGAACTTTGGAATCAGCTTGAATGCCTTGTTTGTTCACACTATGGACACATCACTCTGCATCCTGTTGCGGAACGTGATGCAGTCTGCTTGAATTCCATATACCAGCGGCAACCTTCTGTAAACTTATCAACTCACTTGCTAGTCGTCTAGATAGTGTTCAGGATGCAAAAGGCAGTTATTTTTTTATTTTTTTTTAGAGTACGTAGACTAATGCGAGTCAAACCCCATATAATGAAGGAAGGTTACGGAATATTCTATTTATTACAACCAACGACTAAAACACTTGATTTTTGACATGGTTGTGAACTTAGTGATATAAAATCAGCCAAAATGAAGTATTTTTGAATCTACCAAAAGTTTTGGCATCCTAATATATTTCATGCAAAAATATACCTTTTAAACTAAAAATGCGAAAACGAACCAGAAAATCTTTTAAAAGGACAGTTATTGAACTCAATAGACAGAATGCCAGTTTAATTTTTAAGTATTAAAAAAAAACACTCAAGTGTAGCTCAACACGATATACAAATGAGAAACTTTTAAAACATACCATGTAAAGAGAATAACATCTGTTAATGAAATAAAATGAATGAAAAAAAGAAATGCTTCAAACATTTATTATAATTATCTTTATAAATATTTGTTCTGTTTAAGAAAACATACATATTTCAAAAATTGGAATAAACAGCCTTCTAGTTAATCTTCGATATGAAAAATTAAAACCTAGACCTGCATTATACAATTCCAATTTAAAATATTCGATTAACCCCAAAAAGCCATTGTATTGTTTTATAAAATACGTAATACATGGAGAAAAAATCAACCGGGATGAGCTAAAAAACTGTAAGTGCTCACTGTAAGCTGTTGTATTATATATTGTTTTCATATTATCTAAATAATTAATGCCAATTTTATAAAAATATCATCATTCGAAAAATTAAAATATTAGAGTATTTGTAAATTTCAGCTTGGTGATAATATTTGCATAAACGGAGCTTTTGTAGTCTTAGTATTCGTACATAGGCTTGTTTCAAAGTCCGTTTTAGTTAGGTGGGAATTGTGATTGGGCCTCACGCGAGACATTCAGGACTCTATTAATGCTGCAACTGTGATTATATGCAAGGAGTAACTTAATCGACAGAGGATTGCTGAAAAAAGAATTACCAGAAATTTCAAAAGATTATTCTAAAAATGAAAACATTAAAAGTGTTGTACAAGTAAAGGTTGTACACGAATAACCTCAGTAAGACAATGCTGAATGTTGGAACATATTATGAGGAGCATGAGATTCACAAATAAAAAGTGGTGAAAACAAGAGTTGATGACATATCTACTACATTGAGACGACTAACTAAACTGAATTTTGAATCCCATGTGATTTTCTAAGAGTTTTATTTAGAAAATCGATAGAAAAAAAGAGAAGGAAAGATAAATACAGTAATACCCCGAACTTACGCGATAGGATTGGACTGAGTGAGAACCGCGTAAGTCGAATTCGAGTAAGAGTCGGGGTATAATTTCACATATAAATATATATAAATTTTTTTTAGTTGGGGCCGGAAACGAAAGAAAATAAAAATTTAGAAAAAAAAAATGTTTAATAAATTTTTAGATAACACAAATACAAAATCACAAGCCAGAGTTATTTTGATGTAGAAGGTTTCATAAAATCTGACAAGTAGTCTGATGGCTCGCAGACTTTTTTTTCTCCCGCAGAATTTCCTTGTAGCATGTTAATAACTTTTTTATTCCTTAATTTGTTAAATTTGTTATTCCTTTTTTCCCCTTGTTTTTGTTCGATCTTCTGATTGAACTGGGTCTACAGACTCAAGTTCTTCAATGTCTTGCTCTTGCTCATATATTTCTGTTAGTTCATCAATTGTCAACTCCTGATTGTGAGAATCCAGCAGTTCTTGAATGTCATCACACTTTACACTTCTGAATTTATTTACCTGACAAGATTGATAATTTCTTCAATCAAATTACCAATTTCATTAGGCCCTGCCAATGATTTCGCCTGAGTTTTAATGATAGAGGGGGTGGGGACCCCGAATCAACGAGATTCGAAAATCGTGTAAGTCGAGGTATTACTGTACATTATGTGTGTGAAGACATGCACACATAATTCTAAATTAACTATTTTATCCTAACCCTATGTGAACTCATGAAGCCTATGATGCGTATTAAGTGGTTTAAGCATATGAAATTCAATATTTAGAGTTGGATAAATTGCTGTCGAGTTATATTACCCCAGGATGAAAAGGTCATACATCTTTTAAAATTTTCACAGGTGATATTTTCAATAAGGAAAGCATTTGTTCAATTTAAAATTTTGATAGTAAGGAAGTAGTAGGAAGTAGTTTTAGTAGGAAGTAGTGTTAAAGAATACTATTGTGAAAATTTATAAAATTTTTATGTGGAAAAATTATTGCATAAAAAGTTAAAGTTTGATGTTAAATGCACATAAATATATATGGGATGATTATTTAAAAAAAAACTCTTTTATGTTAAATTATGGGAAATGTGTGTAATATTACTTTAGAAATATATAATTCAGAATATACACTAAGAAACTTGAAGAATTTTTGAACAATCAAATCATATTTTGCAGAGATAATTTTTGTTTTAAAAAAGTATTTTCAGGGATAATAATAATTAATATTAAATTTAAATATAAATCTAATTGTGTATTTGTATATAGAAGAGTTCAAAAGTTTTAATGTTATTACATTCGTACTTGGAATCTTAGGAAAAAACAACTGCGCCTAAGATGCAATTATTTTTGTGAAGTGAATTGTAAAAGAGTAACTAGCCTAAGTATCCTTCGAAATGTGATATAAAAAGTGATTAAGTGTTAACATTCGAAAAAAAAAGAGAAGAAATCACGTGAAATAATTGTTTTAGTTTTTTTAAAAGGTAACACTTAAAAATGATACAAATTAAATAACAGTAAATTAATGTTCATAGATTTTATTAATTCATAGATTGCTCAAAATGCGTAAGAATATATATATATATATATATATATATATATAAATTGTAAAGAAAACTCAAAGATCACGTATACGAGGAGAGGCAGCGTGGACGTTTGATCACGAATCAACAAAAATTACTATTTTTATTTATTTAACACTTTGAAAATTCTAATTTATTGGGAAAGTATCTTGAAAATATTGTTATGGTTAGGATTTTGCGAACGCAATGAAAGAGAGACAAATAACAAATGGTATGAATCTGTAAAAAGCAAAGTCTTTGATTAAAAATATCATAAATTTGGTAAAACTTATGTAGATAATCTAGAGAAAGCCTGTTTAGAATTAAGATTACTTTTAGAAATTGCAACAATATATCTTTTTAAATACTTTATTTTAGAAAGGATTTGTGAGACTATATTAAGAAATTGGTAGCTTGAACGAGAATAAAATTGTAATTGATGAAAGTGTTTTTCAAAAAGATGAACGAGTAAAAAAAAATGAATTGTTTGGTTACATTGTCTACCTGAACAGCAATGTATAATTATATGGAATGCATTCAATAAAAGGGAGGGGTGGGGTAATGAAGTGCACTCGCAAATAAAATAGCTTAAAAAAATGAATGGATTCGTTAGTACTGCTAAAAAAAAATTAGGAGAGCAAGCAAAAAAAAAAAAAGAAGAAGAAATCGTTGCGCAATAGCCATTCATGGGCATAAAATGGAGAATACAGGTGTAACAAAGAGCAAGACAGAAAAAAAAACAATTGAATGGGATCTTTAATACTTCGCAATGATATAAAGAACATGAAATGATGATTCAGAGCTACACAATTTGATTACATGTAAATGACAAAAAAACTCAGTTTGGAAATGATGCATAATGTTTATTATGTGTGTGGTCCTCCGTAATGCTAAGTGCTGCACACCTGTTTAGCATGAATGCAATAAGGTTATCGATGAGAATGGGGAGAAAACTGTTCAACTTTAGACGAAATGTGATCTCCAAGTCTTGGACAGTAACACACAAGAGACCTTTATCTTAAAGCAACCCGTCGTTTGAATGTGTCTCAAACAGGCTCGATCGGATTAGGATCAGGAGAGCATGCTGGCCTCTCCACACGCTGTATTGTTTCAGCTTCAAGGAAGTTTCCCGTAAGACGAGTTGAATGAGATCTGGAACTATCCTGCATTAAAAGAAAGACATCATCAATGGCCGTAGCGTAAGGTACAACATAGGGTTTCAGGATCTCATCTGCATACCTTTTAGCCTTCAAATTGACATTCTGAATAATATTCAGGTCAGTATATCTGCCTGTGCTGATTTCGACCCATCCCATCAAACCACCTCGTCTGTAATACACTGGTGTGCAAAACTTAAGCAACAGGTGGGTTTATTGCCATAACTTCACGAAAAATCATCTGAGAGACATGAAATTCTGAAATGAGGGAGAGTATTATGTACGTAAAGGATGACGAAAGCATCGGCGTTGAAAAAGGAATAAAACGTATACGGCATGGAATCAAACAAAAACAAGCTTTATTGAACGCATAGTATCGTGACTCATGATTGTCTATCCAACAGGAAGAACAACAAGCAGATGTTCCTTAATATGGTATATGCCCTCCCCTTACTACAATGGTTGCTTTGCACCGTCTCCGCATACTCAGAACCAGCTGGTGCAACATTTCTTGAGGTAGGAGTGCCCATTCCTCAATCAACATCTGCTTGAGTTGTTGGTTGTTCTCCGGATGATGTAAGCGTGTGGCAATACGTCTCCCCAAAGCATCCCACACATGTTCGATGGGATTTAAATCTGGGGAGCACGCTGGCCACTCCATTCGAGTGATATCTTCACTTTCCAGCAGCTCCTCAACAGCAAGAGTGCGACGTGGCCGTGCATTGTCATCCATAAAAATGAAGTCTGGGCCAATGGCACCTTGGAAAAGATGCACATGGGGAAGAAGTACCTCCTTACAATAGCAATCCCCGGTTACAGACCCTCTGTCGAAAATGTGAAGCTCAGTTCCGCCGTTCAGCATAATACCAACCCAGACAAGAACTCCAGGACCACCGTAACGGTGTCTTTCCTTGATGTTACTGGGATAAAACCGGGTCCCGATCTCTCTCCAAATCAAAACGCGTTGAGAATCGCTTCTGGTACTGAACCGACTCTCATCCGTAAAGAGGACACGACTCCATTGATCAGTTGTCCAGTTTTTGTGCTCTCTGGCCCACTGTAAACGGTGGCTTCAGGATCATCTTTCAACAGGAGGCAGCGTTCAGGACGGCGGGTGAACAGGCCCCCTTTGTGAAGGCGTCTGGCCACAGTAAACCGCTACACTTGTCGACCTGTTGCTGTACAGAGTTTCTGAACGATGGCGCTTGCTGACTTCTGTCGATCTTTTTTCGCCTGCAGGATGATATATCGGTCATCCCCTGCAGTTGTCGTCCTCGGGCGGCCACACCAACCTTTCTAACAGCTGTACCTGTGGTTTGGAACGCTTTCCAAGCGCGCGAAACGACACTTTTGTTGATTCCGAACTCTGCAGCTACACTGGTGACAGTACGCCCCTCCTCCAGCTTTCCGATCATTCTTCCACGTGTGAAGTCGTCCAGGTGATTTCTTCTAGCCATATTTCACGAACTGACTCACTGGCACTTGCAGAGAATATGGTGAATTGCGTCTCCGTCCTTCATTTCCTTCTACTGTTGAGCAGCGCGCGCCGACATCACGCGTTTTGCGTACGCTCACATCGCTTCTGACGTTTTGTTCCTGATATTTGCATACGCATGACGTTTCTACTGACTTACGTGTTCCCTGTACTGATCTCCAGACCTCCTTTTCTGCAATTTCATGACTATCTGCTAAATTTTTACATTGTTGCTTAAGTTTTGCACACCAGTGTATGATCTTTTCTGAACGAATATACGGTTAATATCGAGTGCCCCTTTATCACCTTACCAAAACTCGTCTGTTGTTTCCCTCTAAACTGAATCGGGCTCGTCCGTAACCAGCACTAGACTCCAATCACTTTGCAACGAATCTGGATGTTCAACAGACCACTTTCTTCGGACCGCACGATGTTATGCTGCCAACGGAATACACACTACTGGCTTACGTGCACACCTATCAACCGCATGAAGCCTATTACGGCTTGTTTGGCTTGATATCCTTCGCCCTGTTGCCAAGAGAAACTATCTTTGAATCTGCGTCCCATTAACTGTTCTCTCTCGACGAGTTACTAATAGGATGTATCGGTCATTATTTGCTGTGGTAGCACGTGGGCGACCTTGTCCAGGCCGATATCGAGCATGCCGTGTTTCTTAGAATCAATTTCATAGCCTTGCAATGTCACTTCTTGCCACTCTAACTGCGTCCTCTACACTTTTTTGTGTTTGCTCGGATTCCAGTCTTCCGATAATGCGCTATTCCATGGATTCCAGTAGATCACATTGTCGTGGCATTTCCCAGTCACCTCTTTTGAAAACAACAGCCAAAAGGTTGAAATTTACCATTGAGACAACGAAAAACAACAGTTTCTACGAAATTGTGATTTCTGTACTTATATTCGCTTTCAGGTTTTTGATGCCATGAATTGAATGTTGATTTACTGATGAAGGTTTCTTTCTTGCTACACTGTAGAATATGAAAGTTTCGTTTTATATTAGTTATCAGGAGATTTGCGTAATTTTGTTAAATCCCTGCTGTCCCCCAATTTTTGGGGGCAGTGTAATTCGGTATATTATTTTCCAGATTGTCATTAGCATGAGCCTCCAAGATGTAATAGAGAATTAACAATAAACACAAAAATTTAAATATGTGAAAGATCTAAGCGAAAAAACTTAAAAGGGGTTGATAATAAAATTGCTTTATTGATTGTTAAATTTATATTGCACTTAACGGATAAAGCGGTGTTCTAGAATGCCACCCCATTCACCAAACTTTGTGTCATCTCTATATATTCGCATCCTTCTAATAACAAGTCCTCTTGGGAAATCTTTGGTCTTTCAAAACTATTTTATTCGCAACTAACCCTCTGAAGAAGAAAGCATGAACAACTTCAATACAATGTCAACTTGAGGATTTTAAGTTCCGATAGATTTAACATAGATCAGCCCTGCTACTCGAAGCGTTTTTCAGTTAAATCAGAGCACAAACACTCAGTTCGAATAAAAAATAATAGCGTAAAAATATGAGTTTCAACTGAATGAAATATGAGAATATGATTTTAATAATGATAAAGGAATTCAAAAATAGAAATGAGAAAATTTATAGTCTTTAAATCCAAGAAATGCTTCTTACGGTTGTAGTTTTGAACCAACTAATTTAAAATACGAAATAAAAACTTCTGAAAAATGTAGGCATATTGTTGTATGTTTACTCTATATTCAACAGTGGATTAATATATTTATTATACATTTGGACATTCTAAAAGGACTTCTTATTCTGAGAAATACAATGGGGAATGGTTGGGCTTGAGCAATTGAATAACTCTGTCAACCATAGGAAATTACATCACCTTATATTATTTTAGGATTATTATTCTACCGGAATATGCTTTTTTTGCTAGAGTTAATTTATGTTAATTTTCAGATAGTTAAAATGAATTGTAAAGTTGAGAAAGAGGAGCATTTTTGACATCTTTTTCTAAGGCCGCAAAAGTTGCTCGCGACATTTATGCTGTGTATGGAGAGGGTGCCATAGCTAAAAGAACAACTCGTGATTATATGCCAATCTAGAAACGGAAATTATGACCTCAAAGACGCACCTCGTTCTGGCCGTCCAGTAGAGTTCGATGAAAAGCGATTAAACTAACTTTTGCGCGAAAATTCATGTCAAATGACAAGGTAACTGACAGAGAAAATGGAATACTCTTACACTGTTATACAAAAGCATTTTCTTCGAAGGAGAAGGTTCAGAAGTGTTGGAAGAATCTATTCCGCATACTTTAAGTCCAATTACAACAACAATAATCAACGAGCCACAATCTCCTTTGGTTTGCTTGCTCGTCACCACTCAACTCTTGGAAGCAAGCGACGATTTATTTACCGAATGCTATGCAAGGCGTTCCGTACAAAAACTGATGCAGAATTGAGAGCTAGGTTGGATGAATTTTTTTCGAGTCGAAACGGGCTGATTTCTACTAAAGAAGTATTGAAAATCTTATTGAATGTTGGAAAAAAGCTGTAAACAACAAGGGAGAATACATTATTGATTAATTAGCTGTTAGTTTTCTATAAAAAGTAATTTTAATTTCTTAAAAATATGGTGGGAGCTTAGTTCTTAACCCAATGCAAGAGGAAGCAAATATATTGTTTACTTTACGTAAATCATGTCACAAACGTGACCATTGCAATTCACAGTTCTAGGAAGGAAAAAAATAACATTAAAGGGGTTATTAAAGGAGAAATAAGGAATGAGTGAGAATGAGAGTTAAATTAACGTCGCACTATAAAGCTGCACAAAGGCTATTGGCGACGGACCTCGTAATTTTGAGCCATGATCAAGAAACGAAGACGATACCTGATATGTCTTCCCCTCTCCTTCCACACCACACCAACGGGAGGACGCATGAGCCTCGACAGCGAAATAAGGAATGCAACCACGCATAGTGCAATAAACACAAAAGGTACTATGACAATATAAGTACAGATGAATAAAGGTTGTAAGATTGTAAATGTATGCGGAATTTATAGACTTTTGTATACAAAACAATCGATTCGTATTCAAAGAATATATTGCCTTTGTTAAAATGGCTTAAAAATTAATTTCGAAGCAGATGGTAAGACTAAAATACTTGAAGGTTTCAAAGGTGAATTTGTTCATAAAACACACATGGTTACAAGGAAACTGTAGAAGAAAAACTAAATACACGCAAGTGTATAACAGAAAATTAAAGTAAAATCACGAAAGAGATGCAACTTTAAAATGTGTTTCAATTCATTTTGTGATACGCGTTTAGGCAAAGAAAAAGATATGAAAAATGCTAAATATATCATGAAAGCGAAGGCTTTAACAGAATAATAGTGAATGAGAGAAAATAAAATAAAATTTTAAAAATGTGATATCTTTGAATGATAACTGCACAGAAATGATTTAAGAAATGAAAGATGAATGCTGTACTATAAAAATAATACAGATACAGTCGAACCTCCATATTACGAATCTTTATATGTATTACGAATTTTTCTATATAGCGAACTTTTTCATGGAACCAAGAACATTTCACGATTTTCTTTGTAAAATAACCTCCAAATGTGACGAAGCGCATTTTCTATGTAACGAACTTTTCCTCTTGTGATTCAATTTTTTTCTCCTTATTTTTAAATGATTTCTGGACATTTCAAGTTATTCTCTCTTTTAACGAACTTTATGGAGATCATAAATCTTGAACTGGTTTTATTATATGCCTAATGCCGAGAGCAATAGAATTCTGGGCGTAACCCTCATTGTCCAGTTCACTGGAAACATCTTCTATATCCTCTTTCACCCTCAGTGGAGTTGTCTTGTGTCCCCATGCCCTTGAACTAGTCTCCATTCATATGTAGTGTTGATCAGTCTTACAGGTAACTTCGTTTCTTGTAGCTCGAAAATGTCAAAACGTAAGTGTTTGAGCATCAAAGCAAAAAAATTAATTCTTCAGGAAGTGGATAAAGGCGTCAAGAAACTTTCCAAGCAGTTTTTCTTTCTTTCTTTTCTTTTTTCAATTCTTACTATTAGCCTATTAGCTCACACTCTTGGAATTTTCAACCGTTAATAAAATACGTTTTGAAGCGTTCATTTGAGCTGAAATTTTCTGTACACTATTGTTTGGGGTAAAAATACGATAATTTAATTACAATTAATTTAAATTAATTGACCGAAACCAATTATTTAAAGAATTACAGATACAGTCACGTTGGTTTCATATTTAGCGACTTGGGTCAAAACTTTAAAAGATTTTTTTTCTCACGTTTTAAAGCATTCAGTTGAACTGAAATTTTATATACACGATTGTTTTGGATGACAATACGATACTTTAATGGTAATTAATAAAAAATAATTACCACTTAATGTTGTAGTTCTGACATATGTATATACATATTTATATTAATTGTAACTATTTAATAAAAAGTAGCTAAAATAAATTTTTTCTTTGTTGATCTATGTAGGAATTTATTTATTTATTATTATTATTATTATTTTTTGATATTACTTGTTTGATAGGTAAATATATAAAATGAATATATATTAATTTACAAAAAGGCGTGAATAATTAGGTACTTTTTTTAATATATAGTGCTTATGAATTTAAAATTTGTTTTATGTGGTTTATCAAGGAAATCGAAAGATGAACCTCTATATAACGAATTTTCATTATAACGAACTTTTTTCGGGATGTAGCGACTTCTTTATATAGAGGTTCGACTTTATATACATAGAAGAGCTTACACTATTAGTTCTGTTAAGACGTGATTGAAAAAAAAAAGGGTTTATAAGAAAGAAAGGTACTGCACTTTGATGCAGATAACCTCGTTTATATTGTTGATGGTAAAACAAAATAAAAAAACAAGATTTGTATTGGGTGAAGGAATAGATGAACTGGGAGAAGATAAATCTGCAAAATTATAAATACCTTGATAAAAAAGATCTATGGTTATATATTAAATCATAGAAACGTAAAATAAAAGAGAAATGATTTAAAATGATTTATTAAAAAGGGAAACTAAACTTAGTTTCCATGAAAAAATGAAAATATTAATAGGAGAAACTGAGCATTTAGAAGTAAAAATTTCAAATGCAAAATGATAGAAATATCAATTGTGATGAATTAAAGAAGAGACACAAGCAACAAAAGAAAGATTTGAGATGATTTTATTTCATTGATGATTTTGTTTGAAAACGTTGTTGATTTTCTACTGAGCCAAGCCAATATATTTTTTTTTTAAAATGGACACTCTGAAGGATAACAACTATTTTTATTTCTGTAATTTTTAGTTATTCAGAGAGAGAGAAAGAACAAATCTATATATACAGTGGTCCTAATAAAGTACCCATGAAATAAAAAGGAACTAGTTGAGGATGTAATTGTTTCCTGGCATCATATAATATAAAAAAAAAGAGCTTAAAACTTTTTTCAGCTCAATGAAACATTAATGTGAAGCTGTAATAAAAAATAAAAAGGCTCTACCCCACTAAGCACTGATAACTCACTGTTATCATGAGTATCTATTGTATATCGATAGGTATTACAGCATAACTTTTTTTACGTTGCAAATGTTTGAATTTTGTTTTTTGAATTGTGAATTTAGTATTAAATTCTATTTAAAATGATGTAAAAGACTTTGCATTTTGTGCACCGTAACATTTTCTATAAGCATACAAACTTAAAAAACATAACAATTTTAAAAAGTGTCCACAACTTTGGCCACCACTGATTGGAAGAAAAGAGGGGGGGGGGGGCGGACGGGCAGAATGTTAGTTTTAATTTTATTACTCTTTTTGTGAGACGTTATTAAGTTGTGTTCGATTGTAAATAATACCATCTGTGTTTGATTTGGTACAAATTTTGTGTATGTAATTTGCAGTGGCGCACACAAGGGGGGGGGGGGGGG
>BMAV01010222.1:272800-288915 GCA_019973955.1 Trichonephila inaurata madagascariensis
GGTCGACAAGTGTAGCGGTTTACTGTGGCCAGACGCCTTCACAAAGGGGGCCTGTTCACCCGCCGTCCTGAACGCTGCCTCCCGTTGAAAGATGGCCACCGAAGCCACCGTTTACAGTGGGACAGAGAGCACAAAAACTGGACAACTGATCAATGGAGTCGTGTTCTCTTTACGGATGAGAGTCGGTTCAGTACCAGAAGCGATTCTCAACGCGTTTTGATTTGGAGAGAGATCGGGACCCGGTTTTATCCCAGTAACATCAAGGAAAGACATCGTTACGGTGGTCCTGGAGTTCTTGTCTGGGTTGGCATTATGCTGAACGGCGGAACTGAGCTTCCCATTTTCGACAGAGGGTCTGTAACCGGGGATCGCTATTGTGAGGAGGTACTTCTTCCCCATCTGCATCTTTTCCGAGGTGCCATTGGCCCAGACTTCATCTTTATGGATGACAATGCACTGCCACATAGCACTCTTGCTGTTGAGGAGCTGCTGGAAAGTGAAGATATCACTCGAATGGATTGGCCAGCGTGCTCCCCAGATTTAAATCCCATCGAACATGTGTGGGATGCTTTGGGGAGACGTATTGCCACACGCTCACATCATCCGGAGTACAACCAACAACTCAAACAGATGTTGATTGAGGAATGGGCACTCCTACCTCAAGAAATGTTGCACCAGCTGGTTCTGAGTATGCGGAGACGGTGCAAAGCAACCATTGTAGTAAGGGGAGGGCATATACCATATTAAGGAACATCTGCTTGTTGTTCTTCCTGTTGGATAGACAATCATGAGTCACGATACTATGCGTTCAATAAAGCTTGTTTTTGTTTGATTCCATACCGTATGCGTTGTATTCCTTTTTCAGCGCCGATGCTTTCGTCATCCTTTACGTACATAATACTCTCCCTCATTTCAGAATTTCATGTCTCTCAGATGATTTTTCGTGAAGTTATGACAATAAACCCACCTGTTGCTTAAGTTTTGCACACCAGTGTATATCGAAATACTGTTTCTGTGAAAGAAATAACCTTCCTTATGAACTTAAAGGGTTGTAATTCTGAAAGTACGCTATTTTTACTAAAGCTTGGAATAATATTCGAATAAAGGACTTCAAAATACAAGATCATTGCGCCCATGCATTTCAGGTTTTTTCGAAAAAAAGGGTATGCGTGTTATTCGGCGAATATGTGTAGGGGCACGTTAAACGCCAGATTTTACTGTAACTATAAAATAACTTTTCTGGCTACATGAGAAGCAAATTTGTTAATAGTTTCGGCTAAATCAGTTTTTTTTTCTTTTTTGAGATTTCGGATTCAATTGAAACTATGGCCAAGTCTGAAAGCCTTTCTTGTGTCATATTATTTCTCAAATAATTTTTAATGATTTTTAATTTACTGAAACTTCTATCATCGAAAGCTACAGAAACAGGTTAGGTTAATAAATTATTAATGCTAGAGCGAAATTGGGAAAACAAGGAATAAGATCATTTTTCACTATAATTTCTAATATCTCGGCTGTTTTTTACCAGGAAAAATTTCTTTGAATGAAGTTATTTCATTGAAGAGCTGTATACCGTCTATATCTTATTTTGGAATTTCTTTTTTATTTTCTCTTATTGTTCCAGCAATATATAGGTTTTTTTTTTCTTTTCAAAAATTCATCTGAAAGTGGATGTGTACTAGTTGCCGCCTTTAAAGTCACGTTCTTCCCAAATGTTTATGTGTTTATACATACAAAACATGTATTTCTAACTGTGTCTCCCTCTTGTAAATCTGGATCGATTTCAGTGGAGGAATCATACTTGCTGTTATACTCTTCATCCTTTGATTCTGATAATCAAGAAAAGAATTTCTTCATCCGAAAATACTGTTGTACTGTATCTGTTAAATATTGTATCTATTAAATTACTGAAATATCACATTTATTCATCATAACTACAATAATACGCCATAGTATAAGGAAGATTTAAAACGTGCTCATGCATTCAGAACTGTAACGGGGATTCACGCGCAAGGTATGACATACCCGAAGAGGCGGTATCCAAAAATATATATTTAGAATTTGCCTACAAGCTAAGGCCCCTCAAAGGATATGGCCTTAAAGTCAGCTACACGAGAAACTATCAATTTTTCAAAAAAGGTTTAGAAGGAGCGTTGAAAAAAGGTAGACGGTGGGTATGACATACCCTGCGCGGGAAGTACCGGGTTAAAACTGAGAAAGATCTCTGACTTGATGCAACCTATATCAGTATAGTTAAAAATATTTTTAAAAGTATCTCTACGTTGGGGAAAGTCGAGACCATTTCTTTTGCAATTTCGATGCTTGCACAAAGCCTTGGGTCTTCCCGAGGGACGCTTTCCGATTCCGAGTCATATAATTTATTTCTCTGTAGCAGTGTGGAAGGAATTTCTGTGAATGCTTGAAAATAAAGTTATAAATTTTGGATTAAAAAATAACTGAATTCTTTTTTAATCGAATCTAACTTTTCAAACTTTTTAAAGTTTTCTATTTATTATTATAAACAGTAAATTTTTTCCATGAAATATTTAGAAAATTAAAATAATAATTTTAAACTTTTTAATTTTTTTTCAAACCCTCAAAAAATTACATTTAATTTTTTTTTCAAACTTTCTGACTGAATTATGAAATATTTCTGATTTAATATAAACATATTTTGTTTAATTAACTTTTTGTTTAAACATATTAGTTTCATTTCTAGAACAAAACGTAGCTTGGCTTCCAGATTACTTATTCAAAATTATTAAAATATCTGCATCAAAAGTAAGCTTTCAAAAATTCTAAGGTTTTTTTTTAAAAAACTAGGAACACAATCACAATACTCTGAATATGTAGTTTCCTTTTAAAGTTTCTAAATATAAGTTAATAAGACATTAATATTATTATTATACTTGTTTGTTTGTTTTTTCAAATATCTTAATACTTTGAGACTAAACAGAACAATAAAACATTTCTAGAATAATTTGAAATTTCTAAGATAACTCAAAACTTTTTGACAAATGCCACAATATCACAAAAGAAATCTAAAATTTTTTAATTAAATTTGTATCTTAATTACATTAAAAATACTCAAGATTATACAAACTTACTACTTATTGAATAATTGTTCACATTTCTGATTTGTCTGAGAGAGAGAGAGAAAGAGAAATCACTTATCTACTTTATAAATTGTGTTTATCATGTTTTTGTTTCTGTAATGCATTTTGCTATCACTTTAATTAAATAGTTTTATACTACTAGGAGCAATTAAAAAATATTACCTATATTTTTCAACATTTATTATTGTTCTGTAAAAATAAACCTTTCATTAAATGCTTTTTATAAGAAATTTCTGCAATAGTTCTGACATTCTTATTGTTGCCTTTTTTAAAGATTTTAAATATTGCTATATATTGTTAAAGATGAATTTTGATTAACTTTATTAGAAGCATATAAAATGCTATACAATATTTTAAAGAAATTATACGATTTTTATGTATTTTTATAATTAATTATACACATAATTAATTATTAGTTTGCATTAAATATTCTTTCAAATTCTCTGGGCAAAAGATCTTAATCAAGAAGGTATCGTGCAAATCACTCTTAAAATAGCAATAAATACAAAAAGAAATAGTGCTTTTCAAAATCAGTCTTACAAATAATGGTTCTCTTAGCAGTCTTAGAGTATATTAGAAAAATTATATATGCGTTTATTTCACATGTTACCTCAATAAAAAGAGCGGCCGCGGTAGCCGAGTGGTATAGGTATCGGATCGTGGCTTGCCTTGTCCCGAGTTCTAGCCAAGTACCTCTAAAGACCCGCCGTGTAGGGCAGCGATGCAAGTTAAATCTGTCGAGAGCTGAAACGTCCTCTGGTTGGTGTGGTGTGGTAGTTAGGAGAGGGGGGTGCCAGCTCAGGTGTCTTCCACGTCACTTGACCATGGTTCAGAATTACGTAGTCCGTCCCCAAAAGCCCTCGTGTAGCTGAACAGTGTGACGTTAATATTCAATCAATCAATAAAAAGAACAAAAAAAAAGTGTGTGTATCTTTAAGTAAACTTAACATATTTTATTTCTTTGAAAATTCTTTTTACAGTTTGAAGCAATTTAAATTAAATATTTAAAAAGTATAGATTGTTTCATTTATTACTAAACAAAATTATCGTAATACTTTACGATTACAAAACAAAATCATCAAAATAAATATAACTATGTTTTATTTTAATTTCGCGCTATTGTTAGGATCCTTTTAAGTATGATAAATAATTAATGAATGTACTCAAAGGCTCATTAGGGTTTTGTATTTTAAATGAACTATTACCGTTTTTCATAAGTGACTAAAGGAATTATTTTTATACGCGAAAGGCAAATAATATTCTTTCATTTGAATAACAATGCCAATTGAAAATGTTTTAAGAAGATTACGGTACATTTAAATTACGAAAACTTACACTTAAATATGTTAATCAATATGAAAGTATTCTAAGAAACTGATGACAGTTATTTATATTTATAAAAATAAATAAATAAAATAGTTATAGCACAAATGCAACAAAAAATTTTTTTTTCAATTTATCTTACGCAATGATTAAAAAATACCTGGGCATTAAATCTTAAAAATCGAAAAGAGAATTTTGAAAGTGAAAATATAGTTACCTTTTTTGTTGTTTAACCGTTTTTGTTGTTCTAATTTTTGTCTTGTCTAAAAGAAATTAGTTCGGAAGTCAAACTGACGAAAAATTTCCTCAGTTTTCTTCGAAAAGGGGTCTTTTTTTTCTGATGGTCATTCTGCCCCATTCTTAAGCATGTCATAAATCTTGATCATGCTTTTCATCACTTTTGTCTGATGTGTCGAAATTCTTCCTTAACGCCCCCTCCCTCTTCCCCATGGGACCAGCGTTGAGAACTCATGAATACTCGTTAAAAAATAATTAGCTATAGACTTGGAGGGTGACAGAAGATTTCTGGCGCTTATGGGCCAGATCTTTCTCGGAACGGGAAGCAGATCCTTTGCTGACTGAATGCACATTCGGTCTTTTGGTTGTTGCAGAAATAAAAGAGAACCGGGATAAATAAAATCTAATATTCTCTTTCACTGGACCACTTCTGAAAAAAATTCCAACTGCCAAGCCTTCATGTAGCTTCTTAGTGCGACGTTTATTACAGTCAATCAATCAATAGACGAAGGAATTATTTTCATTTACAAGCAAATAACATTCTGAATGTATTTTTCCCATCCCAAGTGTTATCTGTATTTCACTTCAAACGATCTTTTTGTCGAACCGCTTTGAATGAGAAGTTTTTCCTGCTTTATGACCATTAATAGCATTTTACGACTTTTTGCTTACACACGTCCGGAGCCCCTGTAGCTAGGGTAAGAGGCTATATCATTGATACTGACCCCTGATAAGGAAGGCTACACCCCTGATGAGAAGGAATGTTTCTCAGAATTTGAAATCCATTCTTATTTTTCTCGAACTATGTTATGCTATCGGGAAATCGGGACTTATTTTGATTTTTCAATAACTATTTAAAATTCAGCATATTAATTCACCTTATTATAAATTTTATTTTGAAAAATTCACAAAAAATTTTGCTTGATCGAAAGAATTATAGGTGGCCTGCGGCCGCCTCCTTGTTTCGGCAGCCCGCGTGCGGTGCACGCGCTGCACACCTGCTAGGATCGGCCCTGCAAATAAGAAAACTTTACTTATTGTACACATACAGCGTAATAAAAAGAAAACTTGGATAAATTTACAGCCAATAGGGGATACACAGGGTCCAAAATTAGTACAGCAGCTAAAACAACTCTAATCCGTGAGGCATCGAATCAAACTCGGATTAGATGATAGATACCAGAAGGCCATTCCATGCTGCTTTAAGTCGATGCCCCCCTTCGTCAGTCAGAGTGACTGAAGAGAGGTGGCATCTCATCTGGAAAAAACATGTTGCCTAGGACAACAGTCAAATAACTTCTGTGTCGTAGTAGATCAGGACACAACGAGAAACATGCAGTTTTCAGTTATTCTATTATAAGATTACGTCTCCGAGGCCTCGAAGAATAAAACACAGTCACGGGTCTTAAAATATGAGAAATGTAGCTCTGGCTCACTGGCGTAGCTAGTCCTGAGTGGGCCCTGTATCGAAGATTCCTTAGGGGCAGGGACGTCGTAAGACTCTTTGCGGCCCTGGGCCCAGAGAAATTTTAAGGTTTTTGAAGGTTCTGGGTCCCTATGCAAAAATAGGCCCTACATGAGATCTTTTAAGGTAGACAATATATAGCATATTTTGTCAAATAATAGTTCAAACGGTAATTTGAAACAAATAAATGTGTACAACTCAAAATCTCTAAAACCTAGGCACAAACCGGCTCGACCGATGACAACATTTCGAATAAATGAGTTGAATGGCTGTTTATGATATTAGACCTAGGCCTAGACATGGACAACGGTCATCACATAATAATACAGTCTTACAACTTTTGCCAATTGATATGCAGTTTGAAATTCCTGTTTTTCGGAGAATATCTACGGAAATAATATTTTACCACATTAAAATTATTTGGATCATGATTTTATTAAGACAGAATCGAGAACGAAATGAGGCCACCCCCGGCCCAGTTGGCCCATACCTTAAGACGTCCCTGCTTAGGGGTCCTCTTTTGGACCTCTTAACCTGTTAACGCCCAAATTATTTTAAAATCGAAATTTTTGAAAAATATTTTTAAATTACATTTTATATATCATAAATAGAGTAATTATGAAGTTGTATCCATTTTCCGTTCTTAGCAGCTGAGATAATAGGTGATCTATAAATAGATCGCTGGGCGCTTATGGTAGTAAAAGACCAAGTAACTTTCCTGTGGTTTTATATTTAAAAAATTACAAATTTAGGGGGGGAAATGAAACTTTTGTGAATTTAAAAACAACTAATGAGATTTAAAAGAGAAAATATTATTTTATTGATCTAAATTTACTTAGTTACAATTTTTTACAGCCAATTTGTGAAAGTTAAGTGTGATATAATGGAAAACATTTCAGACAAAGGGTTACATTACATTTTGTACAAAACGTAAAAGGTCTCCCCTTACATTTTTGAAACTGGCATCTTCTTTGGTTTTGTCTTTTTCCTGTAACATGGTCTTTTCTATCTAAACACACAGAGTCTATTACGTTTGATCTTGATGATATTATCAGAGATCTTCCAATGCCTTTCTTAGAATTTGTTCCCCGTTTGAGGTATGCAACGGCGATATATATCTTCGGATGTCTTTTATACTTTTCTTTTCGCAATTTGATAAATTGCATACAGAATATACGTATTTACGATAGCCTTATCGATAACTCTAGTAAAGATTGGCCAGTACCATTTTTTGCCACGGATCTGAATTGTGTGTTTTCTAAGAGCCAGTCATGCTGGTCGACTCCACCCATATTTTTGTTGTACTGGTGAATAGTATTAGGTTGCCAAATTTTGGATTTTTCTGTCAAACCTTTTTGATGCCTTGAAACTTGGATTAAAGGCTCTACGCAATCACAGTTTGTCGCTATTGTTACACACTTGTTATCTTTCCATTTGACTATAGTTATTTCGTTCTTTTCGTCGAAACAGTAGTCATAAGAACCACGATCTTTTCTTTCTAATACCTTATCAGGCATTAAAGGGCAAGAAGCTGTTCTATTGTTTCTAATTGTGCTAGTGGCTTTAAATCCTTGTGTTTTTAATTCGACCAGCTGGTCATAAGAATTAAAAAAAATGTCAAAAAAGATGATGTGGCTGTTAGGATCAGTTACTGGTTGTAGCATTTTTTTTACCACTCGTGTTCCAAGCGTTCTTTTGGAGTTTCAGGAGTATTGGCAAAACTCTCTTTGCCACAATATAAATCAAAATTATAACAGTATCCCTTTACTCCACACATGGCCCAAAATTTATACCTAAACCGTATGGGTTTACCTTTAAGAAATTGTTTGAAAAATGATGTCCATAAAACCTAATCATCATTTCATCAACTAACAGAAATTTATCAAAAATTCCAAAGTTTTGAAAACTGATTAATATGCGTGATTAATTTTCTTATTTTGAAAACCCGGTCTGATTTTTGCATTACTGCATCATTATTGTCTGCAAAATGTATTACAGACTAAATTTTTAAATATTTATTTCGGGATAATGAATTTTTTACAATCGGTACCATGAGATCTTCGTCCTCTGACCAGTAATCACGTTCACTGGTTAAAGTGCATTAGCCAGAGAAAATAAGAAAACCAATAAAACTCTTCAACTCATCAATTGTAACTGAAAATTCTGGCTTATTTTTCCACTCTTTTGCATATCTTTCTGTTTCATTTTTTAAATATTCGTAAAATTCTGGAGTCAAAAATTCTTCAAAAATTTCAAGTGGATTTATATTTCCTAAGATATTTGAAATGCTTTCCAAATTTTCACTCGATAAATTACCTACTTCGTTAAAAGTATACTAGGCTTATTTTTTTTGTCCAATTTGCTTTCTGCTCCCTTTTTGGTTTTTTCACGCATTTTTTTGGTAATTCCGAATCAACCCATTTTTTATTTTTATTTTCATTACTGGCCCTAGATGATGATTAGGACCATCATCATTTATGTCTATCGATTCATATTGTTCTATTTCTTCCGAGAGTACACAAATTTCTACATTACCTGACAGATCTTTTACCGATGCAGTAGTCCTTTCATCATCATCAAAATATTCTTCATCTGTTAACTCATCCTCATCAGGCGGTAAAATAATTATATCAGATTCTATTTCCTTAGAAAACATATATTTTAACGCTTCTTCGGTGGTGTCAAACACCTTACGCCTTGACATTCTGGTAGAAATGAAACGGGGGGGGGAAATGATATTAGTTACCACAAACGCCCAGCGATCTATTTATAGATCAGCATGTTTAAACTTACATTTTAATAATAAAAACAGTTATTTTTCTAATATAAATAAGCCAGAATAATTAAAGAGGTATTGAAAATGTAAAACACATAAAAAAGTATAACTTACTTTAAATTTTTTTTCTGTTGGATACGAAATCGAAAGCTACACTTTGAAGCTTCAAAATGGCGAACATCAGACACTAGCTGCTGTACTGTTCTGGGAAAAAATACTTCAAATTTCATTTAGAGGTGTGGCCACATGTGTAAGAAAACCAGCCAAAGACAATACGAAATGTTTAAAACATATCGTTTTCACTGGGAGTTCTGAGTGGGAGGTGATCTATAAATAAATCACTGAGCGGTAACGGGTTAATATCTTACGATTTTTAGCTTACACGTGTTGGGGCCCCTGTAGCTTGGTGGCCCCGTATGATCTGTTGATACGCCGGTAGCTCTGCCTTTGCTCTGGCTGTTCAGTTTACCGACGACGCGAACAAGAGATGAATGTGTCGTACACTAAATGGCTGCCTATAACATCACATCATGAGCAGGACCTGTAGGCGAAATCGAAGGCAAGCATTCCACGTGCATTTACTTTGGTGCCTGAAGATACAGATACGAGCATCATGATACTGCACGCAGAATCGAGACGTCTGAAAAGACTTCATTGTGCCACACCTGTATTCAGTTTTATTGTTAGGTGAACCAGGTTCCACGTGTTGCTGTGCTGTAGTGTCAAGGGAAGCTGTAATAATGGTCTCCGTGTGGATGATTTGTACTAATCCACATTTCATCGCACTATTTTTGCTTATACTTCACCCCCACTTCATTACTCAGAGACCAAGAGAGTACCTCCATCCTCCAAGACCAACCTGACAACATGTCTGTCCTCTCGAGTGTTAGTGACGGGAGTCTACTGATATTCTGCATGTGTTCCATACGAGCCTCCTGAACCTACCGATTCCGTATTCATATGGTAGTCTTTGGATTCTAACCAATGCAAGTAGCAATATCGTAGAGAGATAAAACAGTTTCTCGATAGGCCATGAAGCTTTACGCTATCGAATTCCGACAAGTGCTCTGGTAGCCATTTCTCCTACCTTTAAGAAATATTATATAATCTTCTCATAACCAATCAACATTCAAATGCGATTTCCGAATGAGAGACTTGCTGTGTAACTTTCCTTTTATACATAGTTTCAGATACTGTTTCTCCCTCCTGAACTGTTAAACTGCGTTCAACAGTTCAGGCGTTAAATTATTTACTATCCCAGCATCTTCTTCGTTTCGTGTGAATTTGAAGTTTGTATGATCTCTTCTTCACGTTGTTGTAATTTTAATGCTTAGCAGTGTGCGTGTATATATATATATATAATCAATATTATTCTATACATTAACTATAAGCAAGAAATAGCAAGACAGCTCAGTATAAAATAAAACATATATAATAAATCTTATATAACTGCACATTTTTCAATCTTCTCTCTATAAATAATTGCCTATAAATGTATTCTTTATTTACATATATGAATATCATTATACATAGATATATACATGCCATGTACACATGTATACATGTTTACACACACACACACAGATTTGATTCTTACGTATTCTCATCCATAGAGCAAAGCTGTTGGCATTGTATCACAAATTATGTTAGACATGCCATACAAGATTTTGATTTAAAATTAGAATCTTACCTACTTTTTTCTTGTTTTTTATCAACCAAATACACTACCTACCAATAAGTATTTAGACGCCCATGCAAATGAGCCTATCACCGGTCTTGATTTAAGTTACGTCATCTGTATTAAATATTGTGTAGGAAACAGCATCAGTATCAGTCGCATGCAAGATGCTACGAAATTTTGAGCTGTCTTACTTCGAGAAGGCCGTAATTGTCTGATATCATAGAAACGGCTGATTTTTAGGAGACATATCTAATGAGTTTAACATTGCAAAATCAACAGTGGATTTTGTGATTAAAAAGTGGAAGGTGAGTGGAGGTTGTCGGAATGTGTTTCGATACGGAAGCCCCACGAAACTAAGAGATAGAGACAGACAATTGTTGTCCAAAGATATTCTTAGAAACTGCCACAAATCAATTGACCACATACTTCAGGAGTTCCAACAAGTATCCGGGACTGTTGTTTCGATAAAGGCTATCTCCAAGGTTGCTAGGTTTTTATGGTCCTGCTGCCACCCACAAGCCTTTGATTACAAAATCCAACCACGCTGCTCGGTTGAGATGGTGCAAGGAGCTTCGAAATTGCACTTTAGATGAGTGGAAACAGGTTCTCAGGAGTGATGAATCAAGGTTCAATCTCTATCAGTTGGATGGCAGAGTCTGGATTTGGCGTATTCCTGGAGAAAGACTTTTGCCAGAATGCATTGTGCCTACAGTAAAGTTTGGCGGGGGTAGAATTATGGTCTAGGGATGTTTCTTGTGGTATAGACTGGGACCCTTGATCCCAATTCATGGTAAGCCCAACGCCGACTCCTACTGCACTTTTCTAGACAACAATGAGCTTCTTACGCTGAGGCAATTTTATGGGTTGGATCATTGTTACTTCCAGGATTACAATGCTACTTTTCATGTTGTGAGGTCCGCCAGGGATTGATATAATGACAATGGGGTGAACCGACTGGACTGGCCTTCATAGAGTCCAGAGTTGAATCCTATTGAATCCTATAGAAAATCTCTGTGTCGAATTGAATCGTTGAATTAAGGAGTGCAGCAACCGTCCAAAATCGGTGAAAGAACTTGTATATTTTTTCAAAGCCGAGTGGAAGGAAATACCACTGGCAATCATCCAAAAACCTGTGGAAGGCATATCTCGGAGTGTTAAGGCTGTAATTGCCTCAGGTGGAGGCTCTTCCATTTATTGAATATGAATAAATTTTGTTTATCTCTTTTATCACAGGTGTCCGATTACTTATTGGTAGACAGTATAAGATGTATTTATGGTTTGAAAAAAACTCTTTTTACATAAAGTTGTATGATATGGTTGTTAAGAAATTGTTCTAAATTTGGAATGCTGTAATATTAATTATAATAATTTTGAGACAAAATATGAAGGAAAGTTCAGGGACAAACTTATTACCAGCAGGTCTTATACGACTCAAATAAATATACTTTTTAATTTTAATTTTTATGCACATATTTTGGATTTTCCAAGAAAAAAATATCGTAGAAATATAATATGCGTTGCATGAAAATGCTGTTTATATAAATACCTATTTTAACTTTCACAAAAGGAAAATTATAAGCTAAATTCTGTTTAAACCAGATATTTATTTAAAAGAATATTTATATATAGGTATTTTCCTTCACATATTAAAACATCGGCCACTTATATGTATAAATTAGTAATTTTTTTTAAAGAGTAAGGAACTGAATATTTAAAACACACAAAGTCTGAAATAGTTGAGTAAAATAGTAAGTTAAAAAGAATTGTTTTCAAAATAACAGTTTCTGGATTGCAAAACATTATTGTATCATAAAAAGATTTATTTATAACAAAAGAATTGAATCTTTATTGATCACGTAATAATTTGAAAGTAATTTAACATTGACTGATTGTTTATCAACGTCACATGTTGAAACTTCATGAGAGCTGTGGCGACAAATTTTAATACTTTGAAACAGGGGGAAGTTACGAGACTGTTATCTTAGTTGGCACCGGAATCTCCAAACTTCCCCACCACACTAACGTGAGGACTTTTAACCCCGACACTCTTTTAACGTATATCAGCTCCTCTACACAGCGGGTCTTTTGTGGTACTAAGACTTGAACCAAAGTCTTGACGGAAGCAATATAGGTCATGAGTGCGCTACCATGACTATTCGGCACCTGCAGACAGTAATTTAACCCCGTGGCTACCAGAATGTGCTTTCTAGCACACGCACAAATCCCAGATTTTTGGTGAGGGGGATACTGATTTGTTACGATGCACATTTAATTTTTCCTTTTGATGCTGACTAATGCGCATGTTCATTGATGTTTCGTTTCACTTTCTAAAGCTTGTATAACTATTTTTGTTGTTATTTTAACTTTTTCTTGCCAATATGGCATCATCGTTGGACTTCAACGAAAGTGACACTAAATGAGAATATTTGCCGGAAACCGATGTATATGACAGTGACTCTGATAAGGATTTATCTATTTGTGATGAAGAAGATAAAGAAAAGGAACGAAAATGATAATACACTTACGTAACGAATGTGGAAAAGCTTTTTGCTCCAAGGAACATTTCGAGCAATACCACAAAGATTTGTAATTTTAATTCTAATTTTTCTGTTTTTCAAATTTTTGTAACCCAGATATTTTGTAACTAACTTCTGTAATTTTATACAATCCCAATAAAAGAAAACCTTCCTTATAATGTTTCATGTCCTGGTTACACTGGCTGTGCACCTAAATAAGCCATGTATCCACATGAGGTTACAATGTACAATGATATTTTGCCCTATACAAAGCATGTATCCACTGGTAGTCAAAGGGTTAAGGTCAGAAAACACATTAATAAAAACAATATAAAATATAGTTTTTAAAATGAAAAACTAATGAAATTTAGATCGCGTTTTCATGACAATACGATACGATTTTTACATTGACTTACTTTATTGAAATTACAATAATCAGCTTATATGAATCAAACATAAGAGAGCGATACTTTTTAATCCCTTTAATTTCTACATCTCCTTTTCTCATTTCATTACAGAATAGTACATTTTTTCTGAATATTTTATTATAATGAAATACAGAATTCTTCACTTTATAGCGGAGAAAAAGATTCTTTGTTTTTTAGACTATTAGACAATCTGAATATTCTTTTTCTGACGCAAATGAAAATAAAACATTTGCAATTTCATGATAGTGTTTAGAACAAATGTCTTAATATTATAATTAATTGCTTTTGTTCAAATTTTCAAATGTATATTTACTTTGTCTAAAAATAATTTAGCTAATTTTTGTTCCATTGGAGCTTTTGAAATTTTAACGAATAACACGAGAAGAAAAAATTTAGCTTTTATATAGGTAATAAAACAGTTTTAGGGAGGAAAACGCGATTAAATTATTTTTAAAAATAATAGATTTAAGATTAAAAAAAAAAGCAAATCATTCGAGAAAATTGTTTATAAGAAGAAAATTTAAAACTGAATGTTCATTAACTGAGCGGGCCAAAACGTAGACAATAATTCCAATGTAATTTCCTAAATAGTAAAAAAAAAAAAAAAATGCCGTAAAACTAAATAAGCTTGCATTTTTCAAAATGGTTCTCAGTTTCGTTGTTCTCTCTTTGAGCTTTCTTTCTCCCTTTCCCCTATTTTAATTATATCATATTTTAATATAATCCCTGTCAGTGGCGCACAGAGAAGGGGTGGGGGGGTCTGAAAGTTCGGACCCCCCATAGCCCTTGTTTTTTTTCGATTGATGATAATACTATGTATACAGTACGTAAAATTTAATTAAGTATTTGTTATTAACAGTTTATTTAATTAATTAATGCTAATTATTATTTCAATAATTTATTTATTTATCTTTTGTTCCCAAAATCGACAAAATCAAAATAATATGTTTGGTATCGTATTGAGTATGATATAAAAAAGTTGGACTTTCGACCCTGCCCCCCCCCCACCCCTTTCCGAAATTTTTTTTTCTTTTTTGTGCTACTGATCCCTGTTTATAGTAGTACGTTAGTAATTAAATAACATTTTAATATTTTCCCAATATATATACATATCATTGTTGAAAAATTCATTAACAACGTGATTTAAAGTACTTTTGGTTTTATTTATAAGAAGGGAAACACACACACATGGTTCTGAAAAAAAAAAGCGAATGGAAAACTAGAATGAGATTCGATGTGGGAGTGTGCCACTATCCCTAAAAATTTCTCCCACCCAATCTATAATGTCCATGATGCTCTGCGCGACCTTCCTTACTGTCTTCGCTGCAGCAGTCTGGACTTCTCCATTCCATCATGCTCTCCCTCTGGTACCTCGCCTATATCATCAAAGGGTAGGTACACATGTTTTACTATCTTTATCTCACTACCACCACTTAAAAGTGTATTCTCTGCATTGACCCAGTGAGAAATAAAAAACCCACTCCAAAGGAGTTAAGCCACTTTCTTCTGTTTTCCCAGCCATACTCCACCGGGATGATGCGATGTAAACGGAACGGCTGCCCTTTTTCAAAATCGTCGAGACACGTGTTTCACTAGACGCCCGTGTGTGTATATTTAGAATGTCGTGAGGACTATTTTCGAGTACCTTCTCTATATGATAACCGGCCAAATTCTTAAAATCTACTCAATAATTTCGCTCTGTATTGTTAAATTTATTTTTTAAATATTTTGATTGTTGTCGTCAACAAATTTTGTGAGTTCATATCTTGTCTAGGTAGAATAATTAATGATTTGGACTGGAGTGAATGAAAGTAAAACAAAAGAAGATAAACGTAAAATGACAATTGGCTTTTTATCCTCAAGTTCTTTTTAGATCTTTGGCAAAGAGTACCTTTTTATCGTCAGAATCGGTTCATAAAGCAGATTACCTGTGTTAAAGATATTGAGTCTGTGACTTTTCAGAGGCAAGGTACTTTTTGCTTAGAGATATCTTGAGATAAATATCATTTTTTAAAAGAATTTAGCTTAAAGAAATAATTTCTTTGATTAGTCAAAGTCAAGGACAACGGTCAAATGGAAAATCGATCGATCGCTGTGTTGTTAAGCGCTATTGCAGCCGCTATAGCTGTAGTATATTTCCAATGGTCAAAAAGGTGAGTTATAGATATAGATAATGTTGACTTCAAGTAAAAGATAAAATTATCTTTTTCTTTGAGGTATAAGTTGACTATTTTTTATATAAGCTACCTACGTTGTCTTGTTTTAAATCTACTGTTGTATAATGTGTGTGTTTAGATATACATTATAAATTACGCACATTAATAAATTATTGAAATTAGGTTTATCAAACATTTATCAGTTAAAAAATTGATATATTATAACAACTACAATGTTTTTGCACGAATAATTACATTTATAGTTATATCGAATGATTTGAAAATCATCTTAAGAAATGTTTTTCTCTTGCTGACAATGAATGTTGACAACGCCCTAACAGTGAATAATGAATTAAAATTGTATGAGTGTATATGCAAATGTAAGAAAAAGTAATTCTAGATGTTTTATATCAGTTA
>BMAV01010222.1:293915-362084 GCA_019973955.1 Trichonephila inaurata madagascariensis
GATTTTACGGTATGTTTGTAAGAATTACATTCTTTATCATTTATCAATCAATGCTTAAGACACGTGATCAGCTATCATATCAAACTATTCTTCTTATCCAGGTTCCTTATAAATCAACAATGGAAACACTATTATATTTTCTTCAGTGACGACTAGTCGGTATTTAAGCGACTTTAATTAAAATCAGGCTATGAAGATTCTATGTGATACTAGTATTTATTAACTGAATATTGTTAGCCTAGTTATCAGACTGCGTAACTCCACCGATGTTACTGATATGATATAGGAATGCAACGGATAACGCGCACTTTTAACATTAAAAATAAGATTGAAATCTGTGGGTGCGGGTTATACGCCGGATATAAAAATGAGAGCTTAAAAAAAAGAAAAAAAGATGAGCATCGAAAAAAAATGAGACTTCTACATATACAAAAATGCTGTTTATTTAAAAGAAATTATACATTCCTTATGAACTTAAGGTATCCGACTACGTTTGGAACCATGATTTTAAAAAAGCACATTGTGACGTCTCACGCATCCTTTCTCTAACATAACCTCTGTGTTCTTTGACGGCCATGATTAATGGCAAATCTTTTCCAACCCAAACCCAAGAAGTGAAACGAAGGATAGATGCAAATAAGATAACCTTTAAAAGGACAGAAGTTTTAGTAAGCGCGATGGCAATTTAGAGAAAGTTCAGTTCAGAAAGGATAGAAGTGTAAATTGACGGCTTACCTAAGAATCACGAAAATCTCGCCATTCATCCAAGGTCCATACCATTGTACGTCACCCTAGAGGAATATCTGAAGTGGATTGGACCGTTGCTTAGATTTCAAGGTAGGAAGATTATATTCTGAATGCGAATATATTATTAGGATTGAGAGTAGTCGGATATAATATAATTATATAGATAAGTGATCCAATTGCGCGATCTGTGTTAATTACGGCTACGTGTTTTGGTTTATTCTCACTTAATATAAATTTGTTCGATATATAAGTAATTTAAGTTAAATTCTTAATAAAAGTCATATTAAGAATTCTAAAATGTCTAATCATTTCGAGAATCCCACACCTCTAACTTACGCTGAAACCCCACGATATGGTCAACGAAGATCGACCATATCACAAACAAGTAAAGGTTTTTTCTCCATTTGTTACTGTGCTTAATAGCACGGCTATGAAAGATCACGTCACTGAAAAAATCAATGAGAAATTGGGGAATTTGGCGTCACAATACCTAATGATGTGATGTAAGGTATCAACAGAGGTATTTTTAGAATGAAGATGTTCTCTTAGTAATAAAAAAAATCTCTATGGTTGTTATGCACAGAAAAGAACAAGTTTTGAACCATTTTGGACTACTCAATGATTGGTGGAGCTTTTCACCTAAACTTAAATGTAAAAATAGCTGACCTCTCTGATCAACCAATCATAGAAGCACAACTTTATATCAACTCATTTTTACTTTTTACATCTAAATATTTTCTCTCTTTAACTCGGATTCCTTTGAGGCAACCAGATTGGCTAGGCATTGCCTCACCCTCTCTCATCTCAAAGTTTTAAAGTCAAGATTATTTCATCAATTTATATCTTTATTTTGTATTTGAAACTTTATTCATATCAAAGTACTTCTTTCTTTTTATTGATTTACAATAATTTTGTTTTAAATTTTAAATATTATTTATTTAAAAGGGCAGTTTGAAAGTGTTTTAATGTCATCTAAAGTGTCACGAACGGCGATGAAATTTCAGAAGAGAATTAAGTGCTCCCACCCCACAAAACTACAACTGCAACAACTATGATATAACAAATATTTAAATAATCCAGAAGAAATAATTCACTGATATCTCAACGTTTTAATCGATTTTAGTGATTAGCGTGTTTTTCTTCATTTTCAAAATAAATATCTCAACGAAATTTAGTTAATTTGTTTATGTGTTGTTTTGTTGTGAAAATTTCCCATTATGAATGAGGTTATAAGTCCTTATGAATGCCAACCTTCAGTATGGAAATATTGAAATTAATTAACTGGAGTGCGATACTAAAACTTCTTAAAACGGAAGAGTTAGAGTCTTCCCCTTTCCTGTAAAACAAATTTTAAAAAAAATGGGGGAAAAAATGGATTTTAAAATAAATTGATTAAAGTCTTATGAATAAAAGAGACAAAATATATTCCTGGTTAAAATCTCGTGAACACCTTTTTTTCTTTAGTTAAATTATTGGCATATATGTATATGTGTTTTTAATTCTCATAATAAAGCTCCGTGTATCCAATAATAAGACATAATTTTTGATGCATTGGAGAAAGAGAGGTCTATCTTAACGTCATCTAATCTAGAGTAGCGTGATTTTTATTTATTTCAGAAATTTTTTTTTTGAAACAAAAACCTTCTAGAAAGAAACTGTTGATAATAAACTATGATAAAGAAATCAGCATGCTGACAGTTGATATATTTAAGCTCATGACATATCTGATTTCTATAAACTCTGGATTATTTCTGAGTTGCCTGAATTTAAAAGAATCGTAATGCATTTGAATTCGTGATTTGCCTGTTATATATTATTTTTTGCATGATAAATTACCGTATTTTTATAGCGAATATTTATATGTGATTAAAGTATCGTTCTATCATAGCAGAATCTTTTCATTGTTAGTTTAAATAGTATGAAAAAGAAATATTTGTGTGAGAAAAATATACAGAGGTGATAAAAAAAAATGCATGTACACCTTAAGGCTGGGTAATATGTTAATGTCACAAGTTTGAGATTGCATTGGCTATAGGATTAAGTTGTAAGAGTTGGTATTAACATTTGGCAGTAGTGTTTTGACGTGTTTAATCATAGTTCAGCGACTGTTTTTGGAGGGAAAGTCAGACAATGGAGCAAGTACGTCTGACTTTTTTCAAGCAGTGAAAAAGCATTTTGAAATGGTATTGGAAGTTTAAGAATATCAGTGAAATTCAACGACATTGAAGGCAACAATATGGAATGGAGCCACCAACACGCTTAAGCATTGCTCGCCTTCGCGATAAGTTTGAAATCGATGGAATAACAAAGGATATGCATAAGAAACGATCAAGTCGGCCCCGCTTATCAACAAGCAAAGCGTCTTCTGTTGAATTGCTAGATTCATTCACACGGTCGCCACAAAAATCGATATCACAATGTGCACGTGAAACAGGCATGAGTAGGGCTAGCGTAGCGTTCAGTTACACACCCAGACAGAACTCAGTTTTGTGAATGGTACCTCGCTCTGGGTGAAAATGAGGCAAATTTTGTTTCCCACAAGTGGATGTGGTCTCTTTTACTTATGGTGTACAGAAAGAAACAGTGCACACTTGAGAAACTGCGCTATAAAATTGAAACGGCAAGTCACGCAATTCCTGTAGCTATTCTGAGAGATGTCACCAATAATGTACGGCATCGTGCTCAAAAATGTTTGGAAGCGGGTGGATTGTAGCTTGAACATTTATTGCAACACTTATTGTAACTTTTTGTCATTTTTATTCCCGGTAATACTTATGATAATATATAATTTTTTTCATCAAAGTGTGTATTCATTTTTTTTATAACCCCTGTATGTAACTAGACAAGAGTTTTGTAGCCCACACATTTCTTGCAGAGTCATTCAGGTAATTTTAATGGTGAATAATCATGAAAATATATAATTTTGTGATTTTATTTAATTTCGAGGGTTCTACAAAGGCTTATTTCTGTTGGCATTGGCGAAGTTATGCTCTCAGTATTAAAAGAAAGACCTGTAGAAAAACCAAGTTGGGGGGTTTTGTAAAGAGAGCGTATCATTTTGGTTTCACATAAAAAGAAATTCAATTAAAAAGTTTTTATTGTACTTCTTGTGTTTTCTGTTGAAACTCGTGTGTTCATAATTGAAAACATAGGTAAAAATCGAAGTATGGGGGATAAAATTTAGCTTAAAAAATATTCATAATTATATATTTCGTACAAAAAGTAAAATAGACCTTGAACATGTTTTATGATTATTTAATAGGGACATTTTAATTGAATTTGATGTAAAGATAAAACTTATTATAATTAAAAAATTTATATTTTTAGTAAATGGCCATTTAAAACAAACTTTACTTCATGCAAGTTAGTATAGTTTTCTTTTATTTAAGGAAACATAACCCATGAAATTGTTTTAATAATTTTTATCATGCTATAGCTGATAAAATTAAACGTAATTATATGTAACTGACCTGTTGATAGATTGCGGGACAATTTGATGAGCCTTTTCCCTATTAGTTTATTTATCTGTAAAGCATGCTCTTTGAGAGATACTTTTAGGATCAAAACATGAATTAATTTTCATAACATGAATTAATTTTCATATGACTGCATTTTTAAATTTCATCATTTTTAGCTTTATTTTTCTAAGCTATTTACAAATTCAGGGAAAATTTGCTTTCGGTTAAAGTTCATAGACACATGAATTTTTCTTCTAAAGAATTAATCGTAAGGAGTTTAGAATAGGTGCTTCTGTCAGTCTTCTTTGTCCCTTTAATAATAAAAAAATGTTGAAATGAAGGGAAAAAAACATTCTGAAAAAAATATTGGTATTTCTTATTCATTTTCAGAGGCTGAAAGAAATTTTTCTATGTAGTATCAAAACTCTGAACGTTTTTAAAAATATACAATATTAAATTAAATATTATGAAAAGCATTACATGTTAGGAACAGCAGTACACAAAACAAAGAAAACAGTGTATGCTCATAATTAGCGTCTTGTTGAGCATTCAAAGGAGTGTGTGGGTAAGGAACCTATTTGCCAAGCCCAATAATAATTTTAAAAAATACAATTTAATTTGATAAAAAATACTGAATTGGTGAAATTATTAATTAATTAATATTATTTTTTCAAATATTAGACAATGATGCCTAAGCCTTCCGCAGTGTTTCATTCTGCTTCATCGCCATTACACATTGGTTGTAGTTGTTTTACTTATTTTACCGATAAAGGTTTTACTCTCATTGTGAATAGAAATAACCATATAAATTGTCCAATAAATAATATACCAAGGAACAATATTGAAACAATAATCTACTCATTGCTGATCTCAATGACGCGCTTATTAGAACTCGAGAACTTGGTTTCTAGAATATGTCAAAGTGCCGTCTGCTGAGGAGCCAATTGAACTGACACCGATAAAAAGATGCCTGCTACATCGAGCTTTAAAATTAAAACACTTTGTAAGGAAAACCACACAGTTTTTTTAAGAAAATGTTATATAAATATATCCCTGAGATTAATTAACTTTGATGTTAAGTTGCATTGAGTTAATATTGAAAAGTATTAAGTTTATAAATGGAAATTTTAGTCGGCTCTGAAACAGAAGGTCTAGTTCATTGACTTTTAAAATAAGTTACTATCAAACCGTTTAATTCAAGAGGAAATGTGTGTTTATTTCGTGGAAACGATTTTTTTGACAAGCTCTTAAAATGTTTATTTTTTCAAGAGAACACTACCAGAGACGGATGTGACTCATGTCTTTCATGTGTCTTCTTTCCCAATTTCACTACTACAAGTAGCGAGTTTATGAGATAAAAAAATCGTGTTTGTTCGATGACTGAGATAAAACATTATCATAAAAGAAGATATTATCTTTAGATAGGGTACACTTAATAGTTTTTTTATTCAATGAAACTCTTTATCGTCGCGCGTTAATAGAGTTCTCTCTCTCTCTCTCTGTGTATATATTTATATATATATACATACTGTGATTAATTTACTAATTCCCTTAAAAGGATGAAATTCTAGAATATTCTGAAATTTTAAATGGATAATGCGTGTTTGAGTTCCTAATAGATCGAGAGCATATTTCCCTGAGAGAGAGTTTTGAGTTTTTATTTTATTATATATATGCAGTGGCGCACACAAAATGTTTCCAAGGGTCCAGGGTTGAAAATTAACCATTCTCGTATCCTACCTCAATAAGCCGCCAAACATAGACTTTTGATTTTGTCGATTTTGGGAACAAAAAACAGTAAAAAATGAATTATTGAATGAATAATTAGCATCAATTAATAAAATGAATTGTTAAAAACAAATACTTGATTAAATTTTACGTACTAGATACATAGGATTATCATCGTTCGAAAGAAAATCAAGGGCTATGGGGGGGGGGGAATTCCAGACCCGGGGACCCTCCCCTTGTGTGCGCCACTGTATATAAGCTTCCTTCATTTATTTTGTCTCATTACATCGTTATGCATCACGACTTATTTGCATAGATATAAAAAACTTTAAATTGCTTATACCTTTAATATATACGATACCAGATCAAGCTTTTTTGGAAATTAAGTTTTATGACATTAAAAAAAACAAATTACTTTATTTGGAGGGAAGTTGTCACTACCCGGAGGCTGCGGATGTATTGTTTGGGTCATTGAAAAAATGCTTATAAAAAGACATGTTTATAAAAATAATTATTTTTATTGCAGTCTAATCAATTTATGATTAAATTATGTTTAATTTAATAATCTTGGGAGCAATCCTAATCTTTTAACCTA
This sequence comes from Trichonephila inaurata madagascariensis, assembly GCA_019973955.1. Lineage (NCBI taxonomy): Eukaryota > Metazoa > Arthropoda > Arachnida > Araneae > Nephilidae > Trichonephila > Trichonephila inaurata. The sequence goes on from BMAV01010222.1 coordinate 300,444, forward strand.
ACTTATAAGATACTCCACTGTAAACTTATCTTTTAATCTCTTATAGGTCACTTATCAACTGTTTTCCAAACTGCTACAGTCTTTTTCAAATCAACTTCTATATTGTTTCCGTTCCTCCGAATGGACGTTATAGCTTGAATACTAACTTTAGGACGACAACTAATGATTCACGATCCACGATTAACCTGACCCACCCATTGCCAGGGTTTAAGTAGCATTTACATTAGCATAAAATGAAGTCATCTCTATGGAGAGTGGTTTTAAACTCAAATCACAGTTAAAGAATAATTTCCCTAAGAGGATTAACTCAAAGACCGCGAATAGAATCAGACACAAAGTTAATTTTGAGAAAAGTTTATAATTTTTAAAATAAAATACAAATAAACTCTTCCAACTCCAGATATCTTGTTGAGTTTATGTTAAGAAATTCTAGTTGATCTTGAGTCAACATATCTCGTTTTTTACAAACATATAAAATTTAAAAAGCTACTGATTGATAATATTAAAGTCTACAATTTAAACGAAAAATTTAATTTTCATGTTTAGGTTGAAATATTAACGTTGTACTGTGAATCTACACGAGTGCTATTGGTTATTAACATCCTAATTTTGGAGCCACGGTCAAATGATGAGGATGAAAACTCAGTAAAAACAACGAAGTCCACGAATTTGCGATGACGCAGACGCAAAACAATCCGTGTAGAGAAATCTTTGAATTGAAAATGCTTTTCGAAAGGGGTTTCAAAAAAACTTTTTTATGCACGATCAAAATTTCTCCTAGAATCCTTTTTACCCAGTGTTTCTCTGTCCGTTACAATATTGACAAGGAATACAATGATTTTTCAATGGAATAAATAATTGAATTACAAAATTAATAGCCGATATAGCACACAAAAATCTTTGGAGCAAATTATGCTAAAGTATGTGAAATTACTAAACTTCTGAATTAAAGGAAATAGATATTAATGAACTATTGGTTAAGGAAATTAAGTTTTAAAGAAATAAAAATTCTGCTTTTGTAAAAAAAATGGATTTTAAAGCTTGCAACTTTTTTGATTTCTTTTAATAGTTTCTCGAGTTTTTAAAAAAATTTCATATTAATATTTGAATGGATGTGTTAAAACATCAAAAACAAATTGAAAATAATTCTCAATTATTAAGCAAAAATTCATTTGGGGCACATATTTTTAAGGAGGATAACACAATTTATGTTTTCACGATTTATCCTTGTGTCCTAATTTGTAAAAAAATAAACTTACTTAAATCATAATTTTGAATCCCTTTATATATTAAAAATATTGATTTTATTTTCGTATTTACTCTAGTGACTGAAAAATTAAGCTCAAACACAAAATATATAACTAGAGAAATATTCGATTTATTCGAACAAGATTTGACCCACAGAGATATATTTCTATAAGAAAATGCATATAGCAACATAAAAATATGGAAAACAAGGGAATAGCTTGTTAAGATAAAGTTTATATCAAAACCGTTATATCATGATACATTATATTTCGGGAGAGGTCCATCTAATATGAAGTGCAATCACCATACGCTGTTAATGAGGGTGTGGAGAAATCCTTGCGGTAATAAAATCTCATTATTCTAAAAGTGCGGGTTTTAACACTAAGAGGATTTTAGAAGGGAGCAACAATGTGCAATGATCATAAGGAAGAGGATCCATCCCTTCTTTAAGGAAGGGATGTGCTTCATAGACCATCCCAAACATATTCTGTAGGATTGAGATCTGGAGACTTCATGGGTCAGCTTATACAGTGAATATCCTTCTCATCAAGAAAATCAGCAACAGCGTGAGCTCTGTGTGGCCTTGCATTATCGTTCATAAAAAGGAATTCCAGGCCTACAGTATCCAGGAAAAACTTCCTATAGGCTTCAAGGACCTCCTCCCTATAGAGTTGTGTGGTGAACTTACCCACAACAAAGACATGTAGTGGTATACAACTGTTCAACATAACGCCACTCCAGACAAGGAGTCTTCAACTTAATACATTTCTTTTATGCTGAAGGGTTAATAGTGAACTCCATGTTCTCTTCAGATAAAAACTAGCCTAGAATGACTCTGCGTGTTGAATCAATGAAAAGAACAAGAAAAAACTCCCCATTATTGTTATTTTAAAAAATATTCTGTTCGGTTTCACGACAAAAGGGTCATCCATGCGATGAACTCATAGGGAGACACACCACTGAACGCTTGTTGTAAAAAGCCCTTTCTATTAGACATCTCTATACTGTTTGCTTAGAAATGATTTTTCCAGACGCAACAGGAAGTTCACGAGAAAACTCTGAATCCGTTGCTTGCCTCTTTCATCGTCCACTTAAGGCCAAACATCGATCCTGTGTCGTCGCTCTTGGACGCCTTGGTTGGACTTGTTTTGTATTGATTCCATAGCTTGGGAACTACTTTTGGTAACGATTATGAGAACTCATAATCTTGAGGGTTTCAGCGCAATATCCATAAAACTTAAAACTTAAAGTATAAATACCAGATGCTTAAAAGGTGAAATTCAACAATGTGCTACAAAACTAACGCCAAACACCATTTGTTGCAAACTGGAGGCTAGCATTGGTTTACTCGTTCTCTTCAAAATATATAAGTTACAAATCTTATCAATTTCATTGGCAGCAAATTGGAATTATTGTGAAAAACATGTTTGTGACATTAATTTTGGACACCAGTGTATTTAAAGTACCATAAACTGTTAAACTATAAGCGATTTGATGCAAAATTTCACGCCCTGGCAAAAAACAGCTGTTAGTAAAATTAAGCGCTAAAGTTTTACTACGTTAAAATCTAGAAATATGTCATATTCTTTGAAAATATAGTCATAATATTTACTCAAAAGTTTTGCTTCTTTAAAGTGTTATTTCTGTAGGAAAATATTTCAAGTTTATGCTACATTGGTATGCAAATTTAAGAAACAAACACATTTTCGGGGATTTAAAAATTTACTGAGAACTAATTAAAGTGAAATTTGTATGAAAATACTTAAAAGTATTATTAAAAAGATGACAAGGAAAAGTTAATGACTCTCATTCATGATTATGATTTATGTTCATAAAAAACATAATAGTCATAAAGGAAGTAGTAGTTAGTGGAGGTTTTAATATGGAGATTGATTACATCTGTGACAGCACTGCAGTTCTCACAACAAATTCTCATGCTATTAGGACAATAAAGCTCACTCCTCCTCCTAAGCAGTTCGTTGAAAATTTAGAGAAGGGACTGGTGAGATGAAATTGCAATGTCAAGAAATTCTCAGACATACTCTACGGGATTTAAACCTAGAAATCTGGCTGGCCCCACCATTTCTGAATTTCCTCAATCCTGAAATATTCTTCAAGTCAGCCGAACCAGAGTAGTCGAATGTTATTATCCATAAAAGTAAACGGGGTGTTACTGCCCTTTTAAAAGTTTCACACACGACTTTCACCACTATACTTCAGAGCATTCAAGATGCCTTTTTGAAAAACGTGCAGCTTTGTGTACCAGTCCAACATCACACAAATCCAGACCACAACACTATCACCTCCATAGTGTTCCATTTCCACGATGTTGAAGGGATGGTACTAGATCTCTCTGGCACTCTCCACAAGTGACACATTGAGAATCAGTTCATCAATGAAGCGAACATGTGCCCATTGCTCCGGTGTCCTAGGATGATGCTTATGGCTCTCAGGTGGGCACTCCTACGACCTGGGACGAGTGGAATGCAGACTATTTGTTTTGGCAAAAAGCTCTGCCTCATTAAGCATTCGGTCAGAAACATACCTCGAAACTGAATTATTATAAGAGCAGTGGCGAAACTCATTAGTGAGTTGAGTAGTTGGGCTTTCCCTATTATGTTTTGCAGTTAAAGACAAGTAGAGGTCATCTTGGCTTGTGGTAGCTTTTGGACACCTTGTAACTGGTCTTCGGGATATTATTCCGATCTTCTAGAATTTTTTTCTCCCTTACATAGAAATCACATTTTGGGGTACATTAAGCCATCTTGAAAACTCCACTTGAGGTTTACCAATCTCAAATATCCTAACTTTTCTCTAACTCATTATCCAGACGTTTTCGTAATGCTTTTGCGTTCAAAGGTTTCAAAAATTATCGTAAGTTTTCAGGAACATGAGCAAAACTATAACCGTAAGTAGTGCTTGAAATACCTATTTTCTTAGTTTTTTAGCTCCGGTAAAGAGAGAGAGCGAAGTTGGATAATTAAGAAAAGAGCACACACACATCTTTTCTTTATTTTGCTTACCAGTTTTCATTAAAACGGTTCGTATTTTTTGGAAAAGCTGTGAAAATGTGTTTGTTTCTAAAATTTGTCCCTATATGTATTTATAAAGACAGGAACTAGTGAACTAATATTATTATATATTTATTTATGAATTAAGTTGCATTGAAGTTATAACTTAATAATTAGAAGAGTTATAGCATTTTGATGGCAGTGCTCCGAGAAATCTCGAGTTTCTTGCTTATCGATCAATGGCAGACAAACGCAATTATGGCCTGAATTGGAATCACCCTTAAATTTCAATAGTTAGTTATGAGTTCATTCCATACTGATCCTTAATCAGAATTGTTTAAAATAATGGACTGATTTAAATTTACCAATCGTTTCTCAGTTATAAGGCTGGGTGATCTAAAATTCTTTTAAAATACCCATGTACTGTTTACACATATGAGTTGACTCTCGTTCAAATTTCTATAGAAATCTGTTCAATCTATATGTGCAGTTTTATATAGGTTTCTATTACAACTAAATTATCTAGATGCCAGAATTGAAGGCTTAAGATTTGATTTCCCTAATTCGCACTGATAAATGAGGCCGCTAAATGAGGATAAGGATCTCTATCCGCTGAATTTCTATTCTTCAGAGTTTCCGTGTGTTTGGAAAACAAGATGAAAAGTTCTGGTGTTATACTATGATTGTAGGAAAGACAATCTGCAAATATTTTGCAAAAATTGTTATATTGCTCTAGAGAATGACGTTAGTTAAAACATTTATCTTCTATCACATTATTTAGGTTTTTCCCTCACAATTGTCACCATCGACTTAGTACAATGTAAACTGCATCATTCCTTTTTTAAAAAATAGCTAACATGATTCAATATTTGAAGGATCCTCCAATTATCACAATATGAAGATTAAATACTTTTCAAATTTACACTTGAAACAATTAATGAACACTCAATATTTAATAAGAAATATTTTATACAATTTTAAGAATTTGATTGTGCCTATTTTGATAATTTTTCTTTTATTATCGTAAAATCTGGAGTATAACGCGCACCTTTCAGGCTGTAATTTTTAATTTTTAGGCACCCTCTTTTTTGCGAAGAAACCTGAAGTTAACGTGCATCTGTACGTATGTTTTGAAGTCATTTATTCCAAGCTTTAGAAAAAAATAATATACTTTTAAGAGCTACAACCTTTTAAGGTATCCGACTACGTTCGGAACCATGATTTTTAAAAAGCACATGAATGTATAATTTTCATGATTTTTAGTGTCATTTAGATTAGAATACATGTATAAAATTGTTTTAAGGACATTATGACAAAAATAAATTACTTAAATGCAATATTTTGGCAAAAAATTAACTTAGAATAACCTTTTTCTCCAAATGTTCTCCTTTTGTAAAACATGCTTCTATTGTATTAATATTTTGCTTGTATATAGCTCAGACCTCTGTACAGAGGCTCAACTATGAATTTTGAAAAATTCACATTATTTTCAGAGTTACAACCATTTGAAATAATTATCGGCGTATTTTTATAAATTTCTCCCTTCTGTTTTTGTAAAACATGGATAAACCGACTTCCAAGTTATGCATTTCAAAAATTCTAGTTGAGCCTCTGTACAGAGGTCTGAGTTGAATACAGGCAAAATATTAATACAATAGAAGCATTTTTTACAAAAGGAGAACATTTGGAAAAAAGGTTATTCTAAGTTAATTTTTTGCCAAAATATTGTATTTAAATAAATTTTTTTGTCATAATGTCCTTAAATCCATTTTATACATGTATTCTAATCTAAGTGACACTAAATATCATGAAAATTATACATTTATGTTGTGACATGGTCGGTCTTCGTTGACCATATCGTGGGGTTTCAGCGTAAGTTAGAGGTGTGGGATTCTCGAAATGATGAGACATTTTAGAATTCTTAATATAACTTTTATTAAGAATTTAACTTAAATTACTTATATATCGAACAAACTTATATTAAGTGAGAATAAACCAAAACACGTAGCCGTAATTAACACAGATCGCGCAATTGGACCACTTATCTATATAATTATATTATATATCCGCCTACTCTCACACACACACACACAATCCTAATAATATATTCGCATTCAGACTATAATCTTCCTACCTTGAAATCTAAGCAACGGTCCAATCCACTTCAGATATTCCTCTAATCTGGCGCACAATGGTATGTACCTTGGATGAATGGCGATATTTTCGTGATTCTTAGGTAAGCCGTCAATTTACACTTCTATCTTTTCTGAACTGAACTTTCTCTAAATTGCCATCGCGCTTACTAAAACTTCTGTCCTTTTAAAGGTTATCTTATTTGCATCTATCCTTCGTTTCACTTCTTGGGTTTGGGTTGGAAAAGATTTGCCATTAATCATGGCCGTCAAAGAACACAGAGGTTATGTTAGAGAAAGGATGCGTGAGACGTCACAATGTGCTTTTTTAAAATCATGGTTCCAAACGTAGTCGGATACCTTAAGTTCATAAGGAATGTATAATTTCTTTTAAATAAACAGCATTTTTGTATATGTAGAAGTCTCATTTTTTTTCGATGCTCATCTTTTTTTCTTTTTTTTAAGCTCTCATTTTTATATCCGGCGTATAACCCGCACCCACAGATTTCAATCTTATTTTTAATGTTAAAAGTGCGCGTTATCCGTTGCATTCCTATATCATATCAGTAACATCGGTGGAGTTACGCAGTCTGATAACTAGGCTAACAATATTCAGTTAATAAATACTAGTATCACATAGAATCTTCATAGCCTGATTTTAATTAAAGTCGCTTAAATACCGACTAGTCGTCACTGAAGAAAATATAATAGTGTTTCCATTGTTGATTTATAAGGAACCTGGATAAGAAGAATAGTTTGATATGATAGCTGATCACGTGTCTTAAGCATTGATTGATAAATGATAAAGAATGTAATTCTTACAAACATACCGTAAAATCCGGAGTATAACGCGCACTTTTAACATTAAAAATAAGATTTTACGGTATGTTTGTAAGAATTACATTCTTTATCATTTATCAATCAATGCTTAAGACACGTGATCAGCTATCATATCAACCTGTTCTTCTTATCCAGGTTCCTTATAAATCAACAATGGAAACACTATTATATTTTCTTCAGTGACGACTAGTCGGTACTTAAGCGACTTTAATTAAAATCAGGCTATGAAGATTCTATGTGATACTAGTTTTTATTAACTGAATATCGTTGGTCTAGTTATCAGACTGCGTAACTCCACCGCTGTTACTGATTTGATATAGGAGTGCAACGCGCCAAGCGCTGTTTGGCGCGATTCCTTAATCCTTTTGTTTTGTCTACGCCATGCCTCAGTGTGCGCTCCGCTTTTAATTTATTCCTCCATTAGTGTAATCACTACTTTTTTTTATTTCGTAATAAAACTAGATTTCGAAGGGAGAGGTGGTGGCAAGATTTTAACATAAAATAAATACAACAGAAAGAATGTATTACACTTCCAGATATAAATGATTTACACTATTTTAAGCGTTCATTACACAAAATTTGTAATAATGTGTTCCTCTTGCTGAGCAGAGATCCCGCGGCAAAAAAAAAACAAAACTAAAACAAAAAACTAACTCTTATATACGTTATCCCCATGGCAACCACATTATCGCACGATAAAAATATCAAAGTAAACCATATTGTAATATTATCGCCTATCTTGGCGAACATAAACAACAACTTGGCTCCTAGCCCTACTGTATCAAATTAGCATCCCAGATGGAGTTACGCAGTCTGATAATTAGACCGACGATATGTAGTCACTACATTTCACAAAAGCTTCAAATTATCACTTTTTCTTCTTGAGAGCCTAGATTTTGTCAATTAACACGACCTCTAGCCTGATTCTTCTTACCTGAAATACTCTCATGGCTATTAAAATTAGAACACAATAAAGAAGGGATGATAAAAACGTCAAATTCGCATGAAAGGAAGAGATACTGTTATATGCAAATTATTACCATTTAATTCTCAAACGATCTATGCAGGAGGCAGAAACAACATTTTAAATTCTGTATGAAAGTAAAGTTACGCAGAGTATTTCTTCTTCGGGAATCATATTTGAATGTTGGTTGGCTGTGAGAATATCATACTATATCACTTATGAGTAGGAGGAAATGTGACTAGAACTTGTAGGAAAGCGATAGCGGAAATCATTATGGCTTATTGAGTGTGATTTATCGTTCTGCAATATAGTTACTCGTACTGGTCTGATTACAATGGCTGTCATATGAAAATGTAATCTAAGGGTTCAGAAGGGTCATAATGAACGTCATGTAGGATAATAATAACCTCCTACCCCACAAATATCCCAATGGACAGTATGACGATATCTGGAGCAGCACGGGCTTTCTGCACGGGTATCATTACTGAGGCTTCACTGCAGCATTAAGAAGAGGGGCGACAGTGGTGCCTTCAACTACGAACTGGATACAGGAATGGCACCACGTCATCTTTTTAGATAAATTCGGTTCTATGTACAGCATCATGATAGAAACATCTTTGTCTAGAGGCACCTAGGAGAATGTACCTGACCTGCTTGAATTCAATATTATCATACGAGTCCTGCATCTGGTGTGATGATACGGACAGCCTCTGGGTATACGACACGAACACGTGTTTTTCACATAGTAGGTAAACTGAACAATCAGAGTTACATTTCTCAGATCTTAAGGCCGGCGACTTTGCCCCACCTTCAAGGTTACAGAAACGTCTTCTTTCAACAAAATAAAGGCGGCATATTGTGGCATGTCATATGCTGACCTACCATGACACAGAGGATGTTTGACTTTTGCCCAGGCTATCGTGTTCTCTAGATCTCTTTCCCATTAAAATCATCTGGTCATGGGTTGCTCAGAAACTGATCCACCTCCAACGTTCTCGAAACACTACAATTGACGAAGTGTGGAATAGATTTATAGCAGCCTGGAATGATCTGGCAATATCTGCCATCCAGGCCCAGTTTGACTCGATACCTTATCGGGTTAAGGCCGTTTTAACTACCAGAGAGGGAATCTGTACGTACCAATTTCTGACCCTGTATACCCTAAAATTGCTTTCAAATTAAATAATGTTTTCTTCCTATTATGATGTGCATGTACAATAAGTAAATTTTTGTTATTTGCTTCCTTTCCAAATGCTGCTATTTTAAATACCAACAATGTATTTAATTGAAATTTCTGAAAACAAGACAGCTTTAGTAAAGGATAGAAATTTACCTTAATTACAAGAAAGCCTTCGAGAAAACCCTGTTGGCAAGATCCTTTTGCATTTGTAATGAGAAAGGTTATTTAGGGTGCTTGCTTGCTTCATTTTTATATATCTTTCTTCATAGATACTGTTTTATGAAAATATGTTAGTTATCGCAGAAAAAACTATATCTTTTATATTTCACACCCAAATCAGTAAATCCTTACGAAAAAAATCCATAGTGATATTTCTTCGCTATTTAGCTGCTTATTCAGAAAAAGTATGAGAAACTGCTCTCCAGTGTGAGCTGAGCTTTTAATTTAGATATTCTGTTTCCAAAACTGACACAACAGATGTTTTTGAACGAAAAATATTTTAGAGATGTGAAACAAATTATATTTTTTACTCTTTTTAAGAGGACTCGTCACCTTTTTTCAACTTTTTTTTATTTAAGGGCTTAAAAATATTTTTTGTGTATATTATTTTTAAGTACAATTAAACTAAGAAATTTTAACATGAAAAAAATGGCTAAATTTAACAAAAAAATTAAGGTTTTTAAAAAACTTTTAATGATTTTCAAATTTTTTCTTCTTGTACAATTATCATTATCTTGACACCAAAATTTCTTATTAGGCTTATAAGACTATGAGTAATAACTTTAGGGATCAATTTTGCAATCAACAAATTAGTTTTGGAGAAAAAAATTAAAATATGAATATCAATGGAAAAAAGGCTTAAAAAAAAAAACATGTTTTCTGCTACATTTTCTTTTATAAATTTTTTTCTATTCAAAATATTGAAAAATAGATACCTAATTTTATTAAGCACATTGTAATAAACATACACACCAAAATTTAAGTTGATTGATAAATATCTATAGAAGTTTTGTACTTTTAAAGACCATGATTTCATGAAAAAACTCAAACTGAGAAAACGCAGTTTTAAGAATACCAATCAGTATATAAATGAATATCAAAACAATATCTAAATACTGAAATAATTTTTCAATATATTGTATAGATAAATACCTTTAAAATAAAATATAATACAAATCAATTTCAAAACATTAAACAAAAATATAAGCTTTTTATAAAATGCCTGTCTGTGAGCCCAAAATTATGAAAAATGGGAAATATCATTATCTGACTTATTTTTGCAAGAAATATGTATGAAATATATTCAAAAATAAATGAAATATATAAAATAAATTAAATGAAAGTACATGAAATGTACAATAGAAAATTTAAAAGCTTTATAAAATTAATTTGCTACTTAAATCAATATCTAATATAAAATAAAGTAAAACTAGTTTAATCCAAAATGTACTATTTTTTTAAAAGTTTTGTTTAAAATTGGCCTGCACCATAAGTCATTCCTTCTCTCCTCCTAGCTAAAAACTCTATTCTATAAATTGTTTTTTTTTAATGAGCTTAAGAGCCAGCTTATTACTGGCATTTTGACGACGTTTTCTAAATTGTTGTTTTCGACAATCCAAGATAGTAGCAAGTTGTTTGGTAGAACCTCCAGTAGCTACACCTAATACTTTCTGTGTTTCTACTATGGTACGTACCGTACCCTTATTGTATTCGCAGACAGCTTCCGTTACTGCCCGCTTAACACGTCTTTTGTTTACAAAAATTTCTTTTGGGCTCTTTGCCCAAATCATGCTATTCAAACTTTCGTTTGCATTTTGTGTTCCACATGGAATACATCTTTCTAACAATTCATTAGATGCAAGTCTTTGATAAATTGGGAGAATTTTTGGCAGACACTTTTCATTTATTGGTGTTCCTACATTTAATTTATGATTGCTATGTTTTTCACCGTTAGCAATCGCAAATTGGTAGAAACACCACGAGTTTTCTCCTGCAGGACACTTCGAATGTCGAGGTTTAGCATCTGTAGAAATGCTATGCAACAATGTAGCATATATTGCTGTTTTCAAAGCATTCACAACCCCTTTATTTCTTAAAATTGCCTTTTGATAGTAAATGGTTAATTTTTTGATTGTTGCTTCTTTCAAACTACCATGAGCTTTACCACCTAAAGAAATACCTTGAGTACGACAGTCTTTCACAGTAGATCTCAAAGCTGTTCCTAACCGCTTACTGATATGATTGATACATTCTTCCTTTTTTATCACAATATCAGGTCCATATACTTTTTTCTGACACAAGTAGTAGAACGTTTTACAATCACCGTTGGATAAAACTGTGATATAACGAAATCTGAGTGATGTGGATCTTTTCCATAAGGTTAATGCAGCTTCCATTTCCATTGATGTAGATGAGCCCAAGTGCCATATCGCATTCGCTTTTATGTTCTTCATATCATATGCTGAATTCAGCACTTGACTTGCCTAGTTTAGTTTTTGCCACTGAGCAATGACGACACACCTTACTCAACACTTCAAAGTCAATGACATATCCGGTGAGCATATGTATAATACATCTTACACACCGATGAGTGAGTCACGATTACCATGAGTCACGAGTTAACCATGTTCCATCAAAACTAACGCGATTAGGTCTGTGATTTCAGCTTCATTCTTGTACGCATCTTTAATCTCTCGTTGGATTTCCACAAATATGTTTTCAGATGCCAGAATGAATGCGTTATCCAGCCGTCTAGCACAATTCCCATATGTAGTTGATGAAAAAGGATCTACATTCATCACCATACAAAATTTTTCTATGGCTGAATAACCTTTTCCAATGAGTGAAAAGGCTTGAGTTATTCTCAAATTCACATCATGGCTGGAAGGACCAGACTTTAGAGAAGTATTCACAACAGTTTTGTTTTCATCACAATTGCTACACAATAGTTTTAAATTGTATGAAAATCCCAACTTAGCTCCAAGATCCAGTTTCAAAGTTTAGTTTTCACAATATTGGCACTTTGCACTTCGAAGTAGATTATTAACTTGGTTAAAGTACACCGATATATAATTTCCAACAGCAGACGTACCCTTTTTTACCACAGTGTTCAATTTTTCCAGGCGTACATTTGAAACTACTGGGTTTTTAATCACTTTACAATCAGTATTCTCTTACGACATCACTTTGCACTTATTTGCAAAGCACGTACTGAACGATTCCTTAGAGGCATATTAGCGATAATAACCACTAATAAAATGAATTATGATTGAAGTAGCATTAAAAAAAATGCTGTTTTAGGTTTCTATGAAATAAAAAAGTAATGAATTTAAAAAGCACACAGCAAGCGCATTTGGCAAAGCTAATGTGATTAACAAATTTGCTGATAGTTAAAGTCACAGCTTAACAGATTCCTCTTCTTCTGTGTAGTTTTTTATGTAAAATGTTGGAGTTATTCTGAAGTAAAAAGGTGTAAACATTGAGATGGGCGTGACATTTAAACAGCTGACAGAGCTGCCAAAATGTTTAAAATACATTTTACTACATTTAAAATAATCAGATCGTTTCGAAACTTCGCACAGTTATACCAGAGGTATCAAGCTACATTTTAAAAATTGAAAAATCGATATTTTCATCGATTTTCGACTTTTGAAAGGTGCCAAGTCCTCTTAAACTTCATACTAGCTGCTGTAAAGGATACATAATGTGGGATAAAGTAACTTTCGCAATTTATATCCCTAATTTTACAAGAAAAAAATATTTATTATAGTTATGAGAAGAATCTTAACCATTTTCTAAATATAAGCATATTACTTTCAATGGTATTATCTCTTCTTTTTCTTAATTATTTAAATTTTTTAATTCTCTTTGTCATTATATTAGTGTTTTTATGTATCAAGGTTGTATCACTTCAAAATAATTTGTTGGGTTAGCTATTGGGTTTTTATAACCTGCTTGTTTGTACATCTTGAATAAATAGATAACGAACAGTGAAAACAAATGTATAAGTATTCTCTAAATATTATGGGTAATATTCTAAAAAAACACTCGTTGAGGGTATAAATTTAAGCTAGTCAACAGTTTTAAATCAAGTACTTTCGAATCAAACACCAATCAGTACTTCCGCTAATCAATTAATCTACTGGAAATCTTTCAGTTTCCTTGATAACTTTTCAATTGAACTCATTTTTGGATAATGTTTCTCTTTCTGCTTGTGTGCTTACTTTCATAATCTAAAAGAACTTCATTTCTGTATTTTTAAAATACTATTCTGAATTTATTTTTCTGAAATTTACGCTTTCTGTTTTTGGTAAAATGGAGAAATTTACCCACTCTCAATACACATATGATCCAAATCAAAAACATTTGCAATTGTCTAAAAAATGATGCGATATTTATATCATACTAGCTGGTATACCCGTTCTTCGCACGGGTGAACTCAAAAATTAAACAATACATATTGAAGGATAAAGAAGTTTTTAATGATTTAATTTTAAGTGAATTGCAAATTTGCATATCTCAACTGAACAAAAAAAAAAAAAAAAAAGGGGAAAAAGAAACCATCTTTGTTAAATTTCAAGTCTGTAGATCTAATAGCTGATAAAAAGGATTTTTTTGCTTATATAGTTTGCCCAGTAAGTCTCTTGAGGATCGATTTTTAAAAATACCTTCCTAAGCTGAACTCTACTCAGCAAAAGTAACACATTGTTAAAAGTTTTGTGTAACGAACGCTTAAAATAGTGTAAGTAATTTATATCTGAAAGTGTAATACATTAATATTACTTTCTGCTGTATTTATTTTATGTTAAAATTGTAATATTCGCGAGCAATGCCGTTTCTCAAATTATAATGGCGATTCAATGAAAAACATAGCGAAATGTTGACGATAGAGTCAAGTTGGCAGATGTCTAGCTACTTTCATAGCTCGAGCTTTATTAGAGCTTTGAAACACCCGCCGTGTAGGGAAATGATGCACGCTAACCTTTTATCTACCGCATTATGATTTACTGCATGATTTTTTTTTTCATGCAGTATTTTTTGTTTTTGTTTTTTTTTTTGGATCACTACATTGAAAATTAAGGGATATACATAAACAAAATACTCAACTTTGGGAAATTTAATCCGTTAGAGCTAATTAATTAATTAAAGATATTCCACTGTAAAATTAATTATATACACCGTCCACTTAAAATAAATAGTCAAATCGTTTTCTAAGGTCTTCATTAACATACAAAAAACATAAGACATTTGAATTCTGACATTAACTATTTTTCGGGCGAAAAATGATAATCTTTACAATCAGTTGAAAACGCCTTCAGCTGAAAACGCAATTTCTGCTACAAAACTATTCGCCTTCCCCGCTAAAATACTCGTCATAGAACCCGTGCTGCCATATATCTTGGAAAAGTGGATTTCAAAGAATATTCCTGCTAAGTATTGTCAGAATATTCTTAAAATTGGTTATTCTATGTTATTTCAAAGTGAGTGGTACTTATAAGTACCGTCGGTAGATAAAAGGTTAAATCTGTCGAGAGCTCAAACGTCCTCCCTTTGGTGTGGTATGGTAGTTAGGAGATGGGGGAGGGTTGCCAGTTCAGGTGTCGTCCACGTCACTTGACCATGGTTCAAAATTACCGTAAAATCTGGCGTATAACGCTCACTTTTAACTCAAAAAATTACATCGAAGTTTGAGGGTGCGCGTTATACGCCGGGTATAAAAATTATGGCTTCAAAAATAAAAAACAGAGATGTGCATAAAAAAAAATTTAGACTTCTACAAAGATCGGAATACTGTTTATTTACTAAAAGGGTTGTTCTTCTAGAAATACACTATTTTTTCAAAATCCTTGGATAATATCTTGAACAAATGGCTTTAAAATATAATAGCATTGCTAACGTACACATTGCAGGTTCTTTCATAAAAAAGGGGGCACTCGTTATACGGCGAATATACCTCAAAATTAAAAAATGCAGCTTGAAAGTACAGATGCGCGTTATACGCCGGATTTTACGGTACGTGGTCCGTCACCAAAAGCCCTCGTGTAGCTGAACAATGCGACGTTAATATTCACACTCACTCCAAAAAAATACAATACAATAATTATTATTATTTTTATACTTAAAAAATGCTATATCTGCCTATTCAATTAAAATTATAGAATTATAATTAACTACTAACTACAAACAAATTATGCAAATTTTCCAAATGATGTAGTGTGAAAGACAAAGTTTATTTACTTTAAGTACCAGAAGCGATAAAAGTATTTATTTTGATATAAGGATCAATTTCTTATGGTTCACACATGAAAAAAATCAATAGTATCTATTTAAAGAGAGATTTAAAACAACCTGTCCCTTCAAAACTTAGTTTTATTCTGAAATAAAAAAAACGGATTACACTGATCCCAGGAATTAATTAGAAGCCAGCTCCTTGCGTAGACAAAACAAAAAGTGTTTCTTCACAAATAAAAGCTAGATATGTGCTGACGCGGGCTTTTTTGCAGCGCACGCCAGAATTGCTTGTAGATGGCAGAATTTTTTCCTACTTGACAAATATCGTTATATTTTGAACACTTCACACAATGTCTTTATAAATTATAGCCTATGTGTTATTCTGATGTATTAGCTATATTACTGTAAAATTTCATTAAAATCCATTCCAGTTGTTTTTGCGTGAAAGATGGACAAACATCCTCACAAACTTTCGCGTTTATATTATATATTAGGATTCTAAAATTTTTATTATGAAAAGAGCAGCATATATATTAATTTACTTCTTTTTAATCGATTATTGTATATATTTATGTTTTATATATTTTATCCGGTGTATTTAAATAAAGAAAAATTTAAATTCGAATTTGTATTGAAAGAAAATAAATTGGTATTTATTGTTTGTTTTAAATTTTAAAACTCTTTTTATTATAGAGGGTATATGCCAAGTAAAATCATAAAAAGTGTTTCATAACTGGATAATTCTCATCTTTTAAAAATTGCTTCAAAATAGTACTAATTTCTAATGTTAGAAGAATACAGGCTTAAAGCTCTTATGTCCCCCCTCCCCTACAGGTATTAAAATTTAATTTGAAAAATCTTTTTGAAATTGTGTATTTATAAAGCTTTATCATTTATTTGTTTCTTTTTCAATTTACTTTAGTTAACTTTAAAAACTAAATAAGTAAAATTACCGAAATGTGACTAACCAAAATACAGATGCTACTAAAAAATTTATGGAAATCAGTCAAAATATTTCCAGTATTCCTTTATTGACACAGTTTTTGAGTCAATAGAATTAGCTGGAATTATAACTTATACTAAAAATTAAAATAACATTCAGAAAGTAGTGATCAATCAAGTAGAAACATAGTGAAATGTCGTTAGGAAAGAGCGTATTTTTTTCTTTGTATCATTCCACATTGATGAAGTAAATTCTATAAACCTGGAAACCACCTAAGATTGTAAACATCCTTTTTTCATTCTTGTTTACTTCGATCCTGTTCCTCTTAAGTAATATGTTGTGCTTCAAAGTCATTGACCCTTCCGTCTTCGGGGGGTTTCCCCCACTGGGCTAAAAAATGTATTCTGGAAGACCGTGGAGAGGAAAATTGACAACCGTCACGCACGCTCAATTCCGTTTCCAAATTTAAAAACATATACTACGATTAGTAAAAGACATTAACATCATTCGAACTTAAACCAGATGTATTAATAGTTTTCAGGCAAAGTGCTAAAAAATAAAAGTTTTTATTATTTTTGGTTAAATTTTATTTTATGTCTCTCTCTCTCTCACTTCATTTTAAATAATCATTCAATAAGTGCTTATAATCTGATAGCAATTTTTATGAATTTTAATAAACTTCAATTTTTTTTCATAATTTAACGAGTATTAAAGTATTTTACGATCCCATCTTTTCTTTTCTGTTAATTTTACTACACGATATATAATGTTATACAAATATTTACTTTTAATAACATCAAAATATCTTCAAAAAATCGCAAAAAAGTCTGGGTCTCTTAAGAAGTTAACGTAATTAAAAATCAAATGTGAGAGAAAAAGTACATTTAAAATCTTTATTTCTTAGCATATTTCATTTCAAACCTGTATTTTTAAAAAATAAAATTTGCGCATTAAAATTTATATGTATTTAATTTTAATAATACCATTCTACGGAATTTCTAATTAATATCTTGAGATACACACACTGAAACTATTATAACCAAGTGAATGCGATTTAGAAAAGGAGAGAAGAAAATGGATAAAAATGAGGAATTTGAAATTTTAAATTTCAATAAGCTTGTGAAATCATGACTTTTCTTAAATGATATATTCCGTTATCAATTGCATTGAAGTGGCCGATATCTTTCAGAAAAAGATTTTGTATTGATTGTTTCAAAATAAATAAATTTATTTATTTAATTAATTTATATGTTTAATTAAAATTTGAGATAAAAAGCAGCTTGACAAATTCAAATATTGACAGCTTGAAATATTTGATTAAAAATAAAGAACAGATTACATACTCTTATTCATAAAATATTCATAAAAAATATTCATAAAAAAATATTCATAATGTTAGTTTAAAAACAATTTAAAACAGATTAATACTAAGTGTAATTTAAATATTCTTTTCCTGGTTTAATTTATATATATTCTCAACTTTGTTTTAAAAAGTTTTAAGATGTTCAAGAATTTTGACTAATTTTCTAACTTTATCAAAGGCATTCAGAAATTTACAAATCGAAACTTCAATTTCATTTTTTAAGTATGATTTCATTTTCTCTTAAGAGCATAGATTAGTAGTAAATATTTTTTTATTAAAATATGTAAAATAAATAGTAGGGAAAAAGCACTTGTTTCCCTCTTGGATTCCTTTTACTGAAGTTTAAGTTGCACTAAATATTTAGTTTCTTTTTTTCTTCCTCAAATATTTTCTTAAAATTTTACTTTTTAAGATTTAAGGGACAAAATTAACATTTTCTCTCCTCTAGATTTTATAATATTAATATATTACTTTCCTCACCACGGGTCCAAGGTTCAAACCCCGGGCTGGACAAGGTTTACTCAGCCTTTCATCCCTTCAAGGGGTCGATAAAATGAGTACCATGAGTTGCTTGGGTACTTAACACTGGGGTTTTCGCGTCAGACTGTCCACCTGACCGGAACATCTGCTATGCACCTCAGGGCCCAAGGTCACGTATACTGAGTTGGACACAGGAGGCCTTTGTTCCTCATGGGATGTCATGCCACTGAGTTAAGTTAATATATTACTTTCATGCATATATATATATTACTTTCATGTTCTTTATTGGTAGAAAAAAATTTAGTGAAACAGTTTAGAAATAAATTCTTATTCTCTTAAACGTTTAGCATTGGTAGCTATTTCGAAAACGAAAAATAATTAGGTAAATAGTTTTTTTTAAAAAAAAAAATCATGGTATTAAAAAGGAAATTATGAACAGTAATAACTCGACCTATTTTACCCGGACTTACGCTGACCCGAAGTTACGCGATTTTCAAATCTCGTCGATTCGCCTTTTGCTTGTGGAGAAAGAAATTGATGAAATTGGTAATGTGATTGAAGAAGTTGATCTTTCCAGGCAAATAAATTTAGAAGTGTTTCTTAGACAGTGTTTTTGATCAAGATTTGCTGGATTCCTACAGTCAGAAGCTGACAATTAATGAGCTCATAGAAATGCATGAACAAGGGCAAGACATTTTGAAGAGTCTTAAGATCCAGTTAAATTAGAAGATCGAAAGACAATTGGGAATTTGATAGAAGGCCTCAGTTTAATTGAAAAAGGGTTACACACACACAAGTTTTAGAAAATATAGACTCCAGAGATGAGCGTATTTTTTTTTTAACAAAACACAAGGAATAAAAATAAATATTCACATGCTAAGATAAAATTTTGCATGAGGAGAAAAAATTTTTAGCCAACAGATTACTTTGTTAGATATAATTAAACCTTTTACATCAAAATAAATTCGGTTTGAAATTTTGTATTTCTGTTATCTAAGATTTTATTAAACATTTTCTTTTGTCTTCGTCCACCCCTAAAAATAACTTTATATGTATTTTTATGCAAAATTATATCCCGAGTAACATGAATTCGATTTATACGGTTATCTCTCATTCCCACCTATCGCGCATGTTCAGGGCATTACATTGTATACAAATTAGAATAAAGGAAAACTCCTTAGCAATAGCTCTATTTTTTAATAAGCTGTGTATAAAACTCATGAACATATGTATTTAGGAGTTGAAATATGCCATTTGGTAAAACTGGATCCATTTTTTTTTTTTTTTTACATTTTGATAAAATACTAAATTTACACATCTATATGAGTAATAATTTTTCCCCCAAGTTTAACTCTGTTACAGTTTTCTATGCCCTCTGCATTATTTCTTATTCTTACACTTATATTTAATTACAAATACCTCGTAAGTAGCACATTTTAAAGGTACGTTATATGGGTGCAATGATATTCCACATGCACAAGTCTGATCTCATTAAAACATGTTGTAATAATCAAAAAGCAAACCCTCTGTTGTAATTTGAAAGGTTTCTCTTTTATTTTGTAGAGGGTTAGTAGAAATCTTTAGACGTGTCTTATTGGATGAATTTCAAGTCTTCATATCACCCTATCATACATAAGTTCAGCTATTAAGCAATATAAAAATACATAAGCCCGTATATAATGCATTATTCTCACAAAATATTCAATTCTAAAATCACTATTATGCCAATTTTATTTTCTTACAGCAGTGATTCTCACAACCACTGTTTCGCGGCACTTTGGTGTGCCGACAAATTCTTGAAGTGTGCAGCCAAATTTTTAAAAAAATTATTAATTATACTCTGAGAAGAAAATAAAGTCCAGAACTGAATCATTCGGTCGTCTTACAGAAACAAACTAAGGGTATTCGTGGTATATTTAACTTATTCTTTCGTGGATAGATGGATACAAAAAAAAATTTATTGGGTTAGTAATCCATTTGGGATAACGAATACATCTGAAAATTAATCAACTTTGAATGAAGAGGAAGAGCTAATTTCACTCTGTAATAATCGAGATTTAATTTCAAAACATTCAGAAGAGTCAATTAATTCATTTTGGATTAAAATTTGAGGCGATTATCCCGTAATAGCCAAAAAGGCCCTAAAAATATTTTAAAAATTTTCTTCATCTTATTTGTGTGGATTAGGATTTTCTGCATTAACAAATATAAAAATAACAAAAAATCGAGATTTTTAAATGTAGATGGAGAAATGAAAGTGACATTATCATTTTTATGACCAAATATAAGCGAAATTATCAAAAATCATCAAGCTCAAATTTCACATTAAATGTATACTTATAATTAATTTGTAATTACTTACTCGTTAAACATTTTGTCATACATATTATTTTATTTAACATTGAAAATTATTATCAGAAACTATTTAACATAGTGTATTATAAATAAGTAAAAAATTTTTAAACTTATTTTATTGTTAGTGTGCCATTTGAAATTGTTAAGTGTACCGCAACAACAACAACAACAAAAAGTTGAGAATCACTGTTTTACAGTTATAATTATTTTTGTGACAAAATATTTTAAACTGAAAAGACTGCCTAAAACTTTTTGTAACACTTGATCATTTGTTTTAATAGTAAAAGAGCTATAAGTACCGGGATTTCGTATTTTATTTATATTATATATCGAATAAATATCCATTTCTTTTGATTTTATGCGATTAAATGTCTTAAGAATACAGAAAATTAAAAAAATGCATTTATTTAAATTTTTCTGACTTTTATTAGCAATACTGCTATTTTCATTAATTATTTTAAAGTTGTTTCTTATGAATAAGATGTAGTTTTTTATATGTGGCTACAAATAATTAAACAATCCACCGTAGAGATGATTCGGAGGGGGGGAGGGGGGAGAGAATTTATGTAGAAAGATTCTTCACTGACAAAATAATGCTATAAGTAGTCAATTTTTTATTACCAGCAAAAAAATTATTCCAAACAACTTGCCTATTTTTCAGTCATCTAGTTATTTTTCATTTTAACGGACTTAGAACTTTTCAAAAGCTATTTAATTTTGCTTGTATTTATTCCTTCCACAAATAAATTTTCCTACTCTTCAAATTACTCTTTGTAATTTAAATCTTGCTAGAAAACCACAATATCTTAAAAGTATATTTTTATTATACAATAGAAGCGTATCACACAGGAATTTAAGGTCATTCTGATTATTCATTTAAAAGTTTCACAAAATAAAAGAGAAAAATATTTGGAGCATTTTTCCAGAAAATAACATTTTAGAATTCTATTTTTTCTTCTCTTCTAACAATTCAATTAAAAAAAAATCACATTTAGAATTATTATTGTTTATTTTATATAATGAAATCGAAATGGGGGAAATTTAAATTTCACCGTTAACACATATTTTAATTTAAATATGCAATTAAAAATGAAAACTCTTCTCTATAATCTTAATAGTTATCAAAAGTACTATATTATTTCACAAAAAACATTAGAAATAATTAAAAAAAAATATTTTCCACACAAGAATCTAGAAATTATCAAATATATTTTAAGTAATAGTTCAGATACACACACACACATCTCTCTCTCTCTCTCCTCTCTCTCTCGCTCTCTTTCTCTCTCTCTCTATATAAGAACACTGAAGAGTGTCATAGATAATAAAAGAAAAATTTCTTTCTTTTTTTTCAAAAGGATTGGAGAGAACTAAATTTCTTATATTGTTTGAGATCTTAAGTTTTTATTTCATAAAAACGAAAAAATATAAAATAAAATAAAATAAATATAATATATATATTAAAAGAGATTTTACATTATTTATTGTGTTCCTACTGAAAGATATAAATTGAAGTTCAAAAACAAAGATTGAAGTTGAAACTAGAAATCATTACTTTACACTCTAGTAGATAATAGAATTATGAGTTGCTTTTCACTTCCTAGAATGAAATACGAAAGTAGGAAGTGCTCATTTTACAGATTTTATGCTGTTATTCAAATTAAACTGTTTCAAAACTGGGTGAAACTCTTCAATCATAAGTCTCGCTTCCGCAAAGTGTATACAAACTTCCATTTCTAAGTAAATCAGCGATCGATATGACAGAAACATCCCTCGCATCTATCCCTCCATTTTCTAGGAGCATGCGTACTAGCAACGAATCACCCACTCCCGTACACTGGTCTCTCACTTATCTTTTAGTACAAAGTACTCGAAATTCACCCACCTTAGTCGGATTCTATTCGCCAACGAACCCCTCAGAGGAACAATTCGTTTTTTTGCTCTCTCTCCCGTTTCTGTTCTGAATCGGAGAAGACTTCTTCCTTTTTGCAGTTGCCCTCTCTTCTCTCAGCTTTTTCATCCACTTCGTTCTTGTTTTTCTTCCAGAAGCGGAATCGGTTCTTCATCGAAAATGGTCGACCAAGAAGTATTGGACAAATTAGAAGCCGACTTCCGTAAGCTCCAAGATGCCAAAGGATGCAAATCTCTTCTGAAGAAACACCTGACCCGGGAAGTTTTTGACAAACTGAAAAATAAAAAAACTGCTATGGGAGCTACTTTACTTGACATCATTCAATCAGGTAAATATTAGTATCTTAGATAATTTTCGATTTCAGGTTTTAGAAAAATTACTTTTTTTTTTGCACTATTTATATGCTTTAATTCTGCAATTTATTCGTAATTAAAATTTATCTGAATAATTGCAGATATTTTTTTTCAAATAATTCGAGTTAATTCGAAAATTTATCTTTTTTTTTTTTTTTTCATGAAAAACATTGCTAAATTGCATAGATTCTATAATTCATTTGTATTTGATTCTAAATATAAGAGACTGGACATATAAATATTCTAACTTGATGTAATACGACTTAAAGTATAAATAATGACTTATCTTTTATTTCACCTATATATTATCTTGGAAGGTTTTTTTAAGAAAATTGCTCTGCCTTTCGTCAATATGATATAAAGTATTAATAAAGCAATAATGAAATAAAAATAAAATTTTAGTTTATTCATGTATGATTTATGAAATTTTAATAGTTAGAAATAAAAATAAATAATAAAGAGCAGTTTGTGGCTTTTAATTTGGTTTTAAAATTTGAATTGAACAATTCTAAGAGCAAAAATTGATTGATATCTCTCACATATTTAGACCTTGAGATAGACTTTATAGCAGATAATAAAACAGCAAAAGAAAATAAATAAACGTTTTTCCTAAGAATTGATGTATTATTTTGTGACATGACTGGATATTTTGCATTAAACATTACAGATAACTGTTCTTACATTTCACAAAGAATTCGCTTCTAATTTCAATTCAATCAATAAATTATCAATTCAGAAAAATATTTTGTCTGAGCGTTTTACAGGGAAAAAAATCAAGGGGGATGTTCCAACAATCGAGGGGAGAAAGAGAGAAAAAAATCGTTCTTGAAAAACCCCGAATTACAAACACTTCTACGGCAGGTGGGAAATTTTTTTATGTGTATTCCAGGTGACCCTCAGTGTGCGCAGAGGACAAACGCTGTCATGAGCGGTACTTTAGGACACCGTATATTTTAAGATAAGTAAAAAACCCGAAGAAATCACAAATTTTTGTTCTTAGAAATTATATTTATATCTTGTTTAAGATCAGATGTAATAATTACCTTCAAATATCTTGGTTCTTAAATAAAGTATGAAGAAATAAAGTCTTATTATGATTAGACTAAAAAATATGAGAAAGAAATAATGTATAAATATTACATATTACCTAAAAACATACTTTAGAATTTCTCATTTGCAAATTTTTAAACTGCAAGAAATTAAATTTTCTTTCAAAATTCAATGTATATCTTTATTTTTATTTTAATATTTTTATTCAATGTATATCTTTAGAAACTGCCTCAAACTTTAGTATTTATTAAAACAAACATGAATTCTGACGGACATATTTTTATTATGTATTGCAATAGATATGCGCAGTGAAAAAATTAAGCTAACCGATGAAATTGTGAATAGAAGTGCTAATAGAAATAATAGATGAAATTTTGATAAAAACTAAGTTTTACATCAGAATTTTTTTCCCCAAAATTAATTTAATGCCTAATTTCAAAATAGAATCGTAAAGTTATTTAAAAAATCGTTTTAAAACTTTCAGAAGAAAAAAAATGAAAAAAGTAAATTAGAATTCTAAAAAACAGACACAAATAAAAAAGCATATGAAAAAGCTTTAAAAAAATTTAATTATTTATAGAAATTTTAAACTGAAATTTTGCTTTTGAATTTAAATAAAATTATTTTTAAGCATCTAACCAATTTGATGTAGTTAATTTTTCTTTAATTAAACATCTTGTCTGAATAGCAAAAACTCAAAATATTTAAACAAAAAAAATCTCTACTTTTAATTTAATTAGAATTATTTGCTTGAAGAATGTTAAAAATGATTCTTAAACAGTTTTAGTTGAGGTATTTTATAAAAAAATTTACACACAGTGTGATGTTCTTGAAAATGATATCCAATTTCCCCGTCTTGATTTTCAGTTATTTTTTTAAGTGCTTTATTTTTTATCCGTCTCAATCTATAAATACTGTTATCGTACCAACTTTCCTAAAACTTTTGACATTAATAAGAAAACGTATCCTTTTCAAGGGGTAGAGAAGACATCTGATACATGCAAATGCTTTCTTCTTTCTTTTTTCAATGTAAAAATTTTAAAGTCCAAATAATTTTTGCGCAGAAATTATCAGGAACTCAAACTGAACTCCTGAATAATGTAATTAATTAAAAGTGTATTAAACTTATTTTATGAACCACCTGAAAAATGAAATTTTTAGGTATTATTAAATTTAAAAAATATTATCTTTAATGCTATTTGATGCATGGAAAAAAGTATTTAATATAAGCAAAGACTTTTTATACTACACTTAAACTGGCAATTCTAACGATTCAAAAACTTTGATACTACGTTTAATAATTAAATATTATAGAAGTATATCCAATCAGAAGACAATTGAAAGCAAATTCATGAGTGAAGTTCCATTTTTTTGATAAATTTATAATGCGCCATCAAAATTAAAAAAAAAAAAAATGGGTGGGTCAACAGATTTTTCGTTATTAAAATTCCGAATATCTCAATAATAATACCTAAAACTTTTTACTAAAAGATTTAATGCTAGTTCATTCAAATATCAGAGCGATGATTTACAGAGAAAGTTTCCGCTCAAATGTCAGAACAATCTCTGAATATCGAATAAAAATAATTTTTGCGATGTATGCATTTCAATGTGCCTATTTTGCAGAAAACCGAGACAGTCATTTGGTATTTCAACGTGACTAATTCATTTATACATGGTAAGGTAAATTTTAAAATGACGTCTGTGCATGAGCATATTTATTTTACACCTGTTTCTATTGTGAAATTGAAATATGATAATTTCCCCTCTTAAAAATGATGCTAAGGATTACAGGCGAAAAAATTTTTATTCTATCCCATAATTTTCCATCAAAAATGAACCCTATTTAACCCCTTAACTGCCACCAGTGTATATATCCGTCTCCTTTAACTGGTGCGTTGAGTGCATCGGACGTATGTATACGTCTTTCCGAAATAAGATTCTTTTCTTTACGCTGTTATCAATAAAACTATTTCTAAGGGTTTGAAATGCAATATAAAATGACCTTACACATTTTTTTAGAAGGATTTACTCGCTTCAGATAAAAATGTGCTTATTTGCGCCTTTCTTTTCCCCTCAGTACATAACATACTCGCGGCTATATGAAAAACGGTGGCATTGTGGAACGAATCGCTCAGCTTTTAAGGGGTTAATAACGAATTTAGGTTCTTACTGTATTAATTTTTCAAAACCGAACAAACATAAGTGGATTAATATGATCCATGGCGAAAAAGAAACAAGCGTGATTGAACTTTTCGATGTTTTCAATCAAATTACAAGAAATAAGTTTTTGTTTCTCTAGTACACTTAAATAAAGATTTCGACTCAAAGCAACGTATTCTATGAAAGAAAATTTCACAAACACGTTTGATTTTTTATAATACACTAGATTAATATCCAATTAAAAGTAGCACTTAACTGTCAAAAAAAATTTAATAAATTTCATGGCAGAAAACTATATTGCTCATTTAACAATTAATATATTAAAGTAATTACAATATATATGTATTTGAGAGCTTAAAAAAGAGTTAAAAAACTGTATTGAAACACACACCCACAAAAAAGGGAGAAAATACTTAAGTTGAAAAACAATTAAGTTTTTCTAAAAATTTTACTTATTTAGAATAATTTTTTTATTAAATCTTATTTATTGTTACAAAAAGGTTGGTAAATGTTACGGAAACAAACTTTTCTTACGAGAATTTTTTTTGAAAACATGATTAGAATTTTTTGCTTAGTTCTTTTCCCTAATAACACACATTTCAGACGCAGAGTTTCTTTTTCATGAATATCAATAAGTGTTAGTGTTGATTTTGGAGAAACCATGGTGATGAGACAAGTTCCAACAAATTGGCATCGACATTTCTTCATGGGCCATGCTTCTTAAGTATCTAAATAAGTTACATTAGTTTCTCTCACACATTCTTTTTACGTTTTTTTCATGGCCCAACAGTGTTTAGCACAAAGCTTGCAAACATAAGACGCAATCATTACAGTGGTAATTATACTCTTGAAAAGGCTAATAAAATATAAAAAAAAAGAAAGAAAGAAAGAAAAAGATAAATATTAAAATTAGAAGAAAAATATATAAATAAATAAACAATTAATTAATATGAGTTTTAGAAGAATATATATACCGTACTAGCTGGTATACCCGTTCTTCGCACGGGTGAATTAAAAAATTAAACAATACAGATTGAAGGATAAAGAAGTTTTTAATGAGTTAATTTCAAGTAAATTGCAAATTAAACAAAAAAAAATGCTTTTTTACATATCTCAGTTGAACACAAAAACCATAATTGTTAAATTTTAAGTCTGTACAACTAATAGTTGATAAAAAAGATTTTTTTTTTACTGATAACGCCCCGTAACTCACTTGTGGGTGGATTTTTGAAAACACCTTCCCAAGCTGATCTCTGCTCATCAAAGGTAACACATTGTTACACATTTTGTGTAGTGAACGCTTAAAATAGTATAAATAATTTATATCTGGATATGTACTATATTAATACCACTTTCTGTTGTATTTATTTTATATTAAATTTGTTATATTCGCAAGCAACACCGTTCCTTACATTATAATATCGATTCAATAAAAACATAACGGAATGTTGGCGATAGAGCCAAGTTGATATCATTTTTGGCGACCTTGTTGGCAACTTGGCAATTGATTGAACGGTGCAAAAGTTGATATACTATATCGCCACCTGGTAGGGAGCTTCAACTAAGAGGATAGCACAAAAACCTTCTCCATGAAAATATACATATACATGCGAATTTTCATAGTGATCGGTTGAAAGGTGGTGGAGTGATGAGATTTCATGTATATAAACATCCATTTATATATATATATATATATATATATTCGAATCTTAGCTGCCATCGATTCTAAGCAGCACTCTATATTCTCAAAACATTTTTGTCAAAAAATAAAAAAATAAAGTGCAGAAGGATTTACAGATATCCTATATTTATGAAATTAAAAAGAAATCAAAATGAGAACCAGTAAAAAGTTAATAATTTATTTATTTTATCAACATTAAAAGCTTTTAAATACACGCATGAATTTGTTGTTGTTCTAACCATCAGTATCATGTTCGATTGCCTCCATTTAACGAATTTTTCCACCTTCGATTCTAAAACACACCCGATTTTCATTAGCATTAACATTGGGAAAAAGTGCGGCTTAGATACGAATAAGTAAGGCACATATTTTTTGACAATCTTGTCATTGACAGTTAATACTATTGAAAATAATATTTACTGTAATGAAATAGCAAAATACAGGAATATGCCACTAAAAATCGACAAAATATTATATGCCACCTTTACGCAGGTTCAAATAATTATTTCATTAGAAAAAAGATAGTCATAAATAAATTTTTTAAAAAATTATTATATTTATTAATAATTTGCTTGTATATTTTATTTAATACGATAAAACGTTTTTAATTTTATGGATATTTGATAGTATTTTAATGAAAGTATTTAAAAAGAAAATATATTTATTTTAATTAAATTTTTGTTATAAATTAGAAACAAAGATAATTTAATTTAATAAAAAATAGAAAGAATTTAAGAGAGTAAATATTAGTACTTGAATGTCAAATCAAAATTGTATGTGTTTTGAAATGATATACAATTTTCTTTATATTTCTTCTTATATAATGATACATTCAAAAGGAGAAAAAATTAAAAGGTGTTGCTAACAATACATTTCTTAAAGTATTTATTGGTAACGATAAATATATAATATATAATACATATTACTCTATTTCTTTATCCTAAAGTATATTCATAAATTGAAGAAAATAACATTTTTCCCCTCTCTATTTTTCTTCCCATTTTTCTTTTCTTTTCTATTCTTTCTACCCTTCCCCTACCCCCTAAGAAATATTAAAAATTTCTTATTCTTCCTTTTATTATATTTCTAAGCATTTTAATTTTAAAAAAAAAAATATCAATTTTTGATGATCTACATTTTTAAGAATTAGATTTTTTCATTAAAAAAAGCTTCTTATTTTTGAAGTTTTAAAAAACAGTTTTTATTTTATAAACGTCCTTTAAAAATCTTAATAACTATTTAAATGTAAAAAATAAATTTCATGTTTTATTTTATAATATTCAGCCAGGAATCTTTTTTTTTTATTCTAGAACTCAATAACTTAAAAGTTTATCTTTTTTTCCCTCCTCAAAGAAGACGTGAGACTAAATTTTCAATCAGTATATTACAATAAAAAATTTATGAAGCTATCAGAAGAAAAATGATGAAGTATGATTCGTTTCCATCTTTGTTATTCTTTTCGGGTGTATAAAAAAAAGTAAAACACTTATTCAATTCATTATTTAGACCAATCTGATGGATCTAATTTTGATCAATAACAAGAAATTTCAGCTCAGGAAAAAAAAAAAAAAAAAGAGAGAGATAATTGATTCCCATGGAAACACTCCTACTAGGTACGTTCCTTCTTGGTCTATTGAACACATTTTTTCTCAGAAATTCATTTTTAGTAGTATAAGCGAAATTCTATTTTTATTAACAGGAATCTGTTATTTATCTAGGAATTTAATATTAAAAACCATAAAAGCTTTTTCAGCATTCTTTTTTCTGCAAGCTTATACTTTGAACGTAATTGAAAGTATAATATGTAAAAAATATTTTAAGTAGAAAGCCATTAGGCCTTAAATATATGTCAATATAAATAAAACTACTCCAATTTAACGATTTAAACAGGAAACTAAGCTTCAAATATGATTAAATGCTTTATTTGATTTTAAAGAACTTATTTGTTATGGCTATAAAGGAGATCTTTTTGTTCTTTGGAAGTCTGGTTCATTGATATTTAATTCTTAAACTTTTAACAGAAATTCAAAAACAAGAGGACAAGTTTCTTTTTTAATTTATTAAAATCATCAGAACTTAAAAGACTTTAATCCATTAAATGCTAGAAGTTTGATAACTGTATATGTAGAAAAAAATAGATTATAATTTCCAGCAGCAACTGCATGTCTACAGCATTTCTGATTTAAGCCTTATTTAAAAAAATTCTGCTTGAAATAACAGTTTATACGCAATGGTTTCTCAGTGTCCTTAATTTTAATCTTTTCACCTCACAGTTTTTAATATCTTTATTTCGCAGCATTTTAAGAGCATCTTGTAAATAAAGTTCGAAATATTAAAATAAAATAAAAAAAGAAATGAATAGAAAAAATGAAAAAGTATAGTTGTTCAAGACATAAGTTCCTTAATTTTACCTTTTTTAAAATAAAACCACTACTAAAAATGCTGTTTAATGCACTAGTTATAAAAGAAAATCGAAAATGTATCTTTGCCTGATACTATATTAAAATAATACACACACACATATATATATATATATATATATATATATATATTAGATACATTCTAAATATCTCACGAATATTGAATTAATTTATGAGTTGTATATTCCAGTTAAAGCATCTGATTCATGTTGTATTACTGCATAATAAACCTAGAATAATGTGTGGTTGTATATTATTTTATGTTACTCAATCAACGGCCTAGAAATACTGATAAATTGCAATCAATATGTTAAGGTACGACCAGGCTTGAAGTACCGTATCTATTTGAATCTAAGCCACACCCCAAATTTTCAACGTGTTTTTGTGAAAAAATAAAGAATAGTGTAAAAGGTTTTTATCCATGTCAAATTTTAAGAAACTGAAATAGGAACTAACAAGAGCAAATATATATAATTTATTTTACAGTATTAAAAACTTTTTAAATATATACATGAACTTGTTATTGCTCTAATTGTCAGTATCAATTTTCCTCATCCAAAGAATTTTTCTGTCTTCGATTCTAAGCCCCTCCCAATTTTCAGTAGCATTAACACTGGAAAAAAAGGTGCGGATCAAATTCGAATAAATACGGTAAGCCTAATTAAGGAAGAGATTATTACTAAAACTTAAAACATTCAAATATATTAAAAGCGATACAGAGAATACTGTATAAGATAGAATTAAAATTTGTAGTTATGTTTTATATTTAACAAAGTTTCAATAAATTTTGATCAAATAATCATTCTTGAATATTTTGATAAAACTCTGCAATAAAAATAATGCATGTTATAAAACCATATTTTAAAAATCTCGATTTTTTTTCCTTACAAGTTTATATTATAAGAACTTTCTAGATCTAATCAAATCATTTGCTGAAATATTATCACGATTATATCTGTAATTAAATTTTATCTTACAAAACTAAATAAAAATTTATTTTAAGAACTTATGGAAATGGTATGACTCCCTTACAGTCATAAAATAGGACAGATAAAACAGGACTTTTGCAGATATACCTGTTGTACTTTATCCATATGACAATGAACTTTCCACTGCTACCTGATAAAAGACGTAACTTACCTTACTGATATTGCTTACTTTGGAATATAACATTTGTTCCAGAAATCTTACAATGTATCTCACCTGTAGCAATTTTAGATAATTTAGATTACATATCATATTTATAACGCCGGTGTAAAATAAAGATAACACTAGGAAGTAAGTCTTGGAAAAGGAAATAAAATTTGGAGTATTTTTTTTTCAGTTTATCTGATAAGAGAGCCTAAATCAAAAGAAAATTTTACATAAACCATAGATATTTGGATATATCTTTATAAATTGCTAATAAAGATATCTGACTTACATATATTTAACCTTCTCAATTTAAAATAGCTTTTAAGTGTCTATTATTGATCGAGAAACACTTAATTGCAATCATGAAACTTGAAACATTTTGCGGTAAATAGAATTCCATTAAGGTGAATGTAAAGCATGAACGAAATGTATTAAGGAGCTTAGAATTCAACCAGAAAAGAAAACCATAATTAAATTTTAATTCTAAAAATCAAGCTTTTACTTTTTTCTTGTTTGAATGAATAAAAGTAGAAAAGATTCAAGACATAATAAAAATCATTTATTTTTCACATGTTCATATAAACTTTAAAGGGAAAATTTCATTTCTTGATACTTATGTGGAAAAATCGTTAAATAAAGATTCATCTTTCAATATAATTTATATTCTTGGTTCCAGGAAAAAGTTCATAAAATAGAGGAATTCCCGAAATAAAGGTGTTAGACTGTATATATATATATATATATACCGTATTTGTTCGAATCAAAGCCGCACTATTTTTCCAATGTTAAAGCTATTTAAATTCGGTTCCGGCTTAGAATCGAAGGCGGAAAAATTTGTTGGATGGGAGAAATCGAACATAATGCTGACGGTTAGAGCAATAACCTTGCCATGTTTGTATTTAAAAGTTTTGAAACTGGAAAAATAAATTAATTACTCACTTCTCATTAAATTTTCCTTTTAATTTTTTAAAAAAAATTTCCTAAACAATAGATATTGATAAGCCTTTTTACACTGTTTGTTATTTTTTCACAAAAAAGTGTTGAGAATTTGGGGTTAAATTCGAATAAATATGGTATATATATATATATATATATATATGTGTGTGTGTGTGTGCGTGAGTGCGTGTGTGCGTGTTTGCACAATTAACATTTTTGCTTAAATCGAGTTACAAGATTAACCATTCAAAATTTTTCCACAGATAAAGAAATAAAACTCTGATAGTTAAATTGAAAAACATTATAAGACTTTTATTCATGTAATAGTTATTCTTCAATAAATCAAAATGAATACGATTACTTATTCTGCAATTACATACAATTCCCAAATTATGCCAAATGTATTAGAAGAAACAGTATCCTTTACTCTCACATACATATTTGGTATTGAAACTATGAATTTTCATTAATATTTTTATATTTTTTAATTCTTTCACTTTTTTGAAATACATTCTACAACTGAAATCTAAAATAGATCTCCAAAGAAAAAAAAAATACAATACTGTTGTAGAATACAACATATAAACCAGACATATATATTCTTCAATATAATTCTCCGGATGTTTTTATATTTACATCACATCAAATTTTGATGGGAAAAACTTTTACAAAATGTCAATTGCTATTCAAGAAGAATGGGTGTTATAAAGGGAATTGGAACTGTAATTGGCGGAGTGCTATAAATTTCGGTTGAACTTAAAACAGAGCGAATTACTGATTGAAAGGAAATAACAACCAGCGAACCTCTGCTCTTTACACTTTCTCCTCTTCTGCATAATGAGAAGAATCAGTATATAAATATTTTCTTAGCTTTCATGATAATTTATTTTATAACTCTTTCAAGGTAAAACTTGATAGAGAATAAAATTTAAGAGATAATTTTTACAAAATGTCTTGTTGATGATTTGTCTACAGTAAGGAAGTAAAGAAACCCAAAAGATGATTAGTGTGTATGTGTGTTTAATACTGTTAATGCTTGAATAGTTTATTGCTTTAAATATAATCTTGAACTTATCGATAAAATTTTTTTGATTTCATTTGCTTGTTTTGCCTTTAGTTTTGAATTAAAAACGATTCATATATTTATTTAATAAACAGTTATTTCACTTATTATAGCAATATAGAAATAGTTAATTTATTATTTGTTAACTATATATATTTGTAAGCACAACTTAGAAGTGAAAATTATTTATTCATATCAATTTTAAATTAAATTCAATTTTTAAAATAACTTCAGATTGAAACTGTTTATCTAAATATATAAATATGTAGTCGATATATATGATATTTCTAAATTTTTTGCTAATTTAATGGTAAAGATTAGTTCGTTATTAGTGATAAGTCTATTTTCTATTTATTAAATGACAAATTTAAATATCAGCCTAAGTTTTTGTGTCTTATACACATAAAACATAATTATCATTATATTATAATGCATATAAAATTGATGTAAATCTTCTTGTTAAAATAAGAATAATATATTTATAGAAGTCTTCTACATAAACCATTGAATTGTTAGTTTTAGAATGTTTAAAATATTTTTCCATTTCATATAAAAAAACAAACTCATGAGCCTTTTTTTATGCATATATGTATAATATATATGATACAATAATATACAAGGTACTAAAATAATTCTTTAACCCTTTAAGAGGTTTCATCATACAACGTACGGGCTACCGAAAGTTGGCCGCAACTGGTTTGCCCATACTGTATGGGCACTGATATTTTCTTTCTTTCTTTGATTTGAGCTTATTTTTAATTCTTATAGTACACTATTTAGTACTATTATTTTGAAAGAGGGATGCAGTTTGTCTTTGGTACTGAAATACTTTACATCCAGTATTTTTTTGTGGTGAAGGCGGGAATTAGTATGGTGTTTAGTTGTAAACAATAAAAAATGCCCCCTTTTTTTTAAGAATTTTGCATTAAAAAAATGTCCGCT
The DNA here is from genome assembly GCA_019973955.1 of Trichonephila inaurata madagascariensis. NCBI lineage: Eukaryota > Metazoa > Arthropoda > Arachnida > Araneae > Nephilidae > Trichonephila > Trichonephila inaurata. Next base: position 334,842 of record BMAV01010222.1, read on the forward strand.
TAAGGGGTTAATATCAAAGCAAAAGTACCGTAATAATTAATTCAAATCATTAAATTAGCAAAAATACCCTAATTAATAATTCAAATAATATGCGTAGCAAATCTATCCTTTGAATATTAAACATATATCATATGTGCTATATATACAGAATGTATTTGTAAGATTTTTAGAAATTTAATTTTTTCATAAGACCTAGAATTAAAAATAGAAGTCCTAAGCTGGTATTTACAAGAACATTTGATTATTATAATTTATATAAAATTTATGATAACTTTTCATACACACAGCATTCGTACAATATGTTAATCAATTGAATATTTATTGTATAAAAGAAAGTGAATCTTTAAGTATAGAATTCTAGAAAGCTTAACACGTAATATATTTGATTGCATTCATGGAGATTTTCAATTCACAATGCTCAAAGAAAATTGTTTCATAGAGCATAAAAATCATATTGTTTTATTTTGTTTTGTGCGATATTGCTGTTTCTGTAAAGGTATATTTCACGGGTCTGCATTCAGTTTTTTAAAGAGATTGTTAATGAAAGGATATCACGAAAATGACATTTTTAACATTTTTTTTTAACTCGGAATTGGATAGGAAAAAAACTATATATTTTTGCTAACCATCTGAGAAATTAAATTTAAATGATACCTAATCTGAAAAGTTTAAGTTAGAAAAACTTTAAGACAAATTCTAAAAAAAGATGATTCATTGTAATCATACTATCAGAAAATAATTTCTTAAATTAACACAAGTAACTTATTGCTTCCCATTAAGAAACTTTCAAACTAAATTTTCAGAATTTGTATTAAAATATAAGAGAGCTGTGTGTAATTTAATATAATTTACACTGAAAGAAAAATTATTTTCTGTAGAAATTTCTCTTAAAATACAACATTTAGGCTATTGACGTATTTGTTAGCTGTTAAGAAAGATTTTCAGCACACATGCGTTGATAAAAGAGAAAAAAAAAGTTAAACTGAAGTGAGTTTTCATCGTTTATTCTGAAGTCACATCTGAATAAGGACACGATAATACATTTGCATTTTCCAAAGAGCAGATGTTGAAATAAATACAATATCGTTATGAAATTTTATGAGTGTATAGTATTCAAATCTATTTATACATTTTTCTTAAAAAAAATAGTTTACACGATGTCAAATATTTTATTCATGAATAAGATGAACTAAATCATAATGCTTTTGCCTGTCATTTGGATTTGTATTCATTCTTCTATCAATAGCAATAAAGAATGCTTTATTTGTTCCAAAATATGCTTAAAAGGACACAGTACGATTTAACTAACAAAAATTCAAATACAATTTTTTTAGCCTAGATTATTTTTTTACATTATTTTTCGTAATCTCACAAAATTTGAAAGCTCTAAGTTAAAAAAATTCCGAGTTATGATAACTTCTATGTACGTTTTTATTCATTTACTAATAGGAAACAAAAACTTAGAGAGGATTTATCTCAGAAGGAAAAAATAGCTCATTTAATTTTATTCAAAATGCTAAGGCTTTTTTTTCTTTTGTGCCAAATGCTTTGAAATTTCTTCTATCTATTGTTAACAGTATATGTAACAAAAGATGGTATGCATTTTTGAATCAAATTATTTTAAAAAATAGAGTTTAATTAGAATTTACATATTTTTTAAGGAATTTTCAATAAGTGCTTATGAAAAAAAGTATTTTAAGATTAATAACCATGCTAGCAGAAAACCCATACCAACTTTTGTTATATATAGCTTGACGTATTTGTAAATCAAATTTCATGTGTGCGCGTCAATTACTGTTAGAGGATTAACATTTTAAAATTCCTTCATAAATTTAAAATTTTTTTTTTAAAAAACTAGGTGATAAGTCTTTTGTAGTACTTTGAACAAAAAAACTGTTATACGTAATCCATATTCATTTATTACAAGCAAAAAAATTGTAAAAACAATTTAATCAAAAAATTTTTCTTATAAATCGTACCATGATTAAGAAGAAAAAAAAGAGAGCTAACGTTGAATTATTTAAAACGTTTAACAATGCTCCGTATTACACCATTTAAGTTTTTTAGATCATTAAGGAAAATAAACGTACAAGAATAATCTTGAATAATATATTATTATGAGTTACAAAACAAAGGATTTATTTTTATATATTATATCTGAAATATATCCATGAGTCATAAAAATGAAATAATTCAATTTTTTTTATAATCAAGTGTTTTAATTGTCACCAAAATCTTTCAAATTTAAATCTAAGGTACTCGAAAAGAATTAATGATGTATAATAATAAAAATAAATAATGGTCATCATTAATATCTATTGTGCAATTTTTTACGATGTTTGTTAAATGTTTTATGACTAATAAATGATTTTATCTCGGAAATGTGTCTATTACGATGTAACGACTTTTTACACTTCTTTTTCAATGACTAATTCTTTTAAGAAAGAAAGCTGAAAAAGTTTGACTCAGTAAACGATACTTCACGTTTGGAAATCACTTGATGTTCTATGTCACGCTATAATCCCATTTATAAATCGATACAATAATACCAGTTTTTCTCCATTTTATCTAAGTATTATATGGTCTATTATTTGCTTGTTCACGATCTCAGACATGTATTGATTGGATAAATATTTTTGTGAAGTTATTTTAAGTTAAGAATTTTGGTAATTGTCGGTACAAATCTCGCCAAGTTGGCGTTATTAGCGACAACACATAATATACACGCAAAAAATATTAATAAATATCAGATCTCATTAGTTATTCATCTGCTTTTGATGTATTATGAAAAAGGCATTTGTGATAAGAAAAGACCACGGCTTGTCTTGAAAGTATGGTGGTAAAAGGTTACCAGTGGGAATATTCCGTTTGGCGTCGGTTGTATCATTTTTGGCGACTTTATTGCCTGCTCCGGGTAAACGGAAAAATACTAAAATTTCTAAATAATAAGTTTTCTCTGACGTTAATTTTTTTATGTATAGAAAAATTCGATTCATGTAATTTTATTTATTTTTCCTGTATTTCTTAGGTTTAATTCAGTCTCTGATTTATATGAAACAATATTTCTTATTGAAGCGCTTTTTATCGTAATAAAACAGGAATTATTTCTCATAAATTATTGCATTGGATGAGTAAACTTTTAAATGAAATGCAGTTGTTTTTTTCATGCTCTCTATGTCTATTTCATCTTAATTAAAATTTTAAAAAAAGTCTGTATTTGAAAATACTTTGCGCTTGAAAATATATGTTGTTAATTAATAGAAAAAGAGATTTGTAGATAGTTAATAATCAGATGCAATAAAGATTTAAACGAAGCAAAACAAAATGCAATTATTATAATTATGAGATTTTTGCAAGTTGAGATAGAGATTTCTCTGTTACAAAAAAAAGTTTTTATGACTAAAAAGATCAACTCTATTCAAATGTCCTCAAAATTTTTTATGATTTATTTATAGGCTGTATGTAATAGAAATGACTTTGTTTCAATATTTACTAGGAGAAATATACATGATACTCATAAAATGTTATAAATTAGATTTTAAATTTTTAAAAATTTTAATGAAATTTTTTTAATGTTTATAGAAAAAAGGATACATTTTTAGGCAGATATATAAATGTTTTTTCGCACAACAGTAATTCATTCCCTCGCTATTCTATACGTTAACCTTAGCAATTAATTGCAAATGAATTGCTGAATAAATGTAATGTGTTTCTCGATGAACTCGAAAAATGAATGAATTGCAAATAGGAACTTTGAATCGAAAAATAGGCGAATTACATGCTAAATGTAACAGAAAGAGGGAAGCTTCAATTTTAGATTTAGTTTGCTTAAAATGCCTGAATAACTACAATTAGAGTCTGTGTGCTCTAAGTTTTATATTCATTCTTTTGCCATGACAGCAGTTTAGAAAACTGTGTCACGATGTTTTGAATGATTATGTGAAAAGATCGAGAAATAATCACTACTTGTATACAAAGTGCTGCCGAATTCGACCGACAAATTCAGAAGGGTGATAGTAGGCAGCATAGGAACGACAAATCAACATAGAACATGGGGTCTCAATCCACGTTTAGTAGGAGTAATTCGTAAAAACATTTACAAACGTTGGGATGCATAGTGGAATGAAAGAGGGCAATAAAAAGGTAAGAAATACATTTATTAGCCATAAAACATGTTTAAAATACGAACAATATATCACGGCTCGAAGCCAGAAACTCAACAAGGGATTGTTACAGGAAGTGCTCGAAGTTGCGACCGCGTAGGGGCCATAGCAGAGCCGATACCAATGGACGAAGGATTTTTGGATGCATTCAAACATGGATGCGTTCCGGTTGCATTTCTGACGATGAGTTATCATGCATTGTAAACATGGTTTACGTCTATTAATGTATTTCTTACTTCTTATTTCCCCTTTTCATTCCGCTATACATCACACCCTTCATAACTGTTTTTGCGAATTACTCCTACTAAACGTGGCTTGAGAATCACTGGTTCTATGTTGATTTGTCGTCTCTATGCTGCCTACTATCACCCCTTTGAATATCTCGGTCGAGTTCGGCAACGCCCTGTAGATTTGAGTTAAGTCGATCTATGTAGGGAATAATTTTCTCATTTTTCCCAAACAGTTAATATTAGTGACAAAATTTATTTATTTTTTTAAAAGTAAATATTTGTAGATTTTGAAAGTGGTTTTTGAGTAGTTAATGTTTCCCTATAGAGCTTGTAGAGGAATATTGGAGACGAAATTTGAATATTGCAATGTGTGTGATCGATAGGGATAATTAGTTAATTTTCCAAGAGAGAGTAAAAATGTTATAGAAAAAGATATTCTTAAAAGAATCAATGCATACAGATTTTGATTTTGAATGCTGAGCTAGTGGTGCAAATAGAGATACATACTGGATTTTTGATGATAGGTATCCTATCGTGAGGATGTTCCTGATTTGATTTTTTTTTATTAATACCGCACTCTCTAAAGCAACACGAGGGCTATTGGTAATGGACCTCGTAATTTTGAACCTTGGTCAAATGACAGAGACGACCTCTGAGTTAGCACACTGTTTTTCATACTTTCACAACACTCCAACGTGAGAACTTTGAGCTAAGACAAATTTAACGTGCATCATTCTCTCTACACCAGTGTTTCTCCAACTTTCAATGTTTGCGACCCAATTTTCAATCATGATTTACATGGCTCCCCCTTCTACAATAACAATATATTGAATACAATAAAAATGTACTTTGACGCTAAGGCTTACAATACGAATTTAGTTATAAACCATAAAAACTATCAAGACAAGTATTAAATTTTGTATATATGACAAGCTCATGTAAGTCACCACTAATTATTAAACTTGTTATTAATGTATTGATAAATTATCAAAAACATTGAGCAGTACTGATACATTTATAAGAATATTTAATCGGTGTAAATGTGAATTTAATTTTTATCATGTCAGAATGTATTTTAATTTGCTTCCTTTCAATAAATTAATACTTATTTTAAATCTTGTTTTCGACTTTTCAATATGCTCGCGCCCCCTACATAAGGATATCACGCCCCCCACAGTTTGAGAACGCTGCTCTACACCATAGGTTCTCATAATGGTTCCTACGAACCACTTGGGATCCTTGTGACCGCTGAGGAGGTTCATGGCTAATAAAAATCAATTTGGACTTGCATGGACAACTTCAGGGGGCTCGTGAATGTAAAATAATATATTTGTGGCTCATCTTCACTATTATTAATGTTAAAATAAATTATTAAATATAGCTTCATAAAATGCAAATAATGTCAAGCGTCGGACAGTGGAAGTCGGGTCGATCGCGGGTGAAGCAGCTTATGAAGTTTTAATAGGAACGCGGAATCTCTCTGCTATAGGTTGCCACGGTAGCCTTGTGGTGATGGTCATGAACTAGTGGCCAATGTGTCTTAGTTCTAGTTCTAGTCCTAGTGCCACTGAAGACTCGCCATGTAGAGGAACTGAGGTGCGTTAAATCTCAATCTAATCCGAGGCTCAAAATTACGAGGTCCACTGTCAATAGCCCTCGTTTTGCTTTATATATATTGCGACTTTAATATAACTCTCACTTACTCGATATACGATTACGCTGGAAAGTGCCAAGTAAAAAGATAAACTGTTTTGCATTAGACTTAAATAGACGTGATGTGAATTCGGGAATTTAAAGACAGGGACATTAGCTCAGTCATTTTGTGGTCCAACTGCGATTTTTTTCAGTCTCTGGGCATTGTTTACTCAAGGTTCTGAACTAAAGATGAATCTTTTCTCAAAAAGATTTAGTTTTTTTTAACCCTTTAACTGCCACCGGCGTACATATACGTTTCACTCAACCGGAGCGTTAAATACCCCGAACGTATATATACGTCTTTCCAAAATGTGATCCTTTTCTTTGCGCTCCTATCAGTAAAACTATTCCAACGGCTTTGGAATGCATTCATTGACCTTGACAGTGTTTGCGAAGGATTTACGTATTTCAGAGAAAAATTTGATTATTTATGCCTCTTCCTTTCTCCCTAATACACTGCATAAACTCGCCCATGAGAAACGGTGGTAGAGTGATTTGCGCAACTTTTAATCGGCAATTGAGGGGTTAAAATGAATTAATGAAGAAAAAAGACACAAACAATATGTTACTTGAATTTGAATAATTTGCTCAGTTTTCCATAACCGGAAGAATAACATCCTTCTTTTTTTCTTTTTCTGAAACATCTGAATACAAATTCTTATGTAAACTGGTTTCTGCACTTTAGCGGTAACATAAATATTTTTTGAACTTTCCCAATAGGAGTTGAAAATCTGGATAGTGGTGTTGGTGTTTACGCCCCTGATGCCGAATCGTATACTCTATTCGGTGATCTTTTCAATCCTATCATCGAAGAATATCACGTTGGATTTGGACCCTCGGATAAGCATCCTTCGAGGGATTTCGGAAATGTAAATAGCCTTGTCAATGTTGATCCAAAAGGAGAGTTCGTTATCTCAACTAGAGTCAGATGCGGACGCAGTTTACAAGGGTATCCATTTAACCCTTGCCTAACTGAGCAGGTAAGATAATTGAAATGTTAACTATCCAAAAATAAATATTAGGTTTGGTAAATCCCGGTGTTTCCTTAAATCCCGAAATCCTGGGATTGAAATAATTAATCCCGGGATTTAATTTTTGTCTGAATTGTATTTTACCTTTTTTTTTTCGTCAAACTTTTCTACGAATTTTATTCTCAGAAATTATATTTTTTTAACAGATTTTCATTGGAAAGAGATCACACAAATATTTTTAAAAAAATTCAACTGGATCTTCTATTTTAAATGATGTAACACTGTGACGTCTCTCGCGTTCTTCTTCTAACATAACTCCTACTTTCTTTGACGGCCACGATTAATGGCAAAACTTTTCCAACCGAATACCAAGAAGAGAAACAGGGCGAAAATGCAAATAAGATATACTTTAAAAGGATAGAGGGTTTAGTGAGATAGGACGGCAATATTAGAGATAACTTAGTGCGGAACAGTTCGGAACAAGTGTTAGACGACCTACTCGCAAGGAAGAAGGATACGCTCATCGTCGCTAAGAATAATAATTATAAGAAGGAGTAATAGAACTTGAATATACCTATCTACTAGTAGCAGAATAAGTGAGTCTTCAACCAAGGTAGGAGGATTACTCTATAAAAGGTAATATTTTGTATAGGAAGTTAGATCAGGCAGATAATTAAATATAATTAAGATAAGTGATCTAGTTGTGCGATCTGACTTAAATATTCAGTTTAATTTGTGGCTTATTCTCACTTAAAGAAAGTTGTTCTTTAGAATTAAGTAATTTAAGTTATTCTTAATAAAAGTTGTGTTAAGAATTACAAAATGTCTCATCTTTTAGATAATCCCACACCTCTAGCTTACGCGGATCCAACAAGACATAGCTATCGCAGGATGGCTATGTCACAACACTTGAAATTGATTCACATTTTGATTCAATAACTGAATAAATTAGTACATAAAAACCATTAAGTGTACCAGAAGAACTAGATAAAGTTATCAAAGAAGTGTATGCGCTAATGCAGCTTATTAGATTTGAGACATTGTCATCAAAAATTCAAGAAGAAATATTTCTTTTTGAAAATGGAGGGAGACATGGTGACTATCTGGAAAGAACATACTCCTATTTAATGACAATAAAGCCTACTAGTGTAGCCATTTGAACGAGCATTTTCTTCGACAGGACAATTTGTAACAAAAATAAGAAGCCGTTTGAACGCGGAAACGCTGGACGAGTTGTATTTTTTAAAAACTTATTTGCAGAAACACAAGAAATGAAGAAATGCTTTTTTTTTTAAAATTCCTCATTTACAATTTTTATTTTTTTTTTATGATGAATTAATGTTTGTTTTGCTTTGTTTCAATAAATAATAATATTAAACCAATTTTTTTATAATTATGTTTTTAGTTTTATTATGTAATTTCAACTATGCTAATGTGTTAGTATTTTTCATAAATAGTCCTGACCTAATCCTGCAATTTGGATAATGTCATCCCGAAATCCCGGGATTGCAAACCATAATAAATATGTATTCAATTTTTAGGGGGTTATACAAGCGTACATGTGTAGTATTAATATTTTATCCAATTCTAGAGGGGCATTATTATTAACTTTCAATCTCTTTTTTTGTAATCCATTATAAGCAATTGGTTATCGTGATAAAATTGTAACATTCTGACTGTGGGATAATTTTATTGGTTTTGTAGGCTTAAAAGGAAATGTGTGTGTGAGAGAGATATTCAATTCCTTTTTTACAATAAAAGAAAAATGTTATACATAACACCTCTAATATCTTTTACAGATAAAATTATTGAATTTTAATGCCTATTTTTATAACTAAAAACAAATTAACTAACTATTTTTAGCAATATCGAGAAATGGAGGAAAAGGTTAGTACCACACTGCAAGGCATGACTGGAGAGCTGAAGGGTACTTACTATCCCCTTACCGGTATGGATAAGGACACTCAACAAAAACTAATCGACGATCATTTCTTGTTCAAAGAGGGAGACCGGTAAGTAACAAATTCATTTATGCATTAAATATAGTAAAATGTTGTGAAACGACTGATGTTTTGAAAATTTTAGAACGAACAAATTTTGATATTTAATATATAACATTTATTTTATGATTAACTCCACGTATACGTAAGAATCAAATAGCAGTACTAGATTTTATTTGAAAAACTTCTATGAGTGAGTGAGAGTTATATTAACGTCGCACTGTACAGCTGCACGAGGTCTATTGGCGACGGGCCTCGTAATTTTGAACCATGGTCAAGCTGTAACGTCCTAGAGGACGTTGGTGTTTAGGCGTTCGAGCAAAGACCAGCTATAGTAATTTTAACACAATTTTATTATTACTTTTACCATCACAGTTAAAGGGAGAGAATGCACTAAAGTTTAAACCCGGAAGAGCAATCGCTTAGGATTAATTTAACTATCATATAAATAAACGCACTAAACAGAAAATGGGAGCACTCTTGACACCCTTGCATGTATTCCCTTTAGATAATTTGCCTCCGCGGTCGTAAACTTATTCACTATTCAATCTCCTCTATCAACCATTATCCTCTACTCTAATGCAAATGCTTAAATAGAAGTTCTCATTTGCGTAAATCTCGTCTTCTTCACCGAGAAAGGTTTTCAACTGAACACACAGTTAAAGATTAATTTTATCCAAAAGGATTAATGGATGAATTGCGGATAGACCCGTTACAATGTGACGAGAACGGTTAACTTGCAAAGTCCCTCTCAACAAGGCGGGTCTTCAGTGGCACTAGGCTCGAACTCATGACGCGCCAGTCACGATTCCGTGACCTTGACTACTAGGTCACCGTAAGCTTCCATGAGAGATTATTTTTAAGAAAGTGTTATTTCATTACAGGATGGCTACCTTTAATAGGAAAAAAAAAAACTCCTTCAGCAAGATCTGTTGATTCTAAATAAAATTAACAACTCCTGTTATCAGTTATTCAATAATGAGGCCACGAATAGAGCTTACGCAATTATTTTTAAAAGAGAAAAGTGTATTTTCTTCCAATTACACTTCAACAAAATGTTTTTGATAAATTATATTATATAACGAGATCACGACGACTAATACAATTTTTTTTAATAAGAAAATATTTTTTTTTCTAAAATATTCATTATATAACTTTTTATATCTGTTTTCCCTCTTTTTCTGTTTATAAAGACTAATCTAAAGTAAATAATTTCAGTTTTCTTCAGGCTGCTAATGCTTGTCGCTTCTGGCCAACAGGAAGAGGGATCTTCCACAATGATAACAAAACCTTCTTAGTGTGGGTTAATGAAGAAGATCACTTGAGGATTATCTCCATGCAGAAAGGTGGTGACCTCAAGCAAATATACAAGAGATTAGTTGACGTAAGCATCATTATCTTTGTTTTGAATCTGCTTATTCTCCTTTTTTATGTTTCAGTGAAACGATATCAATTTTTTTTAAAAGCAAATTAAGCAATTTTTAATAACAAGTCTGAAAGTTTACTTCAAAAATTGAGCAACATTTCTTTCTTTCTCCGAATGCAATTATTGATAATTTTAATCAGATTTTAAGGCCCATATTTAAAAATAAAGCCGACTGGGTGGCGTAGTTGGCTAGGTGCTGGCCTTGTACGCCCAAGTCGGTGGATTTTCAAGATGCAAAAAATTGACAGCGTCCATGTTGTATGGTTATGTGGTTGAGTTCCAGTTGTGACTTGGCAAAATTAAATTCCTTGCACAATTTCCCATTTTCAGAGTACACGTGCTTTCCTCTGTGGTGGAAACTTGGGCGTCAAAATTACATTGTGGCATTTGGTATACACTTATATGGTGATGCACTAAAAAGTGATACCAGTTCCTGAGGAATGTAATAGGTCTGCAAGGGTTAAATACCAATCCGCACCCCCATTAAAAATATGTATATTGAAGTGAAATGATCTCTATTAATCATAAATAGTTTAGTATTTTTAAACATTATTATTTTTTAAAACCAAATATTTGCATTTTTTTAATTAAATTAATTAATTTGGATTTCATTCGATTCGTTTCTTATGCTGTTTGATTAGGTTCTTTATATTTATTGTTTTAAGGAGATTATCAAGCGCAGTATTATAAATTATTTCAGTTTCAACCAAATATTTAATGTTATCTATAATTGTTTATATTTCTCTTCTTTAGGCTGTAAATATTATCGAATCACGACTTCCATTTTCTCACGATGAGAGATTAGGATTCTTGACTTTCTGCCCTACCAACTTGGGTACTACCATTCGAGCATCTGTTCACATCAAAGTGCCAAAGCTAGCAAGGAATAAGGAACAACTTGAAGCTATCGCTGGGCGATACAATCTTCAAGTTCGGGGTAAATACAGAAATTTCCCCTTTAATAAATAATCTATTAATTACAGTTTGAAAATTATAAGAATAATGCATGATTCATCTAAATTTGAATTAGATTTTAAAATTTTGATCAAGAGTTCTGGGATAAACCACAGCTAAATAAAATTTTGAAAAATCACCAAAATTTAAGTTTATTAACACTCTTACATTTGAGATTATATATACACTCGTGGACAAAAAAATTAGCGCACCAAGAAGGAGTCGTCAAAATAAAACGAAGTTTTACATAAGTTATGACTACTTTAATATAAGTAAATGATTAGAAAATCAAAGAAAAAGGATCATTTATTTCAGAGAAAAAGGCAAAAGAACAGAGGATTTAATACCCTGTTAAACCCCTTCTATAGCGTGAATGCACGATGGGATACGATCGGGCATTGACACATATAAGTTCTTTATAATGTCTTGAGACATTTCGTTCCATATTTGCTGTAACCTCGCCTCTAGTTCGTTCAAACTCGTGGGATGCCCAACTCACCATACCAAATGATCACAGATATGCTCGATTGGAGACAAATCTGGGGATCGAGCAGGCCAAGGAAGGGTAGTAACAGTGCGGAGACAGTCTTGTGACACCCTTGTCGTGTGAGGACGAGCATTGTCTTGTTGAAAAATAGCTCATAGGAGCCGTTGCATGAGTGGAAACACATGTGGTTGCAGGATGTCATGGACATACCGCTGGGCTGACATGGTGCCACGGATCAATACTAAGGGTGGCCGTGTATTGTAGGCAATGGCACCAAATACCATCACACCTGCTGGGGGAGCGGTGTGTCGCTGTAAAGCAAAGGCAGTATTGAGGCGTTCACCACGGGGTCTTTACACACGAACACGATTGTCATCACTGCTGAGATTGAATCTGGATTCGTCGCTAAAGACGACCTGGTTCCATTCCACTGCAGTCCACTTTCTTCATGCGCAGCACCACTCCTAAAGGACACGTCAAGGGCAGCATACGTAATGGGTGCCGCGATCCCAAATGTCCTTCAGCCAGGCGCAGACACAGGGGCCCCTAGTAAAGGAGCTACCTGTGCCTGGATGGAGGCCGATGAAGCAGTTGGCTGTACGCGTGCATTTCTTACGATGTGGCGGTCTTCTCCACGACTGGTCTGTCCAGGGCATCCTGAGCCTGGTCTTCGTGTAAATGACATCTCTCGAATCCACTGGTCCCAACACTTCCTCACAACACAATCAGAGCGGGCTAAATGACGAGCTACTGGCCTAGCTGATCACCCAGCTTCCATCATGCCGACGATTCTCCCCCTCTGAAACTGCGACAGCTGCTCATATTGTCTTCAAAAACGGCGTAATGGCATGTCTACCTCAGCTCTTCCTTTGTAAACGATTCAGCACACTCAAACAAGCTTTGGTTACATGTTTTTAACTCCATGGAGAACAACGTTCAACGGCCTCTACCGGCTATACGTAATGCGCAATCACGCTGTATTTCTAATAATTTGCATATCTCTCCGACATGTACCTTCATACCAAGTTTCGTTACGATCCCGCAATTATTTCTTGGTGCGCTAATTTTTTTGTCCATGAGTATATTTACATACCTACCGAGAGATAATTATTGAAGTTTTAAAATGAAATTTGAATATTTAGTATCTCATATTTTTTGAACAATTAACAACTGTTTCAAAATGGGCCAAGTTTTTTTTTAAACTTTTAAACTAAATGGGAACATAATTTACATCACAAGGGAATAAAAGTTCATATTATTGATTTCTTTACAAGATTCTTTTAAAAGATTTTCATGCTAATTTTTTTTCATTTAAATTTGTGTATTTATTTTATTTATTTATTTATTTTTGAACCAGTGATTCATTTTAATTTGTGATTCTGAAACCTTTTAAATAATTATAGATAAGTAAAAAAATAATAAAATATATAATCATTAAAAGTGAAACAAGAATAAAATTCTTCGAGGGAAATTGCAAGTTATTTTCGTACTATTTTAAGGATATAAAAATAATTGTAAGAGAGAATTATGAGAAAAATAAAAACATTACAAAGACAATAACACTGTACCAAGGAACAATATTCTTGAATTTAAACTCCGCGCTTATAGTAAAGAACAGTAAAAAAGAAGAGTTTATTGGTTCATGTCCAATTTTAATGATGAGTTTATCAAAACAGTTGATACAGTAAAATTGAATTATAATAAAGTATGAAGTGAGTTCTAGTCCTATTTTGATAATTCCATACCTTAACAAGTCTTATTCGTTGGTAGTAGTCCTAAAAAATAAGTAAAATCTTTACAATGTTCTGTTTTTATTGTTATTCGATTACTAAACGATATATGTGTCCCGTACATTTCGGTATATAACACGCACTTTTAACTCAAAAAAGAAGTTTGAAAATTTATGGGTGTACATTATATACCGGATATATAAAAATGATAGCTTTAAAAATAAAGAAAGGATGAGTAAAAACAAAGTAAATTTCTCTCTATATATATATCTAAATATTGTTTTTATAAGAGAAATGAGACATATCTTTTGAACTTTCATTATTGGATAACATGAAAAGTTCTTCATATTTGTTTACCGCCATATCTTCAGGCATATCATCGAATTTCGTTTCGTCTTCACCATCACTGTTAAAATGATCCTTAAATAAATAATCATCTTCCATTACATCTAGATTGTTAGATATACAACATTTTTTATATGATTTTTTTTACTATGTCAGTTTTAATTTCGTTCTGTTATTATCCACTCACACACTGTTTTCTAGACTTCAAAAGATAAGAGCATGTATATAATCATTGCACACTATTATTCTTTGTAAAAAAAAGGGGGGGATGCGTGTTATTTGGCGAATATACCTAAAAAGAAAGAACCTAAAAGAACAAGTAATAGAAAAAAAAAATGTTAAAGTCAATTCCTGCTTAGGTCGACAAAGAAAACTTTTAGTTGATTAAATTTAATTAATGAATTAATATTTGAAAAAACTGTATCAACATCAAGTGTCATCTTCTACAAGTTTAAAAAATTTATTTGAACTTAGTGAATGAAAAAAAAAGTATTTGAAGTCAAGAAAAAATTCGTTAGAAAAACTTACTGTCGCTATCTGTTGATGGTAGTCGTAACTTCGTGTGAAATGACGCAGAATAAATTAAAAATTAAAAAAATAAAATTTAATTAATTCATTCATTAATACGAGGGTTGGGGCATAAGTCATGGCAACTGTTTTTTTTTTTCTTCCTGTAAATATGTGAACAGATCACAAACGTATATGTGTCGTGTGGAAGTTCTGCAGCCATAATGTGTAGGCAGAACAACAGATGTCTTTGTGATAACTGGTAGTAGCGCAGCAAGGGCTGTGAAATCAGTCAGTTGGTGATTGTTGTGTGAGATAAAATTAACCCGTTTTGAGCAGCTCGTTTACATCAAAATAGCCATTCTCCGAGGGAGAAATGCGATGGAATGTCACAGTGAATTTGATCTGACCCTGTGGGTCTGATCTCATTCCCAAGATTAAGGAACCAATACGTGGTAGGCGGTTTGCAACACGAGAGGACATTGCTAATGCTGTGCGCCTACAGGTGACCCGATTCACACATGGTGCGGCAAATGCTGAGGCTGGTAGTATTCAGCGCCTCCCACATCGTTGGCAGCGTGTGATGATAGTAACAGAGGACTACATTGAGAGTCTTTAGGCCCAGGTTTGTCATGTCAACTTTATGTGTACTGTGTTGTCATTCTTTTGCACCGTGAAGGCCATATTGCCCTGTATACTACAGTAATAAATTAGTGTGTTACAATATTTTAAAGTTATTCATTGTCCACACATGTAGGTAACACCTTGAACTTTCGTCTGTATATGTCACATTTTCCAACCGAACTGGTATTTTCAAGAAAAAAAATAGTTGCCATGACTTTTGCCCCAACCCTCGTATTTGAAAAAAAACTGTATTAACATCAAGTGTCATCTACTATAAGTTTTAAAAAATCTCTTCGAATTTCAGTGGATGAATAAAAAATATTTTATTAACGATTGAAAATTCAAACAAGATGTGTATACATAAATAAATATATATAGGGAGAGAGTGAACTAATAGTAGGAATTGAAAAAGAATGAAAAATACGTAAAGAACTATAAAAGAAAATGAATAAAAGTCAACTTTTTGTTGGACTGTGTCATTTCAAAACCATGCAGCAACGACTGCGTAAGAAAAAAGTATAGGTTTATATAACATAAAACAGACAAGCAAACAAAACTACAGAAGGGTACCAAACACTCAGCCTAATGTGGAGCGAAAGGTGGATAAGTTTGTGAAAATGCTGTGTAATTGAGAAGAAGATTAAGTACGAGTGTTTCTTAAGAAAATCTTGAACTGCACTTGTAAGTATTATTTGCTTGAGAATACAAGAGGCAAGGTATAGCCGAGTTATCCGACTGCCCTTTGGTGCCATTTTTTGGGGTTTTAGTTTAAATAAGTTTTTGAATTTTGTAAATGTTTTTTAAATAAATTTTTTCTATTATTAGGTACTCGTGGAGAGCATACTGAGAGTGAAGGCGGCGTTTATGACATTTCCAACAAAAGGCGAATGGGACTAACAGAGTTCCAAGCTGTCAAAGAGATGCAAGACGGAATCCTTGAACTAATCAAAATGGAGAAGGCTGCCTAAATCAAGCTGCTGATTGATAGATATCTACTTAATGATACTTGCCTCAAAGCTTTATGGCTTCCTTTTTAGCACGATGCGCCCTTAGAATCATTTCTCATTCAACCATTCCTCTAGAAGGAAGCAGATCAAGAAAATCCAAAGAAGTTGTAAAAATTTATTTCTTAGCTAATCATTGTACTTTTTGAAATCTAATTAAACTGATCTATGCGAAACAAAATCTGAGATGTTTTCCTTTCAGAAATTTCTTCATTGCACACTTGGCTTAAACATTCCTCTTCTCGTTTTGTTTTGATACGTAACACTGACATATTGCTTCTTCTCTTTGAAGTTCTTGTTATTTTCCAGTTGTTATTTGAAAAGTAAACTAAAAAGTTTGCATAGCATGCATTTCATATACGAGGGGTTTTCAAAAAGTTAGGTAACAAGCATATTCAGAATAAACGTTTATTCAAGAAATAAAAAAAAATATATGCAATGTAAGAAGGCACATGAGCATATTACTTCTTTACTTAGTCACCATACTTATTGGGGCATTTGTTTCATCGGTACACCAAACCATCGAAAGCAGCATCGTAAAAATCAGCGTCAAGGTCATGTCAAGACGACTTGCTGAACTTCAGCTTTCGTTCTGAAATGCTGACGTCCCAAGTTTATGGAAGAGAGGAAAATCATTTGGAGTGAGGTCAGGATCATAAAACACTTCCCACTGAAAACGCTTTCTTCCTCTCACACATCAGTTTTACCTTTTTCAAAATACGTGCACCCAGTGCCGGTTTATCCATTGGATGCTTGGGGCGGGCCCCGGAAGGGATTAAGGCAGTGCATCTCAAACTTTAAATATTTGCGACCCAATTTTCAGTCATAATTTTAGTCAGGCCTCCTCCATACAATAACAATGTATTGAATTCAATATCAATGTAGTATGATGTAAAGCTACGATGTGTGTCTTTAATTATAAAGCGTACGAATTATCAAGATAAGTATTATAAATTTTGTATATAACTTTGCATATGACAAGCCCATGGGAATCATTAATAATTATTTTAATCTTGTTTCTATAACTTAGTATTGATTATCAAATACATTGTGTAGTACTGATGCATTTAAAAGTATATTATATCGGTATAAAAGCGTATTTTATTTTTGCCAAGTCAGAATATGTTTTGTTTTGCTACCTTTCAGTAAATTTGCAAGTTTTTAAACCTTTTATTTTTGACTTTTCAATATGCTCGCGCCCCCCTCACAGGGTTATCACGCCCCTCCAGAGGGGCGCGTCCCACAGTTTGAGAAACACTGACTTAAGGGGCCCGGACAGCTGAACTTAATTAGGTTTTCTGGTTATAAATTTCGATCCACAAGTGCCAAGGGGGCCCATATATCTCCTGCGCCCAGGGCCCGAAATGAGCTTAACCCTTTACCTACCGCATTAAGATTTACTGCAGTTTTTTTCATACAATATTTTTTTTTGAATCATTACATTGAAAATTAAGGGATATACACAAGCAAAATACGCAAATTTGGGAAATTTAATAAGTTAGAGCTAATTAATTAATTAAAGATATTCAACTGTAAAATTAATTATATGGACTGTTCACTTAAAATAAATAGAGAAATCGTTTTCTAAGGTTTTCGTTAACATAAAAAAAAGACACTTACCTTTTGATATTAACTACTTTTTCAAAACAAAAATGACTATCTTCGCTATCCGATCAAAGAGTCATCTGAAAAAGCAACTTCTGCTATAAAACTATTCACCTTGTGACATCTCTCGCGTTCTTCTTCTAACATAACTCCTACGTTCTTTGACGGCCACGATTAATGGCAAAACTTTTCCAAAAACCCAAAAAGTAAAAACAAAAACTCAAATAAGAAAACCTTTAAAAGGATAGAAAGTTTAGTGAGCAAAATGGCATCTTAAAAGCTTAGTTGAAATTGGAAGTTTTTTTTAGACGGCCTACTGGGGAATCCGGGGGCCCCCACCCTGCTAATATTTAAAAGGGGAGCAACTTACACGAGCACATCAGTCTACCTGCAAGTATCGTATCGTTGACCTTAAAAAGGTAGGAGGATTATACTGAACGCTAGTATTTTAGAATTGAATTAGGGGATCAAATGTTATATTGAAAAGGCCAATTCCCGGTCTGACAATTAAATCGGCATTTTTTTGGTTTATTCTCCTTAATATAAGTTTGTTCGTTATATAAGTAATTTAAGTTAAATTCTTAATGTCGTATTAAATTATAAATGTCTCATCCTTCCGATAACCCCACACCTCTAATTTACCGGAAACCCCCAAAAGACAAGCTATGACAGATGGAATGTCACAATCGCCAAAATTTTTAATTCAGGGTTAGGAAATCAGGAGGGTTTTTGGGTTTTTCCCAGAAATGTTTTTTTCGGGTCGAGTTTACAGAATTTCTTGAGGCTATAGATAATCAAATACAGTTACTTGAAATACCAAGAATCTGTCGGCTTATTTGAAAAGTCACTGGGGAAGGGCTAAGTTGGTACTCAATATTTAAATCGGGCTGTGAAAACAGCAGGTTTCGCGCAGCTCAAGGCTGATTAGCGAAAGCTTTCCCAATAAAAAAAGAAAAATTGGGCTAGGTTTTCGCGTCACGCAAGAAATAGGAACCAACAATTTTTTACGATTTTTTTAAAAAATACATAAGAGTTTAGAGCTAAGGATATCGCAGGCGGAATTGGTTGATCACTTTTTTGTTAGTTTTCTAACCCAAAAGCCCAGGCTATGGGGAAGCCAATCCCAGAACACGGTACAACTTTTGGAAATATTCTAAATTTGAAGGGGTATTCTTAAAAATTTAAAAAAGGGGTTCAAGAATAGTGATAATTGGAAAGCGGGGTCAAAACGCGCATAGGATGCCTTTTGTGCTAATCCGAAACTGGAGAAATTCGGGTTGGGCGTAGACCAAATAAGGCAAAAATGTTTTTTAGAGGTACTTATAGAATAGCCGTAAAAGTAATGATGGTCCGATGGGGGAATAATTTCGAATGATGATCAGATTCAAAAAAGGGGTCCCATTTGAAATGATCAAATGAAATTTTAATAGAGGGTAGAAATAGGGGTTCGGGAAAATTTCAGTCGAGGCGATAGGATCAAAGGGGACGATTGAAGGCTGAAAAATTAATGAAGTTCATAATAAAAAGGAATCGGGGGGATATACAAATTGTTTTCTCCGTTGTATATCACCCGTAGATCTTCCCCACGTTCCTATTTTAAAAAAACACATTTTGGCCTATGGGACAGGAGCAGATAAATCATTTATATCGGAAGAAGTATATAAAAATATTTTTTATAAACAATTTAAAAAAATCCGAGCCAAGTGATCAAGCACAGGGGCGAAATACCAAAATATGGGAATTGTAAATTGATTATTCAGATCAGAGAATTTGTTAGACCTTGGTCGTTTCATGTGTTGACGGTTTGGGAAATACCCATGTATTATAGGTGTTGTTTTTTAAATTGGATCAAGGATCTTTTTAGATTTTGTCAAAAATGTTGGAAATTCAGATTCCTGGTTGGAAATGAGGTAGATAAAGGGGAATTTGGGGTTGATGTTCAAAAAAGGGAAAATTTGTGGCTAATTTTTTACCAAAAAAATCCTGTGGAAATTATAATAGGGAAAATTTAAATTGTGCAATAATAGAGATTTAGTATTTACTTCGGGAACAGTTAATAACAGAAAAAAAGCATGACCCAGAATTAGGTCATATCAAAGATTTTTAAAAAACCGGAAGATAACTCTGTTAATGCGACGATATGTGAAAAATTGGTCCCGGACTTCCGTCTAATTAGGCTTGTTATTTTATGCGAAACACCAACGTCGTTGGAATTGTCGTGTATCATTCAAGTTTTTAAGAAACAGCATCCTACGCGAATTTCACGACGCCAAGGGGACATCGGGGTAGATTTAAAACTTACCCATAAAATTCGGGACGTTTGTTATTTCCGTATATAAAAAATTTATTGATCAATATTCTCTACATGCCATATTCCAAAGTTAAATAATTTAAAAAAGCGTTACCGCTGGTGTTTCGATTGTATCAAATTATCCAAATGAGATAGTTCGTTAGTTTTTTAGGCCTTACCCCATATCGAGAATAAGACGTAATCGATATATTTTGAAATTACCATCATTTACAAATGGCCTAAAATTTTTATACCTCTCAAAAAGGCCTGGGCTCAAAATTAGGGGATTTTTTTTTTGATAATTTTATATGGGTTTTGGGCTCAAAAAAATTAATAAGTGATAATGGCCCCCAATTTATATCCAAATTTTTGAACATTTAAGAAAAAAGATTAGGCATAAGGCATGTGAAGATTTTTCTATGGCCACAAGAAATAGGATGAACGGGGTTTAAACGAGATATAGTGCAAAAGATTGCAAATTATGTTTTGATCAACAGATACTTGGGACCAACTTCTGAGTTTGCTTACACTATTCGAGGCGTGAATGAAAAAACGGGGAAAACCCTGCGAAATTATTTTTGGGGCGAAAAATTTATTACTCCCTTTCAAAAAAAAGTAAGATTTGACGTATCGGGAAATTTACAGTTAGAGATATCGAAATCTTTAATGAAGCTAGATTAATTGGGAAAAATAAGCAGAAGGTGGGAAAAATATTATATTAGCGAAACGGAATACAAATTAAAGATAAATGATTGGGGTTTTTTAAAAACACACCCTTTTTGGTTCAGCAGCTAATAAAATCGTTAAATTTAAGCAAAAAATTTTAAGGTTCCATATAGAGTATTAAAATAGGGAAAAAATAATAAATTTTTAATATGGAAGTCAGGAAAAAAAATTAAATATTAACGTTGATCAAATAAGAATATATGTCATGGGAAAAGTGCGAGGTCGAGTTAGGAAAATCCCCAGATAAATATTAGTTTTTCAGGAAACGGAGTTCGGGAAAAAGACAAAAACAAAAGACAATATGGGAAAAAAGATTGGGGGAAGGGAGTTAGAGGAAAAAAGGGGTAAATCTCCCGTCAAACAAAAGAAAAAGGATAGGGCCCATAAACGCAGATCACTTGTCAGATCGCTGCCGCTCATTTACAAATGAAACAAAATAAAAGGCGGGTAGATAAAGGAATTAAAAAAGGGCGTATGGTCCAAGTGGACCACAGAGAAATGGCAAAAAATGGACCCAATATTAACAAAAGACCATTGTCATCCCGTAATATTTATATAAGTAGGAAGAAGAACAAGACGGAGACAACTGGGTTCAAGATGGAGAGCAACCTGCGTCCAGCCAAAAAAACATCAAGTCCCGACCGGAAAAGCAACAAGGGCAAGGAAAAACCGAAACGGAGACTACAAACCCCACGGAGGCAACATAAAAATTCCCGTCAGCCAAGGAATGAAAGGAAAAAAACAGTGGTAGCACCTCGTCATTGGACTCATGTTTGGGACAATTATAAAAAATCAGGTTTATTGCATTTTTTTGATCTTTCCCAAAAAGTGGTCGGGAATTATTGCAAAAAGGGAAATCTCGGGGGTGTTTAAAAATTATAATCCGAAAAATTGACACTACAATGAGTGTATATTTTTTTTTTTAACTTTTGACTTGTAAAATTTTTTCTCTAATATTGGGGAAAACAATTGTAATTATGCATTTGTTTATTCGAATATGACTTCGTGGTCGACAATTCCTTTGGTTATTTGTTTTAATGATTTATTGAAAAATGTTGTAATTGATAATATGTATTATATAAGTTATTTTTTTTTTTCCGTATTAAATGCATCTGGTTCGGGGGAAACCGGGGGAGTAGGGCACTAAAAAAATATTAACACGCTGCAGGCTATTGGGAGTTTTATGGGAAACCCGATGCGGGATGGAAATGAAAATTTTTTGTAATTTACAAATGAAAATAATGCATAAAAATTGTGAAACTTATTGGTATTATGTAAATATAGATTTGACAAAGTAACTTAAAGAGTTTTTTTTTTCAGGGTGACAGACCCGAAAGTATTGTTCCATACCTGAAAGCCTCAACTCGGGCAGTGGGGCCTTCCCCCTAAAAAATAAATATTTGTCCTGACGCAGAGTTTGGGGCTCCACCAAAAATCCGTAGAATGTTTAAGTGTTTTAATATTTAAGTAGCGTTTAAAAAAGAGTTAAGTACATATGTAAAAAAGGAGAATAACCATTTTAAAAACAAAATTGTTTATGTTGGCCCCAAATGGGTAAAAATTTTTGTGTATTTTCAGGGGTTTAAAATTTAAAAATTTAAATTGAATACTAAATTTAATTCTAAGATGAATAATAAAAAATTTCAGTTAAGTTAAATATTGGAAATTATAGAAGAAAATGAGGTTCGGTTAAAATTTAAATAAAAAAAGCGGGAGATTCAAATTTTAGGCACGTAATTTATTAAGGGGTTGAGAACCCTAAATAAAACACGTTTTTTTTTCTTGGGGGGTTGTGACATTTTCGCGTTTTTTTCTAACATAACTCCCCCGTTCTTTTACGGCTACGATTAATGGCAAAACTTTTCCAACCCCAAAACCCAAAAAAAGAACAAGCAACAATGCAAATAAATAACCCAAAAGGATAGAAAGTTTAGTGACAAAAAAGGGTCTTGAAAGCGTATTGGAACATTGGAATGTTTGCGGGACTCAGGAAATACGGAACGCCCATTTTCCCAAAATTTACAAAGGGGAACTATTGCTCCGGGCCCTCAGTCTACTGCAAGTATCAGTATGTTGGGCCTTCAACCGGGAGGAGGATTATATTCAACGCTAGTATTTTATTGAATTGAGATTGGGGGGATCTAATTGTTTATTGATAAGGTCTAATTTCGCGATCGACTTAATTTAAAACGGCATTCTTTTTGGTTTTTTTCTCACTTAAAAAAGTTTGCATTTTTAAAATTTAAGTTTAAAATTTTTAATAAAAATCTACAAATTATAGAATGTTTATATCCTTCCCATTCCCAACCCAAAAGGAACCCCCCCAAAACATAGCTATTGACGTGGCATGTCACCCTTCCCCCCCTAAAATCTATTATGGGGCCCTTCTGCCTATAATTGGAAGAAGGGGTTTAAAAAAAATATTTCCCCGACCGTCTTTAAAAATTATTATTCTATTAATTTTAAGTAAAGGGGATACTTTTTTTAATTTGACCAGGAATCTAAATCTGGTCTCCGTTTCGAAAATTCCTCTGTAACCTTTTTTTAAAAAAAGAAAACACACTTGAAAACACCGACTTATTTGGATTGAAAGCCAACTTACCGACCGATTTTAAAACACCGGCCAATTCTTACTAAGCTTAGTTTTTCTTGCACAGAATTGAACGCTGATCACGAATGTGTATGGCGCTTGTCGAAATTCCACTGTTCAAAAGTTATTCCAACTGCCCTTTTAAATTCTTCTGGTTCAATGACATGCCCACCACTATTTTTTTTTTTATCCCAGAAACTTACCAAAGTGACCCATTTCACTCGAAATTTGACCCGGAATCTAAATTTGGTCTCAGTTTCACGAAATTCCTGTAACGTTTTTTAAAAAATGAAACACCTAACCGTCCTATTTGGCTTGAGCACCAACTTTCCGACCCAATTTAAAAACCGGCTAATTCTCACCAAACTTAGATTTTCTTGCACAGAAATCAACGCTGATCAGGAATATGTATAGCAAATGTCGAAATTCTAATTCGTTCAAAAGTTATGTCCAATTATTTCTTTGAAATTCGTCTGTTTCAGTGACATTTCCACCACTATTTTTTTTAATCCTAGAAACTTACCAAAGTGACCCATTTAACTCGAAATTTGACCAGGAATCTAAATCTGGTCTCTGTTTCACGAAATTCCTGTATCTTTTTTTTTTAAAAATGAAACAATTTCTTGAAAAACTGACCTATTTGGCTTGAAAGCCAACTTACCGACCGATTTCAAAACACCGGCCAATTCTCACCAAACTTAGTTTTTCTTGCACAGAATTCAACGCTAATCACGAATATGTATAGCGCTTGTCGAAATTCCAATTCGTTCAAAAGTTATGTCAAACTGTTTCTTTGAAATTCGCCCCCTTTCCCGTGACATGCC
Organism: Trichonephila inaurata madagascariensis; assembly: GCA_019973955.1. Lineage (NCBI taxonomy): Eukaryota > Metazoa > Arthropoda > Arachnida > Araneae > Nephilidae > Trichonephila > Trichonephila inaurata. Next base: position 359,013 of record BMAV01010222.1, read on the forward strand.
CACCACTATTTTTAATCCTAGAAACTTACCAAAGTAAACCCCTTTAACTCGAAATTTGACCAGGAATCTTTAAAACTGGTCTACGTTTCACGAAATTTCTATAACTTCTTTTAAAAAAGAAAACCTTCTTGAAAACCAACCTATTTGGCTTAAAGGTCAACTTACCGACCGATTTCAAAACAAGGCCAACCCCACCAAACTTAGTTTTTCTTGCACAGAATTCAACGCTAATCACAATATGTATAGCGTTCGAAATTCCAATTGTTCAAAAGTTATGTCCAACTGTTTCTTTGAAATTCGGCTGTTTCAGTACATGCCCACCACTATTTTTTTTATCCTAGAAACTTACCAAAGTGAACCATTTAACTCGAAATTTGACCCGGAATCTAAATTTGGTCTCCGTTTCACGAAATATTTGTAACTTCTTTTAAAAAATGTAATACCTTCTTGAAAAAACCGACCTATTTGGCTTAAAAGCCAACTTACCGTCCAATTTTAAAAAACCGGTCAATTCTCACCAAACTTAGTTTTTCTTGCACAGAATTCAACGCTAATCACGAATATGTATAGCGCTTGTCGAAATTCCAATTCGTTCAAAAGTTATGTCCAACTGTTTCTTTGAAATTCGGCTGTTTCAGTGACATGCCCACCACTATTTTTTATCCTAGAAACTTACCAAAGTGAACCATTTAACTCGAAATTTGACCCGGAATCTAAATTTGGTCTCCGTTTCACGAAATATTTGTAACTTTTTTTTAAAAATAAAACAATTTCTTGAAAAAACCGACCTATTTGGCTTAAAAGCCAACTTACCCCCAAATTTTAAAAAACCGGCAATTCTCACCAAACTTAGTTTTTCTTGCAGAATTCAACGCTAATCACGAATATGTATAGCCTTGTCGAAATTCCAAATTTTGTTCAAAAGTTATGTCCAACTGTTTCTTTGAAATTCGGCTGTTTCAGTGACATGCCCACCACTATTTTTTAATCCTAGAAACTTACCAAAGTGACCCATTTCACTCAAAATTTGACCAGGAATCTAAATCTGGTCTCCGTTTCACGAAATTCCTCTTTAACCTTTTTTAAAAATGAAACACACACTTGAAAACACCGACTTATTTGGATTGAAAGCCAACTTACCGACCGTTTTAAAAAAACCTTCCCAAATTTTCACCAAACTTAGTTTTTTTGCACAGAATTCAACGCTAATCACGAATATGTATGGGGCTTGGAAATTCCCTTCGTTCAAAAATCATGTCCCAAATGTTTCTTTGAAATTCGGCTGTTTCGTACATGCCCACCACTATTTTTATCCCCGAAACTTACCATAGTGACCCATTTAACTCGAAATTTGACCAGGAATCTAAATCTGGTCTGTTTCGAAATTTCTATAACTTCTTTAAAAATGAAACACCTTCTTGAAAAACCGACCATTTGGTTTAAAAACCAACTTCCGACCGATTTTAAAAAAAACCCGCCAATTGTCACCAAACTTAAGTTTTCTTGCACAGAATTCAACGCCGATCACGAAATTTTGGCGCTTTGAAATTCCCAAATTTGTTCAAAAAATTATGTCCCAAATGTTTCTTTGAAATTCGTCTGTTTTTGTGACATCCCACCACTATTTTTTTTTAAACAGAAACTTACCAAAATGACACATTTCCTCGAAATTTGACCAGGGAAACTAGATCTGGTCTACCTTTCCCCAAATTTTTTTTAACTTCTTTTAAAAAAAGAAACACCTTCTTGAAAAACCGTTCTATTTGGCAAACAAACTTTCCGGGTTTTAAAAACTGGCCAATCCTCACCAAACAGTTTTCTTGCACAGAATTCAACGCCGATAAAGTATGAATGCGCTTGTGAATTCCAATTCATTCAAAAGTTATGTCCAACTGTTTTTTTAAATTCGTCTGTTTCGGGGACATGCCACCACTATTTTTTTTTAAACTAAAACTTACCAAAAATGACCCATTCACTCGAAATTTGACCAGAAATCTAAATCTGGTCTACGTTTCTGAAATTTCCTTCTTCTTTTAAAAATGAAACACCTTCTTGAAAAAACTGTCCTATTTGGCTTGAAAGCCAACTTTCCGACCCAATTTAAAAAACCGGCTAATTCTCACCAAACTTAGTTTTTCTTGCACAGAAATCAACGCTGATCAGGAATATGTATAGCGCTTGTCAAAATTCCAATTCGTTCAAAAGTTATGTCCAACTGTTTCTTTGAAATTCGTCTGTTTCAGTGACATGCCCACCAATTTTTATCCTAGAAACTTACCAAAGTGAACCATTTAATCGAAATTTAACCGGAATCTAAATTTGGTCTCCGTTTAGAAATATTTTTAACTTCTTTTAAAATAATACCCTTCTTGAAAAAACCGATCTATTTGGCTTAAAAGCCAACTTACCGTCCAATTTTAAAAAACTGGTCAATTCTCACCAAACTTAGTTTTTCTTGCACAGAATTCAACGCTAATCACGAATATGTATGCGCTTGTCGAAATTCCAATTCGTTCCCAAAAATTATGTCCAACTGTTTCTTTTTAAATTTGGCTGTTTTCAGTGACATGCCCACCACTATTTTTTTAATCCTAGAAACTTACCAAAGTGACCCATTTCACTCAAAATTTGACCAGGAATCTAAATCTGGTCTCCGTTTCACGAAATTCCTCTTTAACCTTTTTAAAAATGAAACACACACTTGAAAACACCGACTTATTTGGATTGAAAGCCAACTTACCGACCGATTTTAAAACACCGGCCAATTCTTACTAAACTTAGTTTTTCTTGCACAGAATTGAACGCTGATCACGAATGTGTATGGCGCTTGTCGAAATTCCAATTCGTTCAAAAGTTATGTCCAACTGTTTCTTTGAAATTCTTCTGGTTCAATTACATGCCCACCACTATTTTTTTTCAATCCTAGAAACTTATCAAAGTCGCCCATTTCACTCGAAATTGACCAGGAATCTAAATCTGGTCTTCGTTTCACGAAATTCGTGTAACTTGTTTTAAAAATAAAAAACCCTTGAAAAACCCCCTTTTTTGCGCCCCAACGACCCATTTTTAAAA
>BMAV01010224.1:11139-46709 GCA_019973955.1 Trichonephila inaurata madagascariensis
AAAAAACAGAATTCATTCTTTTTTGGAGAATAAAACTATCGAGAGAGGCATATGTTACATTTAGAAACACCTAAAAAAGTAAGAATTGAGCAGAATTCCAGTAAAGAATGGCCTTTCTATTTTTCGGAATCTAATAAGGCAATTGAAAACAGGAATAAGAAAAAACTATATTACAGCTCTTGTAGATTTCTATGCGATGAGATGCTTGAAATCTATTATGAAAAGCGCTATTTCTTTAAAACGCAAGTGCTATTAGAAACATTTTACTTAATTCAATTTAAATAATAATTCGATTCAGTGTAGAAAAAGGAAATAATAAAACAAATGTTTTTGATGTATATAACCATTTTACTTTGTTCTCTTGTATGTATAATATTTTTAGACGCATTGGATTTAAGATAGCCATGGATATCAATCAACTTACCAGTATAAAAGAAAAAATACTCTTTAAATTTCGTGTTGAACCATGCAACTAGTATTTAAGCATTATTTTTCTTAATAAGTTATTTCTTTCTTTCTTCTTTTCTTCCTAATTATTGGAATATATATATATTTGGACATATCAATATATATGTCCTACGAAACATTATATTATAATAGAAATAATAACAAAAATAATCTTTCTTCATGTATAATTCCTTCAAATTAATTTTGTAAGCAAATACTTTACCATTTAATGTTGGAATTCTTGCTAATTAAAAATGCAATCAAAAAGAAACTTTTCCCAATGAAGATTCCAGAAAAATTGAATCTAAAGGCTTCTTCAGAAATGTTTAGAATTAAGAAATAAGACAGAATCCTTTTATATCCTATTTGCTTACTTGGAATTCAACGTGCTTTATAAAAATAGAAATCTGATATTTTTCTACTCAGAACTAATACATCATTATTGCTTCCAACAAAATTCAGAGTACACAAGTCTTCTATTTCATCATTCTATGTTAAAGCCAATTCTTAAGAAAGCATTTTTAAAAAAGAAGCAGCTTGACCAGAAAAAGAAAGCTAGTCACAATTGAAATTCGAAATACAAAGAGGCAATGAAGTCATGCAGGCGTCGTTACAAAAGAGGGAAATTCTTCTTTTAGCAATGGTTCCTCATTAGGTACGCAAATGAAGCAATAAATCGACACAATGCAATCGCCTCTCCAGCTAATACCGTCTTTTGTTTGAGACGATTCGATAAGACTTTTGCAGCAAATAGAATAATGTTCTTTAAATTTTCTTATCAAGTTGAAATGGAAAACAAAAATTGATTAACCGTTTGTGAACTCAGCAGTGAGTTGCTAGTGACATTCTTTTAAGTTGAGATAATATTTGTTGATGTCTGTTGAATGTTTTAGATATGGAGGAAAGGCAACTGAGTGAACTCACAAACATGACATGTATTTTTGTAGTTTTCTTTATTTATTAACATATTTTATTTAAGCCCTGAAAGAGGATGGAAAAAGATGATAATCAACTATTCTCTTCAATGGGACAAAATGGGATATATTTTGATTAAAATTTAAGAATTTTTCGCTCACTTTTTGATTTTTGGCTAAGGCACTTTGAACGTTACATTTTATTAAAACTTATAACATGACCCAAATATTATTAATTTGTTTATTACAGGATTTATAATAATCAAAATTGAGAAAAATTTTGAAGAAAATCATTTTTATATTTTATTTCCTGCATTTATTTAAAAAGAGTATTTAGTTATGTTTTCATTTCTCTTCCTCTCGTACCAGTTTGACATTTAATTCGATTGATCAACTTTTCTACAATTTAATTGTTTAAAATGTTTTAATTGTTATTATAAGATGTTTCAATATTTTGCTTTTTTCTTATAATGTCTGTGAAACTATATTTGCATAAATATCACAAAACAGCTAGCACACACTTAAAGTAGCAAAATTTGTAAAATAATATTTATTTCCTACAGCAATGCTTTACATAATCATATAACGATATCACTGCATATACATAATTTCCTTGTGTGCTTAATGCAGTGCTTTTGAAACTCTCAAAATTTGCGACCCAACATTCAATCATAATTCTCTTCGCACCCCCTTCTATACAATAACAACGTATTGAATGTAATAATATATAAGCGTCTCTCTCAGTCAAATTATTGATTGCCCAGGCCGTATATATACGCATTTCTGAACTGTGATCTTTTCATAAAATTAATCTCGCTGCTATTCATAAAATTATTCCGAAAGTTTTGGAATGCAACAAAAAGACATTGATAGCGTTTGCGAAGAATTTACTTATTTAAGAGGATTTGTGTATTTATTTCTCCCCCCTTTTAATACAACTATACAACAATACAACGCCTACGTGGAAATCGGTGACATTAGGGAGTGAATTACGTATATCTATTAATCCGTACAAATTATCAAAATAAGAGTTAATTTTTATATATAATTTTATACATAAGCCTGTGGGTTCAGTGATAATTATTAAACTTATTCTTAACTTAGTATCGCTAAATTATTTATAAAATACATTGTGTGCTACTGATACATTTATAAGTGTATTATATCAGTGTAAATGTGTATTTATTTCGTATTGTGTCAGAATGTATTTTCTTTGTTTACTTTCAGTAAATAAATAATTTTTTTTAAAAAATAATCTTGTTTTTGATTTTTTTATATGTTTGCCTCCCCCCCCCCTAACTAGGGGCTACACTCCACAGTTTGAAAAACGCTGGCTTAAAGTAATAGATATCAACTTATTCCTTTCATGAATGGTTTGCTATTCCTTTAAATTTGCAATGATTTTATTGATTCATAATAAAGCATGGAATACGGCAACAATTTTTCTAATGAATTTTTTTTACAACTTTATTTCTCAAATAAAAGAAAATAATATTCAATTTAGAAATAATTATATACACAAAACTCTTTTCCGAATTCAAAATACACAAAACTACTATATCATTTTGATTTGCTGTGAACTTGCATATATTAATGTATACGTAACCCTAATTTAGATGCACACGTTATTTTAAGTAATCAATATTACATTGTAAAACGGAGGTTTTGTATATTTTATGAATTGTGTGGCACTTGGTACGTCCAGGCTAAGAATCAGAACGAAGTTTTTGCAGCATTTTTGTTTAAAACATTCTCTTCAGTCTTGAACTTACAGAGAAAAACGAGCCAAAAAACGTATTCAGACAGCATGTTTAAATAAATAGTTTACTCAGAAAAAAATACATTTATGACGCATAAACTAGTCATAAATATTTATTTCACTTTTTGATATGATAAACGATAAAAAAAATTTATGCACACAGAACTAGCTCATTTTAAATTAAATGTGATTTACTTTTTAAAATTAGTAAGCATTATACGAACATTTATCATTATTAACCTTTTACACGCCAATGTTCCTTTATTGGAACATCAATTTTTAAATTTTCTGAAAAATTCAATTTTATTCATATTGTTCCGTAAAAAATATTTTGAAGACAAAAAACTTTGATTATTCTTTTGAAATTGAAGTGCTGTTGTTAAAGTCAATTGTCTTTCCTAGAAAAAAAATTCTAAATTATGCATTTTTTTTACTTTTGATCGGGCAAAATTCAAAATTTCATATAAAATTCAAAATTTAAGAAAAATATTTTTATTATTTGGTAAAAGTAATTAAAAAGGATCATTTTAACTATAGACAGCAAGATATAACAAATATCGTTATTTTTTTACTATCGGATAGGAAATTTCAATGTTCCAAAAATGGAACATTGGCGTGTAAAGGTATAATTTTAACACAATACAGTTACTTTGTTTACAGTTCACAGAAGAGCGGTGAAAGATTTCTGAACGTTAAGAACTTTAAGTATGTGTCCTAAGAAGATATTTATGACTGTTGACTTTCGTTTTGGCACCCTTTCTCAACTCCCCCCCTTTCACCTATTTCTGGACAATATCAAGTGAAATTCTCAGCTGCAGCAAAACTGTAGGTGCGTTTGTATATATCTTATTTGGAGGAACGTCACGTGAAAAGGTCTATTACTTACCTATTTTCTGCAGTTAGTGAATATCCCTTAGGCTGATAAGATGTCGCATCTAAGGCCATTCCGGACTGTAGAAGATGCTTTGGAATATTTTTTATAGACTATCAGATGATGAAGAACCAATTGATATTTGTCAGTTCCTCCCAGAAGAAAGTGTGTGTTTGACTGACGAGAAATATATTGATGAAGATACTTTTCAGTCTGTTCTACCAGCAGATGTTTGTGGCAAAATCGAAATTTCTACAAACATAGATAATGATGAAATATCTCATGAAGACATGTTTGATCCTGAAGAACCTTCAACCACAAAGGGAATGTCGAATTTGAAGAGAAATCTCAAGTCAAATTAAACAAATGTTGAACTTCGTTGGAGAAAAAAAGTAAATTTTAACAAAATCTTAAAAACTAGCAGCATTGTAAATATGTGTGAAAAGTTTCCCGAGTTAGTTACCTTATCTCCAATTGAAATTCTTCACAAGTTCATTCCCACAAAATATCTGCTGCATTTAGCAAATATGACAGGATTACATGCAATGCAAAAAAAGATTTTTCTGTAGATGAAAATGATATAGGACAGATTTTTGGATTACTTTTATTTAGTGGATATCACCAAGTTCCTGGAGAAGATTTATACTGGAGCACACAAGAAAATTTATCAGTCCCAATTGTTTCTACTGTAATGCCTAGAAGTAAATTCAGAAAGATAAAAACATTCTTTTTCATGTTATCGACAATAATAGGTTGACATTTGGAGATAAAATGGGAAAAATTTCTTTTTATACAGAACTTGAAAAAAAAAAATTTCAGCAATTCGACATCTTTCATTCTAAACTGAGTATAGATGAATCCATGGTCCTTTATTACGGTCACCATTCAGCCAAAATGTTTATCAAAGGCAAGCCAATCAGGTTTGGATATAAAATATGGATGTTGAGTCCCCTTAGTGGCTATCCTTACTCTATGAGAATTTATAGTGGAAAAAACCGGAAATAGAAAACTCTCCTCTTGTATGTAGATTAGTGTGGGAACTTTTATCCAGTGTTGAAAGTCCCGACAAGCATGAAATATTCTTTGAGAATTTTTTTTCATCACATAAACTGTTAACAGAACTGTCTGAAAAAAATTTTAAGGCAACTGGCACAATTCGAGGTAATCGCACAGGTAGATGCCCTTTGAAATCTCTAAAGGAAGCAAAAAAAATGGAAAAGAGGTAATTTCGATTACCGAAGCGACGGACAAGTATACATTTGCAGTTGGAAAGATAGTGCTGTAGTAACCATAGCATCCAATTATGTAGCACATGAGCCTGTCACTCAAACTAAGAGATTTTGCCGTGAACAAAAAAAGAAAATTGATATACGTCAACCAAATCTTATAAAAATGTATAATGAGGGAATGGGAGGTGTTGATTTACTAGACAGACTTCTTGGAACTTATAGGCCTCTGTTTAGAAACAAAAAATGGTATTGGAATCTATTTAGCAATGCGCTAAACATGGTTGTTGTGGCTGGCTGGATATTACATTTACATTTGCACAAAGGTACTAAAGCAGAACAATCCCATCTAAATTTCCATAGAGATGTTACTTTAAGTTTGCTTCGGATGAAACCGAAAATTCACTCAGTTCCAGGTCCTCACGCTCATAGCTCTAAATCTTTGAGACAGTCAGATGCTCATTATCTTGTTCCATCAACACAAGGACGTTGTGCTGTATGTCAGAAAAGCACAACGAAAAAATGCCTCGAGTGCATGAGAAATGTTTTCCTGACTACCACGGACAGTAAAAATATGTTAGAACATAAAATAATACATATATAAAAAACAATAATATATTTTGTCTTTTTATTTTTCTTTTTAAAGAATTTTGGTGAGTCTGTATTTTTTCTAGTATTTTATACTATTAGCTTTGTGAATTTTGACATGAAGGTTATTTGTTTATTTATTTGCTCTACTGATGTTTTTATTTTTTTTATTGAGTGTATTTCTATAACTGATTGTGTAATTTTCTGTAATTGTGTAAATTCCTGTTTATAAGTTCTATTTTCAGATAAATCTGTTTTATTTTGGAACGGTATTTAAAGGTTTACTTTAGAGGTGGCACAAACAGGGGGAATCCGTCGGGGAACCTGCTTCCCCCCACATCTAATTGGGGTACATTTAAAAAATTCAGCAGGGAAAAAATTATAGATTTTTCTCGTTTCCAAGTAAAAGTTCTCCCACCATTTTAATTTTTAGATTTTTAAGGCCCATTTCAGTTGTTTGTCAGGTATCATGTCCCTCCCCCCTACAACGGTGGATGATGAAACCCCGTGTAGAAATGTTTAGTGCCACATCTGGTGCAGATACTATTACTTAAAAATGTATATAATAATTGATTTTTGAATTAAAATATAATTGATCATACTTTTAAAAAACATGGAAAAAAACTAAATGGTACCCGTCAATATTCCATTTTTGAAATGTCCTAAAAATCTTTAAAGAAAAAATTTGAAACTTTTTTCCTCCCATAGATCTTATGTTTCAATTTTAATTTGATTTTTATCAAAATTTATTTTATGTTACATTTGAATCATAGTGCGGCGTTTAAAAGGTTAATAAAACTCTAAACCTCATACTATCATTCGACTCAAATACTGAATTGATACCCCTTTAAAACCGCAGTGTTACTTTTGCCATTATCTATAAATATAATTTTTATCTGAACTAGTGCCCTTTATATTGATTTCCACACTGTTTCAAGACGAAATGAGAAAAAAAAATCTATCAAAAACGAAAAGCTAACAATACTTTTGGACATATTTTTGTTAGCTTAAATTTTTTTTAATATGTCCTTATCTTGTTACAAAATATTCTCGGTAGACGTTGTTGAATGCAAAAGTAAAATATTGACGTTTCTATTCATTCTGGAGCACATCTGGAACACACTTGATGGTATTAAGATAGCTGAACAGAAAGAAATGTGTTTTTATGAAACAACTCTCTTTGGTAACGTAATTGATACCGCTGTAAAAATGAAATGTGTGAAATTTCTCTTTAGATTGAAAGATTTTTTTCAATCTATAGGAATAGTCGACAATCAGGAAATGAAAATTTTTGCATTCGGGATAATAAGTAAATTCTCTACAACCTTCGACGAAAATTAAATTACGTTCGTAAGTTTAAAATGAAAAAGTAAAGCGTTAAAGCTTTAAATAAAATTCTGTCTGAAACATTTTGTCGAACTTTTTAAAACTAGGACGCATAAGAGATCCATTTTGGTCCACCATAAACATTTTAAGACATAGGTTTTGTAAGTATAAAGCTATTTTATTTAATATCTATTTTCAATATCTCTTTTAAAATCAATACAAATCTTAAGACGTAGCATTAAAAAATTTCAAAAGATGAAAAACAAAATATCGATTCATTTTGATTATGTGAAATCTTATTAAAATTACTCTGATAAAATTTCATTTTAAAATATAAATCAAGTAACAATTTGAAATTTATAATGCATTCAAACATACACACGCGCTCACACACACACACACCACACACACACACGCATATATATATATATATATTGCGTGTGTGTGTACATGTTTCAATATTCAGAAATATTGTTATTAATTTTTCCAACGCAATCAATTTCTAGTTTAAAAAAAATCAGAAAAAATAAATAACTACAAACATCTTACTAAATATTGCTTAAATCAGAAACACCCAATTGATTTTATTGATAGTTTTATGAATAAAGAAATTCTAAATAGTTAATATGATTAAAATTCCTTATAATAATAATAGTTTATTACTATAAATTTATCATTTTTCCTAGTTATAGTTACCTCCATATTCTAATATTAGATAAAATTACTTATTATTAATTAATTCATATATAACTCTAGTATCACTTAAGTTAGGGTAGTTTTTAAACTCTTTTAATTTTTTATTTCTGTTTATTCATACTTTTGTTAAGGGCTGCAATTCAGCCATTCACATGCTTTGAATTTGAATTTATATCCAGAATCTGGCAATAACTTATTTATTGCACTCAGAATTTGTGCGGGCTCTGCCTTTTTAAGTGCAATTTTTAGGTAAGTTACCTCTATCTTGTAATGGATTTAGATATTCCTGTCCATTATTTTCAATAGGTTTTTGCTCAGTATTTTTAACATAAAAAGGAAAAGTTGGCTGACCACAAAATATGTTCAACCCCACTTTTATATGAATTATTTTCCATATAAGCTGTCCTAAGTCAGCAATTTTTATAATACTGCAGCCTCCATTTTTTTAAATTTCAGTTACTCATATATCCTTCAATGTATAGTTTTGTTACTATCTCTATATTTTTCGATTTGATTTATAAATGTTCATCTCACATTTGCAGATAATTAAACTGTATATGTATATATATTAACATCCTTTCTGGTGTCTATCTTTGCATTCTAGCTTAGATTATGCGTTTATATACAATTTGTATTTTTAACTAAATTAATAATACTTTTCCAACACCAATACGTTCAGAGTCCCCCTTTTAAAAAACATCACTTTGAAAAAACTTATACAGGTTTGATTTCAGTTTGTAAGTATATAAATTATGCTTTTGTAGTATTTGCAATAAATTATTTAAACTTCAGAAAATCGGTTAATTTATAAAGAATTTCGATTGAATTTTAGGAATATTCAAAAAATTCGACTTGATAATCTATTGCTATAATTTGTATACGAGTAAATTTAGTATCAAAATAAGCATTATATATGTAGCTAAGGACTGTAGTAAAATATTTTGGTTACAAATGTGTAAATAAAAATTCAAGACCAGTTGAAGAGCCAATAGAAAAAATTTTCCATATTTTACACTCCCGTTACACAAATACTAGACCATAATTCAAAAATTATTCTTGTTATAATCATTATTTTTCTACTTGCCCTAGAAAACATTATAAGAAAAATGGTACCAAAATTCAAAGATATTTATCGGTAATATTTCGAGTCATTATTTTCAAAATATACGAAAAATTGACTTTGAGAAAAATGTAATTTTAGTACTATTTATCACATATTTTTTAATATTTACACAATTGCTTATTGAAAATTCATCAGTTTTATAGCTTATACTCTCTGTTTGCTAATTTTTAATGATTTTGTTTTAACTTTTTAATAAATCTATTTTTTGGCAACTTTTGCCACTAACAGAGAATGTCGTTTTAACATGGATTCTCAAATTACATCAAGTTCTGCAAAATTTTTGAATGATAACACACTAGTAGTCTTACAAAAATGTTTCATTGTTCCTAAGAATCCCTGAAGCCTCTTAAATTTTAAAGCCTTTTATGCATAGCTAACTCAAACATAGTCTTGCAAAACTCTAACTGTTCTTTCAAAGTACACAGGATAACATAACAACGAAATTATATTACGTAAAAAATCGTAAGGATAAAGCAATCTTTTTTCATTCTTTTCTGGAAAATATGTAGGTTATGAAAGAATTCATTAGCTTTTTGATTCACTCACAGCTGGAAAATTTAAATCGGTACTAATTTTTTTTCGTTCTAGGAAACTGAAACTTTATTACGGTACTTATTTCTATGTACTGACGTTTATGGAAATAACTTTTACCTTTATTATTTTCCATAATTATTACAGAAATAATACGAGCTAATAATTCACCGATATTCTATCAAGTAATGTAAATATTTGTTTGTTTGTTTTGAAACTAAAAACAACTTTTATGAAATGAAGAACGTAAAAAAAAATACTACTGTATATACTTATCAAATACTCTCAAAATGCGTAATTATTTTTTCTATTAAATAAAAAGTTTGTTAAAATTATAATTTTTTAAAAACAAAATATGTCATTTTAATCATGTTTGACAAGTTTAAGGGCATTTAAACGCTGATTTCCGGTTACTTAAATATCCACTTCCAGTTTTCAGAACCTTACTAATTATTTAATATCTTGTCTTGTAAAAGACCTAAAAACAAAATAAGAACATTTTTATAAAGCAAAATAAATGCTTTACTCAAAAAATTCAAAAACTGAAAATGTTACTTTGATCTGATTTTGTATCCGATGGCAGTACCAGACTATTTATAATGTAATGGAAGCTAATTGGTTTATTTTCAAAATGTTTACTTTAAATTACACTTATTTTTATAAAACTTCTGGGATAAGGAAGAGAGACTTTTTTTTTTTACCATTTTCAAAAAAATTATGCGACCATTAATGAATTAAGGACCAGCAGGGAGACGTTATCTATTTTTATTCTCAGATTTGTTATAATCACTCTGTGGAGCACAAAATACCTGAAAAACATTCAGATCCAATAAAGATTAATCCTTAGGAAATCCCACCTGAAAAATCCCTTAATTTCTAATTTATAAACAATGACCTAAAATGGCTACTTCCTTTTAGAACGCTGCGAAACTAAATGAACGGAATGAAAAGAAAGTATAAAAGGATATCAGGTTGGATGAAAAGTGTTCTGGAACCGCTCTTTTCAAGCTACGTTATGCAAAACGCGTCGACGAGGACTTCATTACGCCAATGAGTCATTAGCGAAAGAATTCAAGCTTCGAAATATCGGGCTATTACCTCGATTGGACTAATACCCAATTAGCTTCGCCGAGATTTCGAATGCCGTCGCTGATAAGCATTTTTGCTCTTCGCTCATTACAGTTTACGATTTGTACGTTGTGGAGCTTACGGACGTCTACAAGCGATAAGCCTAGATTTTCCTTCCGAAACTAAGAATAACGCATTCCCCGCTAATAGTCCTTCACAATGCAGATGGATAATACGGGCATGGAAGTATTTATTTGTTCCTAAAATGCCATTAAGAAGAGCAACGTACACAGGTTCTCTGTTATTTTAATTTGATTGTTATGAATAGGCTGTTATCAATATCACATCCCTTTCCCCTCACTAATGCGTTCTGCGAAGGTTGCGTAAAATGTTAAGTGATTAAATTCTGTAGAGACTCCTTATTCATTTATATTTTAAAATTTCTGCGTTTGTAATCGTTTTAGGGTATTGTTGCCTGAGAAAGCTTTGAGCTAAATTGTTTTAAATTATGCTTTGAGATTAAAGTAGTCTTCTCCAAGGTAAATATACGTATTACGAATATTGGTATCTGGGAGCACACAAATAAAGAATTACCTTAAAATATTTATAACGAAAGATCTTGTTCTTTTGTCTCAATATTCAATTTTAGTAGAAATTCCATTACTTTCTTATTTTGTCATTATTTAATAAAACACGGCAAAATTTTATACGTTAATGGATACATGTAAAAATAATTGCATTTATTAAACAATTCTGCAGATAAATAAATCATACCTATAATACATAAATTGCACTTGATAATATAGTGTATAGGTCATTTTAATAGACATAAAAAACAAACCAAAATTCTTTATTCATGAAAGAGTTCATCTGTATACGATGCCGTAATTCTAATTTCTTAGTATAATAGCTCTATGTACTATAATATGCTTACATATATTAATCTAAGAGATTAAATATTTTCATTGAATGGATTCCGCCAATTTTAACTATTATTTCTCCGCGAAATACTTTCAAATAATTTAAAGCATAATGACTTTTTTCAATTACTTAAGCTAAAATCATTTTCTTGTGTAAAGTATTTTATGACTTGAATTCATTTCTTAAATTTCTAATTACCACTTAAATACTCATGTGACTTTAAAGTCATTACATTTAACAACAAATAACTCAACATTTTTTTTGAACAAAAATGTATTTATAAGAATTTAAAAAAAAATAAAGGGTTGTATGGGGTAGCACTTAGATAAGGATTTTGGCTACTCCAGAAAAAAAGCACATATAAAAAAGTATATAAAAACGTCAAGATACATGTGATACGTGAAACTAAATGAAAACTCTACCAAATCGGATTGAATTTTGTTTTTAAATATTTATTAGGAAGTTCAGTTTATATAAAAGAATAGTTAAAAACTATAGACTCGGAATATTTGAAAAATATACAAATGATAAAAATTATTTATATGTATACAAAAAAAAATTCAGTGTGTGAATTAATATTTTAAAATTAATTAACACAAATAAAAGATTTAATTAAAGGTAATAAAAAAGAATTGAATGAAGAACTTCTTTTGCATAAGTAAACATATGAATTGTGCTTTCACCTGCTATTGAAAATTCTTCAGATTTCTAAACAAAAAAAAAATGCTTCGTAAATGCAAGAATAATTTAAAATATCGAATATAAAGTGAAGAAAAGTGATGTAATGAAGTATGGAGAAACTATATGAATTATTCATAGTAAGAGAATTGCAAAAAAGTAGAGAAATATTTTTAATTAAATGCGAAAAATCAAATAAAAAAATTTATGTTGTATATGTAAAAATATCAATACGGCTTTTGGCTCTAATTGAAAATTTTTGAGAATAATGGATTCAGTTGAGAAGGCCACAGACAATCTACAGAAAATAATAAAGTTTATGAATTGTCTGTAAAACTATGTAACTGTCCCCCGAACTTCCAATTCTGGCTTTTGAAAACAATGAAGATAATATAATCAAAAGTCGGAAGTTTTCTGGATAAATTAAATTACAAATTACTAACATTGGACCAAACTCCGTTGAACAAATTATGCAATTCCTATTGTACATCTTGAAATAGTGTAAATAATTTATATCTGGATACGTAATACATTGATATTACTTTCTGTTTTATTTAATTTATGATAAAAAATGTAATTTTTGAAAGCAACGCCATCCCTTACATTATAATGGCATGTCAATGGGAAGGACGAAATATTAGCAATGGCAGCCAAGTTCGCATCATTTTTGGCAATAAAATTTTTCGACTTTGCGAACGAATGGATGTTTCTCGAAATCATTGGAGAAATCTATAACATCACGATCTATGATATAAGCGGATTTTTCGAGAAAGCGCTGGAAGGTAGGGGGAGAAGGCTAATCGTTCTTGGGAATTCAACACTGCATGACTCATTTCTAATAACTATACTTTATGTATAAATATATTACAGCATCACGAAAAACTTTTTTCATACAAAGAGAAAAATATGAAATAATGACAAATGTGTAAGTATTATTCGTTAGTATTGCATTATGTTTATTACAAATAACTTGGCTCATAATTTTAAAGATAAATTTTTAAAGTTATGCCTGGATTTAAAAAATAAGATATTTAAATTTAAGTAATTAATATGAATACATGCTGATGAAAGATTATTTACTAATATTCAAATCATTATTTCCAGATGAGTATATTGAAATAAAAAAACAGTTTTTCGTTAAAATGTATCTTTATTTGGTAAATAAATTCGTTTGATATTGATTCTCCCCCCCCCCCTCAACATGTACTATTTGTACAATTAAATCCGTATCGATTAATTATTCTATAAAGTTGGGTTTAGGACTATGAAAATTAAATTAAATACCTAAACAATTGTTATATTAGTAAAGTACCATACATCAAATTATATTGTTTGATTATCACTAATTAATTTTTATATAGTAAGTATTTTTTTTCATATTTCTGTATTTATCATTCATATTTGATTTAACAATATGTTCATAAGTTAAAATGAATTTGGGTTTTCTTTGGTCTTAAGAAATCTGATTGAATATCTAATTAATCTTCAGTTATTCTAAGGGCATTTGTATTTTGAAGCTACACTGTTACATTGATGATGTATTTCATAGTTCTGAGCTGTGGTCTGGTGACACGGTCATCACCGAAGCTAGATCAATCCTTTCTCTAAACTTCCAAGCCCCATCAACGTGAGGACCTTGAGTTTCAATGATTTAATCCCTGTTCGGCCGAGTAGAGGGACTGCATCATTCTTCCTAATCGGCCGAAGATGGTCTCTCAACACGACCAATCATCATTTGCACCAGGATTTAAACCCAAAGTTCAGAAACACCGGCCACGTGTTAGAGATCATGATAATTCATGCTATCATGGTCACAAACAATGCTCGAGATAGGTACCTTGTTAGAGTTATTATTGATAAAGACTACACACATGCATTAACAAATCTTTATCTTAAGGTATCCGACTACGTTCGGAACCGTGATTTTGAAAAGCGTATAAATGGATAATTATTATGATATTTAGTGTCAATTAGATTAGAAAATGTATATAAAATTGTTTTAAGAATAGTATTACAATAAAAAATTATTTAAGTACACTATTTTGACAAAAAATGAACATAGAAAGATCAATTTTCAAAATATTCTCCTTTTGTGAAAAATGCTTCTATTATAATAATACTTTGCCTGTATATAGCTCAGACCTCTGTACAGAGGCTCAACTAGAGGTTTTGAAATATATATCATAGAAGTGGGTTTATCCATGTTTTACGACAACAGAAGGGAAAAATTTTAAGAAAAAAACGCCGATAATTATTTCAATGGGTGGTAACTCTGAAAATAATATGAGTTTTTCAAAAATCATAGTTGAGCCTCTGTACAGAGGTCTGAACTATATACAGGCAAAATATTATTATAATAGAATCATTTTTTTACAAAAGAGAATTTTTTAAAAATGGGTTATTCTATGTTAATTTTTTGTCAAAATATTATACTTAAATAATTTTTTTTGTCAAAATGTCCTTAAAATAATTTTATACGTGTATCTATAAGTGACACTAAATATCATGAAAATTATCCATTTATATGCTTTTTTAAAATCACGGTTCCGAACGTAGTCGGATACCTTAAAGGGCTCAAATTAAAAAAAAAAAAAAAGAGTTCAAGGAATGAATGATCTCTTATATATACAGTTAAATTAAAATAATTTACTTCATTTCTAATCATATTCACCCAAGTACCATGGCTAAACTAAGTGTTCGGTTTGACAAGAAAAGCCCATTTCTCTCATTAGTTATTACGTTGGGTAATGTGTGTGTACTGTGTCAGACGGCATATTACATCGCGACCAATGTTTGAGAGTAAGTTCATTATCCATGATTCATTTTGTAGCTTTAGAAAATTCTTCATATAAATCGAACAATATTATTTCACAGTTAAGCTGGATACAGAACTTATACAAACCATTTTATGAGACGGCATAATTTATAATAAACTTAACATATTGAATTAACAATCATAATTGAATATATACAAGTTGTCCCATAGTTAGCACGCAAGCTCTGTACAGCTAGATTGCTGTAGAGAGCTCATAAACTGTGCTCAAAGAACTATACCAATTCAACTCATAGTTTACGAGAAAAACACGGTAAATGAGGATGCATGGTTGTTCATGATGAACCTGTGGCAGTGCTTCCAAACTTTTAATTTAGGCGATCTAATATTCAATCATAGTATTCATCGCCCCCCCCCCTTTCCCTCCATACAAACAACAATACATTGAATTCAATAATACTATACTTTTACGCTAAATCTACAGCACGACTTTACCCTCTAAAGTGCCCCGACCTATATATACGTTTCGCCCAACGATTGTGTTAAATGCCCGAGCGTATATATACGTCTTTCCAAAGTACGATCTTTTCTGTGCACTGCTATCCATGAAATTATCCCGAAGATCTTGGAATGCAATAAACGGACCTTAATAGTGTTTGTGAAATGTTTACTTATATCTGAAGATTTTTTTATTTATTCTTTTCCTAGCCACCCCCTTTCTAATACATCACATGCGTGCACCTACGTAGAGAACGAAGATATTGGGAACGAATCGGGTAACTTTTTATCGGCTGTTAAGGGATTATTTATAAACCATACAAATTATCAAGATAAGTGTTAATTTTTGTATATAATTTTATTTATGACAAGCCCATGGGATCACTGGTAATTATTAAAAGTTCTTAACTTAGTATTGTTAAATTGATTATAAAATACATTGTGTGTAGTACTGATACATTTATATGTGTATTGTATCAGTGTAAATGCCAGAATGTATTTTGTTTCTTTACTTTCAGCAAACTAATATTTTTTTTAAATAATCTTTTGTTTTCGACTTTTCAATATGCTCGCGCCCCTCTCGTAGAGTAACCACGCCCCCTATTGTAATCCTCACCACAATTTGAGAACGCTGACCTGTGGTGCATAATGAGCTCATGTACATGATTGACTTGATATCGCGTAGACCAGGCGCTGGATCAGAGGAGAGGTGCAACGGCCAACATCATCACCAGATCTAGGACCATTGGATTATTTGTTCCTATGAGCCCATCTAATGCAATTTGTGCATAGAGACGTAATGACTTTTCAAACGGACTTTGATACTCATCAGCAAGCTCTTTGATGCTCATCTTTGGCGGACTCCGCGTTGATGTGACGTCTGCATTCACCCATTTCGCGGCGTCTCCAAGCCTGCCTCGATAAGTAGAGCAGCCATTTTGAACTTCTGTCTTTTTAAATATTTACAAATAATGCCGTTGGTGTACGGCAGTTACGGTACTGTACGACAATACGGTTTTTTCCCCTTTCACTGGCTGTAACGTCAACTTTGTTTTTTCGTAAATTATAGATCGTACAGGCATAGTTCTTTGGGTATTTTTTTATATACCTCCAACGTGAGCGAAGAATCTAGCTGCGTAGAGTTTGGGTGTTATCCTGAATAATAAAAAAATTGGAAATGTTTCTTTTATTGGAAATATATATGTATTACTGATTTTTGTTTCAGCTTAATTCTCAAAGCATTTTAATGAAATAACTGAATCTATACAATTGCTAATAATTCATACGAGTTATTAATATAACTTTTTTATGGCATAACTTACATATATCATGGATATATAATATATATTATTTGATTATCTGAAGGAACTGACACAATAACTTGTTTGCGTCATTTTAATTTTGGCTTGCCTATCAAAAAAAAAAAATTTATATTCACTCTACTTCTTCAAGTACTCATTTTAAAAATTATTTTTAGTTGTAGAATCAGGTATTCTAATAGAATAAATAATATTTTATTGTTCTTCCTTTTCTTAAATATTTTTCTTACTTCATGTTCATGTTTTTTCTCATTATTCTGGGCGTTCCTTCAAAACATACTGTTCAAAATGTAAATTTGTGACGGGTCCTATCTGCATCTGTGACTAATCCTCAGGGGAGAAGTATTGCTTAGCTGTTGTATGTTAACAAAATCGTTAACCGTAGAAAAAACGTGATTTATGTTAATTTGAGTGCTAGTTAAACTAGCGAAGTGAGTGTAGGTGCAGTCGTTAGACTGCTATGAGTTTATTAAAGTTGATATATATCTGAAGACCTCGGAGATCGTGAAGAGAATCTTTTGCCGAATCAAGTAATATGGGTCAAGCATTGGTTGGTTCTGTTACATTAGATCATATGCAAGCTAAGTGATCTAATTATTTGTCTTAGAAATTTAAGATAAAGCTTAAATTGACCGCTCCCTGGGTTTAGGACAATATCTTAATACCAATTTGAAAGATTAATAAATGTCTCGATTCTACAATAATGGCTGATTGTTGAATGACTGGTCACTTATTTAACCCGTGACCGCAGGGTTACGATATATTTCCTTTGCATTTTCTTAAAAAGATTAATCTCTTTTGGATATTCTTAGAAATATTTTGTTTTTCAATTATCGTGTCCGAAATTATACGAGTTATTCATTTCAAGTATTACGTTTCAAACTCATCTTCGTTCACACATATGTATTCTTTCTGATTCTTCATTCATATATAATTACAAGTTATATGATTATGATAATTGAGCATTCCTTTTTATATTTTATTCAATAAAACATTCTACTTCTTGATAATTCATTTTCTTTTTATACTTATCGTTTTGTAGGATTGTAGTCTATTAAAAATAAACTTTTTAAATAATTTTGGCTAAATAACTAAATTGTTTTCAAGAATAAATATTACCTCAAGATATTTTATTTGACTGGGTTTTACTGACTAGCAAATTTAACTTAATAGAAATAAAACAAATGTACGTAAAGTGAGTCAAAATAAATGCTATTCTACATAATTATTACATGTTTTTTACATTTGTTTAAAATGAAAATTAACCTAGTACAATATTATAAGAAATTTTTGATAGCATTAAAACTTTTGATAAGTACGCTTAAGAATAACTGTACTTTTAATTTATTAATAGCGTACAAGACAAGTAATAATTAAATAGCATAAAAATTAATGCTTAAGAATTAATTACCTTCTTGAGCAAATAATAGTTTTTTTTAAAATTTTTATTTATTTATTTATTTTTTGTAAAAGGAATTCCATAAGATAGAATGAGGTTGGTTAGACAAAATTATTTATTTAGTAAATTTTTAATTATTTTTTAGTTTTGTTGTGTTTCTTATTTTAAAAATATAATGTAAAGAGACTATTTTAATAAGCATATAACACATTTATCAACGAAACTTGTCATAAAATTATATTTTAAACACATTTTTTTTCTTTTAATTTTTTTTTTTTTTTTTTGAAAAAAAGAAAACAAAACTTTGATAAACTGTGAATTTGATGGCCACAAAAAAATATATATAAAAATATCAACGAAGAATTTGAAATTATTTAATAGAACGATATAATCACCAAACACTTAACATGGTTAAGCAGTACTAATTCAAGGAGAATTGAGTACTTAAAAAAACGTGGGAGTTGATGAATTTTTTTACAGATCAGAAGGTGCTGCACAACTGTGTAAGTTGAATTAGATTCGCTACTTCAAGAAAATATTTGAAATTATTATAAAAAGATTCATATTTCTAAGTATATTGACTGATTAGCTGAGTATGAGTCAAATTAGTTAACATAATAGTCCATAAAACTTGACACTCGGACTCCGCAGTCCAGATAACTCGGACATCATATCCGATACATAAGTTATATTGCCACTGTCATAGTTAATGAAAAAATACCGGAAAATGATGAAGAAATTACCGTTGATAACAACGTACGAACTAATAAAATATCATACAATGAGAAACTAAAGGTTGTCGAAATGACCTTCAGTATTTTGAACTACACGGTGTATCGGAAATGTATTTACTATTTATTCGTCCTCTTCATGATGAAGCAGCAAAACGCAGAGTATAGTACGGAATACAACATGACATTTACTTTTCTTTTTAAAAAATTGGCCAGTTTTTAAAAAGTCGGCTACTTAATTTTCATTATAAACAACTTTATGCATTTATAAAGTATTTCTCTAAAGTGTGTTTGATCAGGTAAGCTTTTGTATAGCTCATGTAAGCTATACAAAATTCATTAATTTTCGTTTTCATATAAATGTCCTACGCCTCCATAAAGTCCTTTGTTTAAGGGTATTTTAGCAGTTTATTTTTTGTTGTATTCTCAAGCAAGAGCAATACAATATTTTCTCAGGGTGTACCTATTCGTTCTTTTATCCTATTATCGATAACCCTACATTTCCACAAACTCGACCACCCTTTGGTCCACACTAGGACGATTTTCCGGGTCTCTAATGCAATACTTAGGTTCCAGCATATAGTATTTAAATTACAAAATTATATACATTATTAATTTTATAAAAACTGTTAAAATTGTGAAATAATGCAATCAGTGTGAAACTTATATATACTTATATAAGAAAAAAATATTTCATCGTAAATAAATGCAATCTCACAAAAAAATTACTTCAATAGTTTTTTTTTTATTTACTTGAAATTTATTTACCTAAAACATTGGGATGGCCTCGCCACAGTTCCAAAAAGGACATACATTTTAACAAAAAAAAAATTCCTTTATTATGAACTCGAAAAATTGTTTAAATGATATTTAACCGTAATCATATTTTGCACAAGTCAATTGCTAACATTTGCTAACTAAGCTTTTATTACTTCGATAGCAATACAATTAAACTGTAAATCAGTTGTAACTTGAGCTTATATATTTTACATATATTAGCATGTTCATTTTTCTTTTTTTCCGAATTGTGTATAGAAATACAAATTTAAATTAAGTTAATGATAAATTTGTAAACCTTTAATAAGAGGATGACCTTATCCTTCGTATTAGTTGTTGAATACCAAAACTATATTATATATTTTTACCAAGAATATTCGTGACTTTTTTTAATCTTATCAAAATTTTATAAATGAAATATTTCATGGTTAACACTGAAACCATACGAATAAATTAGTTTCAAAGTTTTTATTAATCAAAATTTTTAATACAGCAGTCACTTTCGTCTTTTAGCATCATCTTTTTGTTCGGGTTGTCCCAGATCTATAGTACCAAAAAGGATAGGATAGACAAGCTGATTTCCTTTGTCCCAGGTATAAATTTTACGATGCTTGGGGTTGTACGAGATCATGCTGTTGTTCCTGAAAGGGTTTGAAAATTGAATATTAGCTTCCAAAACTTTATTCTGATATAGATCAAAAGCAAATCTGATACGTGTAGATGGGGCTGTAACAGAATCAACTGCATACAAAACGCCACAAGCTATAAACATTTCTCCAACATTTCGATGAGGCAGCGTCACATTCCATATGTATTCAGTGTGTAGGGTATAAGGATGTAGCTTCCTCACCATAGTGTTATTCGTGTACTTAGCCGAATATACTACCCATAGACCATTCTCATCAGCCATGACGTCCATATAGCCTAATTCGGTCGAATATAGATATGCTCCGTCGGAATAAGCTGCATCTCGAATTTTTTCAATGGAATCTCTTGGAGGTGAAAACTCGGAACGGACTAGTATTTCACTGTTCTCTTGGTTGTAATAAAAAGATCCATTGTAAACCAGATGCCCGGTTCCTGAAAAGGGAAAAGGTAGCTCATGACGATGGCTGTGATTGTCATTGCGGAAATCTTCTCGGTTTTTGAACTCATACAAATGGTTGGTATCCGATGCGACTATGGCGTAATATCTTTGATCGTCTTCACTGTTTGGCATCGAGTCTTGGAACCAAGCTCCAACTTCCTCTTTAGAAGAACGCTGGAACACAGGTTTTCCAAGTTGGTGGATCATACAGTCTGCGAAAGAAGTACGTTTTTAGAGTTAAGTAATGGCATTCTATTTGTTTCGTAAGTATTAAGAAAGAAAGAAAGAGTATGATTATTAAAATATAACCTCTGACAATAAAGTTCGGTGAATGAAGTCAGAACAGCCGACCTGGCAACACAGGCGAAACACAACGCTGCACATGCGTAGCAACAGGTGTTGACTAACTGCCTTTCCCCGTTGTTCAGTTGAGACACATTTGTGTTCCGTGTAAGACTTGTTTTACAAAGTGCTTGTTTAGTACGTTGGTTCTTAATTGAGAACAGGAAAATGAACGAACAAAAGATCAATTTAAAGTTTTGTTATAAGTTTCGCAAGACACCGAAAGAAACTTACGCGATGCTGGTACGTATATATGAAGACCAAGCAATGTCAACGAAGCGCGTGTGTGAGTGGTTCACTCGTTTTCGAAAAGCGGGGAAAGTGTTCCCAACAACCCCTGTAGCGGAAGACTGGCTATCTCCACCAGTGACAAAAACATTGAGAAAGTGAGGAAAACTAATGATCATCAATTAACTGTGTGCATGTTAGCTGATGAACTGCAGATTACCCGTGAATCCGTGGGACAAATCGTTACTCAAAATTAAGGGATGAGAAAAACGTGTTATCGATATTGACGATATTCCTAACATCCAACGGAACGTGACTAGGCTTTGGAACTTCATCTCAAAAGCCTACTTGCAAAGTTTCCAGGACATGTATAGCAGATCTCAGCGATGCATAGTTATGGGAGGAGACTATTTTGAAGGACAATAAGCTAACTTTTGTTAATATTTCATTTACGCTAATGTTATAGGACTATTCACCGAACTTTATTGTCAGAGGTTGTATTTTCAACGTATCTAGAACTGTTTTATACTTGAAGAGAACAATTTTTATAAAGGGAAAATCTATAGCTAGTGATTTTGTTATTTTCATGTTTTTAAACATTTAGTTTCATGAGTTAAATTTTTCGTGCATTCCATAATAACGGAATATATATATAGGGCTGTTCAATAAGTAATAAGACCAAAATTATATATATAAAAAAAACATACCTTTAATCGCCATCATTTACATGGGTTTTTTTTTCAAAATAACTTCTTCGGCATTAAATGCATTTATCCCAAAGTTCTGTCCACTTCTTAAAAACATGTAACAGTCCGTTTTGTGCGAGCTTTTTCAAAACTGCCTATACAGCCTTTACACACGATTTGTTGCTTGCAAAACGTTTTCCTCGTAATGATTTCTTAAGTTGAGGGAAAACAGCCAGAAATTGTATGGAGTGAGATCACGAATGTATGGAGAGTGTGGTAAAATCTCTACGTTGTTCTGCTGCGAAACATCCAGTACGCAACAAGCAATATGTGGTCGGGCATTTTCTTGCCGCAATAGGAAACCATTACGGAGCAATGGACGTTTTCTTTTAACGTGTTGCACCATTGCTCGCAGAACATTCGCGTAGTACGAGCCGTTTACGGTAGTACCGGGTTTGACAACGTGTTGATACACAATTCCAATCATAATAATAAAATTTATGGTCATAACTTTACCAGCCGATTTCACAGTTTTTGCTTTCTTGGGAGTAGGTAAAGACGGATGTTTCCAGTCACTACTTTGTTGTTTTATGGTTGGATCTTAGTGATACAACCAAGCTTCGTCTGCTGTGATGAAGCGTTTTAAGATATTGTTGCCTTCTTGTTCTAGTCTTTAATCATATTGTATTCTATCAAAGCTCTCCGATGCTGATTTTTGCAGATCTTTGCTTCCATTTCGACAACTGACCGCTTCTCGTAGGTGCCCACAAACTTCGATCACGTGATACTCAAGAACATGAGTCTGTACATGCCATCTATCGGTAGTTTTTGTTAATACAGACAACAAACTTTTCTTATGCAACAGAAATTAACATTCCAATGAGTGGTTTCGTGGCAGTAAAATTAGTTATATTACTTATTGAACAGCCTACGTATATATATATATTATTTCATTAGACATCAATTTATACTATATGCTTTTATGTAAATAAATGTGAGATAAATGAATACATTTTATATCTTTTCAGATGATTTATTTGAACATTTCAGACGATGAAAATTTCCACAATGTATCGTCGAATAATGAATATTTCTGAAGTATACTTTACTTACAATAAAATAAAATAGGGTTTCTAAACTACTTCGTAATAAATAATAAATTAATTTATATTTTTCTACATGTTGAAAATTATATGAATGAATTTCAAGTAATCAATATTAATTTCATTCGGTAAGTCACTTTGTATAATGTGCTTGAAAATGTGAATAAAAGTATAAACTTATGCATTAATTTGTAATATCCTTTACTAAAATAACAGCGCTCTTTTATATTTTTTCACAGTCTGGAAGCAAACATGAAAATAAAATCTCGATTAAGAATGAAATGCTTTATCATATAACATTTGAGCAATCATTAAATATTAAAATGTTGAAACTATCTGATTTCCATGTATGTGTAGACAAGTTTAAACATTATTTTAAGAAACTTACTTATAAATCTAAATGTAAATAATCCTGATTTTGCAGAGAGAGAATTTATTCTTTTCACAGTGAAATGATTTTCAACTATTTAAAGATTAGTGCATTTTTATAGGGCCAAACTAACGGTTTAAACATTTGTTTCTTAATCAGTTTTATAATTTAAAATTGGTAAAACTTTTTTTTTTCTAAATCAATGTTCTCCCTTTTCCTTGAACAATTTTGAGTACTTACATGAATTTAAAACTAGTGTTTTCAAATACAGTAATTATGGTTCCATTGATATAATTAATAGTTCGTTGAATTTAATTTAAGTAGTTTTCTAGAACTCTCAAAATTGAGTAGAAATTTCAGGATCTAAAATCATAGTTAGAATTTTGAGTCCAAGGATTCGATTGATTATTTTCTGTCCTATTTCTACACAAAACACACATGCTTTTTCGTGCGGCATTTAGTGGGAATATTTATAAGTATACTTTTATTTTCAAGTATTCCTAATGCCAAAAAATTCAGAGATGCCAAGTTTAATGTTTTATGCAATTATTTTAGTTATCCAAAACTATATCAAATGCCTCATAAATATACAGTCGTAGGTAACATAAATCGATTGAAAATATTTCTCATATGTTAAATTAAAGTGTACAGCATTGCTATTGATTAAATGGATTATTGAAAAGAAAACTTAAGCTTAGGTTAAATATGCTAATTTCTGTGTAATCTATTTGATGTGTGTGGAATTTACTTATTACAGAAAAAATAAATAATACTTCAGAATATAGTATGTAGTCTCAGAAAAAATCTTTATATGTATGATAATACTATGAAATACATTTAATCTAATTTAAAAGCAAGATACACAGTAGTTCTGTATCAAATGAAAGTGTATGTTTATACTTTTTTCCTGTGATATTAACATTTCTTTACATCGCCTTACCTTTGTAACAAACCGAAGTTTTAAAATATTGATGTTATAAGTCACTCAAGTTTTTAAATAGTGATACCATGATACTTTCTTTTCAGATACAATTTAGAACTATTTTGTTAACTGTTATATAATGTTGCTTTTTGTTTTCTTTGATTTATAATTGGCTTTAAAATAATACACATTATTTTTTTCACGCTCACTGTAGTGTTTTAGCATATCATTGGAATATTTCAATTTAATTAATTTTATCTACGTTATACCACTATTTTTAGCAATTTATTTAAGTTCTGGAATATAAAAAAAAGTCACA
Source organism: Trichonephila inaurata madagascariensis (assembly GCA_019973955.1). Lineage (NCBI taxonomy): Eukaryota > Metazoa > Arthropoda > Arachnida > Araneae > Nephilidae > Trichonephila > Trichonephila inaurata. The sequence goes on from BMAV01010224.1 coordinate 35,842, forward strand.
ATCATGCCTTTTGCAAATGACAATATATAGTTTTAGAAATTTTTAGAATATACAGTTTTTTCTTTCTTGTTGACAAAGTATCAGTATTTTAATACCTTATAAATGCTTGAATCAATTACAAAACTGCATATATGTACAACACAATTATTTTAGAATATTTTTGGATGAATGCATTTTATATTGAATATTTCATCACACACTAATAAATTAAATATTTATTTCTCTTATTAACTACAAAAAGATATTGTTTCGTCTCCAAACATTGCTCCAACATTTAAATTATAAGGGTCTAGTTATTATATTCTGTGATATCAGATATTATATGAAATCATTGAAGTTATGTTGATTAAAGTTCTAATTCATACAACTTTCCTAACAGGATTTATGTTCAAAAAACTTACAAATAATGATAGAAGTGGACTGTTCTTATTAGTATCTGTATGTTTACAGTTGCTTTAAATCAGGTTCAATTAATAAATTTGAAGAATTTTCCCATAATCCTTCCAGCAATAGAATTGTGTGTTTGGGATTATAGGTACTTAAAAAAATAACGATTGATCTAAGATCATACGAAGTTGTGATTTTTACATTGACAGAAAATACGAATTTATTTTAAATGTTTTTATTTCAAAATTTTTATTAATTTTTGTCATAAAATTAGTTATATATAGTGATTGTTAAAATATGTGAAAGTATTTTTCTATTAACAACACAAAATTCGTTATTGTCAAATAAAACTTGGGTGGATTAGAAGTATAGAAGACTTCTGAATATTTTTTATCATAAAAAATGAATAAAAATACTTAAAAATCTAAATTAAAAATAAATTACGTTAAAACATTATGTAGAGTAATTTATGTATTTTTTCCAATCAAAAATGGCATAGAGTTTTCTGGTGTAACGTATTTTGAAATAACTTACTGTCTTTTCTAGGTGGCGGAGGAGTAAGTCCACTTGTATTTGTTACAGCCACACTCAGTACTTGCGACACATCTAATGTTCCTGAAAACGTACATAAATATATTGTATCGTATTTCGATGCACACACTTTTTTTAAAAAATAAAAAGGGTGGGAAATATTTATAGAAAATAATATTTTAAATCATCGACGTAACATCACTGATGTAAAAAATATTTTGGATTGACGTTTAACAAAAAATGATGTGTGTGTATTTAAATTAACTATATTTTTCAAAATTCTAACATTACCTTCATAGTCTTTGTAAACTTTTAAATCGAAAAAATAATTCCTGGTTCGTTTTAAAACATATATTCTACATGTGAAACTAATTCGTAACATTCAGTATAAAAAAATAACGTCTTGTAACAAATTACTGAATTTATTGAAAAGTATTTAAGCGCATACGTCTTCACTGTATACAACTCGAAACTTGACTTGACTTACATAAATCCCATAGGAGATATCAGGAAACATATATTCCGTCTGAAATACAGAAAAACTAAAAGAAGTTAAACAAACCTCCAAAAGCCTCTTCGTTCTCATTTGAAGTTTTCCTCCCCAAACCCGAATGGGGAACAAAGCTCCTGAAACTATATTCGCTCTCATTTTTCAAACTTCCTATATGAGAAACATAATTTATTCCTAAACAGAGGTCTCTAAAATATTTCTTAAGCTGCAGGAACAACGGAATTCTAGACAAATATTTTATTTCTCTTAGTACACGGTGTGTGTAAGCAGACGCCATGTTTTTTCTTTTCACACATTTGACGCGGATATATGTGAAAACATTTAATTTATTTTACGATACTATCTTAAAAGAATTGAAAACAATTCTATATGTTGAGAAAACTAAAATCAAAATATCGAGATAAAAAAAAAGGAAAAGGAAAAGAATAGATAAGAAGCAAAAAATGTTTCTTGGTTACTGTAAGTTATGTAAAAATGTCTTTTCCGATAATTTAATAGCAGCTTCAGTGAGACATTTTAAACATCATTTGAAGCTTCAGATGAAATAATTTTACTAAACAAATAAAGCGATATTATAGATGCCATCAGGGACATGAATTACAAAGATAAAAAACACATTTTAGATTCAAAGACTGATGAAAAATGTAAATGAAATCAATTACAAAGCGAAATTCTATAACTCATTAAAAAATAAACTATTAGATTTTAAGATATGGGTATAGAAAAAGAAAAAAAGTGAAATAAGAAATTTTGACTTTTATGTATTTTTATCCTCCCTCTTCCTTGACATGTTAATAAATCCTTCATTAAAAGTGGTTATTTTTAGGTTAACTTCACAAGTGGAAGAAACGAGAGTAGATCTGTGCCGAAAGAATAAGAGAAATGGACATTGTTCACCGACATTGTAAAATGTTTCAAACTTATAATGAAAAATTGGTTTATTTCATTTAATCTATCACTCTAAGACAAAAAGTAAATGCGTGCTTATAATTATATTTATATAGTGGCTGAAAGTCTATAGACTAGATTATCACAGCTACCGTATGTATTCGAATCTAAGCCTCCATCGATTCCAAGCCACATGCTAATTTCTCAACACGCTTTTGTGAAAAAAAAATAATGTAAAATGGTTTGTTAATATCCACACAATATATTTACAAAATTAAAAAAAAATCAAATTAGAACTAATAAGAAGGGAATAATTAATTTATTTTGTTTACCAGTATTAAAAACTTTAAAATGCATACTGGAAACTATAAGTGTTCTAACTGTCAGTATCATGTACAATTTTTCCCATCCGGCTTTGATTCCGAGCCGTACCCGATTATCATTTCCAGTAACATTAACATTGGAGAATATTGTGGCTTAGGTTCTACTAAGTAAGGTGTTTTTCCTGACAGAAAGATCCTTTGAGCTTTTAATATGAAAATAATGCATATATATATTTGGTCTGCTATGTTATTAACATTAATTGGATCTCGCATTCGTATCAAAAATACTAAATAAGTTAGCACGTAAAATATTATAGAAAAACTAAAATGTCAAAAACAAGAAGCGGTTGTGATAATATTTTTTTCCAACTATTTCATCCCCGCAAAAAAATATTTTTAATAAACCTATGAACCAACAATTTGTTCCTTTCATAAAAAATTAAACTGTACTATGTACACGATAAAATGCAAAGCATTTGAGAGGAAAGATAACATGTATTTAAATGCGTATTTAGTGAAATGTACTTATTATTGTCCATTTTTACGTAAAAAAAAATCTCGTAGCAAATATTACAATAATTTAGGTAGAATAGGATAAGTTTTATATATGATAAGAGATCTTGAGACACACACATTTTTATCAATAAATGAAAGGGAATAAACTATGAAATATAAGTCTGTGCTTTTGGTGTTCTATTCTAGAGTTGTTAAGACTATTTAGTTTATGAAAATTATTTAAATCAGCTAAATTTAAATTTAAATATGTACATCTTTAGTAAAACAGTTTAACTGTACTCAGCTTTTATAAATCTCAATTATTTACAGATATTTCAATAACATACTTGATATGTATAAAGTTTATTATGAATCATAATGCAGCATTATAATACAATAAATAGTGAAACTATTATTTATTATTGCATTTATTCGTTTATTTATAAACAAATAGAACATAGTCATTAAACCTTTTTTTATATATATAAAATTGTATTCTATATTACATTTTACGAGTATTATATAACAATTAGTTTTTATTGAAATAAGTAAAAATATATTAGAATTTACATTATTTAAAATTAAATGTAGTTTAAGTTCAATGATTTATTTATCGTTTGTTTTCCTGAATTAGGTACGTTTTATTGTACCTGAGTAAAATAAATACATGATTTAAAATTTGAAAAGTATAACAACTATAGTTTTTAGAAAGAAAATAAAGCATACCGCCTGAACACAAAAAAAAAATAATGTTCTTTTTGAAACATCCAGCACTGAGGCATAAGGATCAAGTTTCAAAATTTCTATCAATTTAAAAAGTCCTAACGATTTTTTTTCATTTATATATTTCACAAAAAGGGAATGTTCTAGTTTGAATAAACTTTCCAATACTTTAATCCCAAGGCTTTCTTAAGAGTTTCGATTTTTTTCACATTCTTTAGAAAATTGAAACTTTCTTAATTTGCACCTCTATTGTTAAACTTTTATAAAACTATTCTGAATCCTCTAACCCTTATGCGTTGGTATGAGGGGGAAAAAGAAAAGAAGTATCTTCAACCAATTCTGGAAACAATTTATACTGTCTAGATATTTTCTACTCCTAAGAAACCACGCCACTTATTATTTATTCTTTCTATTTCATTCTATTTTCTTTTGGTATTTTGGCAACATGACGATGGTCGTGTTCTGGATAAACAGCTTACTAACATCAGTCAGAGAAAGAACTTTCCCCTCTAAGGTCCAAGTGGTCGGATTAAGCGTCAAGTAATTCGAGAAGAACAAGAAAATCTCATTCTTCTTTATGTCTTAGGAAGGTCTTATTTCCTTTTTGTTGCTGAGGATCGACTTCTACTCTCAGTATTATTTAAGCATTAGCGTCCGTCTTCATTTCCGGTCCTTTCTTGAGACACATGAAGTACCTTTGGCAAAAATCTACTACACAGGATAAACATGCTATTTTTCTTCCATTCAGTATTTTTTTTCCTTTGGGCCTGGACTTTTATTTATTCAATAATTGGTCAGAAAATTGATGGTTCTTTCTTTTTTCTTTCTTGGTGTGGTTTCTCGAAGATATGATATTAAAATAATTTCTATGAAGATATGTATTGTTTACACTCATTTTTAAATTAAAAAAAATTCAGTTAAATTATAAAAAGTACAAATGCAATAATATGACGTTATATTCATATTCCGCTTGATATGAATTCCAAAAAGCGTTATGAATAGGAAAAAAATATACATGGATACCTCGTTATTATGATTTGTCAACACATAGGTCAACACGTCTGTATCATGTGTGCATACATGCCAATGGTAGCAATTTCAAACGCCTTATGTGAAGCTTTAACGTCATACTTTTAATTTATTATTGGGGTTTTTTTTTTGTTGTTGTTGTTGTAGTAAAGCGTTTTGCACTATATTCTGTATTGTGATCTTACTGTCTTTTTGTCTCTTTATCTCGCTAGAGTTATGTTTCTGCTCATGCTTCCCGATCTAATTATGGCTCCTCAGGATGTTCTCTACCTCCCTTTTAAGTTTGCACATGACTGTCGGGAACACCCGTTACTGATGCGCAAAAATATGAGGAAGAATCTGACAAATAAACATACAAATGTAATGAACAGGGAGTGTAAGCAAAAAGATCCATTTGTACAATGATTATGGGCACATAAGATAAGGCGTGTTTAACATATATGTGGGTTAATATAAAAACAACGTATAAATCGAATTGGGCATGTGTGTCCAGCGATTCAGTAACTTAGCGTATATCAATTTAAGCAATGATGAGGTACTGCCTCAGATTGATAATCCAAAAAGCAATCACATCTGATTTAGCTTACTGGATATCAAATCACTGGAAAGATGGACTGAGTATATATTTACGTCACACACTATAAAGCAACACAAAGACTACATGCGACCGACCTCATAAATTTAAACTATGATCAGGTAACGAGGATGACACCTGAACTAGATCTACCTCTCTAAGCTACCACATTACACCAATAGGAGGGTTTTTAGCGACGACAGATTTAGCTTGCCGCAGCCGGAGGATCTTCAACGGCACTAAGTCTCGAGTTCATGACACACAGGTCAGCAAATCCAGAATATGGCCACTAAGCTGTCCTAGCCATTCTGGATAGATTGAAGGTTGAAATTAATTAGAGTGGCTTCGGAATTTATGTTCCTTATGGCTGTTTTCGGTTAATGTTAAAGAATAGGACCCGAATTTGGAAAAAAAAATTTCAGATATAAAAGAAATCAAAAATTAATATGATATTCTGGCTTCAATATCCTTTAGAGAGCAGCATTGTTTTTATCATACTTCCCATTTTTAACCGATTTGATTCATTTTTTCTGGTATAAAATGTGTTTTGCATTTTTTATCCTATACCGTAATGTTAAATGGGATTTGCCTTCACGTATTAAAACAAAAAAGAAAGCATTCACGGAATATTTTGAAATTTTTAAAAACACTATATTGTTAACAGAGATACGAGTTATAATATTGCAAACTTCCATGGAAATTGGGTTATTTTTCTGTCTGAAAATTTGTTTCGGGTTTAGTTAGAGCTCCCGTACTTTTACCGAAGACAACCTTATAGCATCAACTCAAGAGGTTGGAAAGCATGTCAAACTAAAAAGGCAGTAATCAAAGAATTCAGTAGTTGCCCACAAGCAGCCACGCAAGCAATCAGTATATTTGCCGCACAAACAATCAGTGTATTTATTTTTCCACAGGAAACCAAAATATAGAAAATGAAATTGTAAGACACATGTAACAGATTACTGGATGATCGATATTGTTAGGTTTATCGTGTCCAAGAAGCTTTTCAATAACAATCTATTTTCCCGATGAGCTGTATGATGTGTTCCATGTGATTGCCTATCAAAGATGACGTTTACTGTGATGCTGGAAAAAAGAAAACTGGATAGATCAAAAGTCAGTTAAAATACTCTGTACGGATATAACTCAGTTGATTCAGTTTGACTAGTTATTCTATATGTATACATACATGAGAAGAGCGGAGAACACACAATATTCTCTAACATGATCCAAATGATCTGTTTTGGAGACAGCAGAATTTTTGGCCGGTGAACATGGGTTTCTTTTAATAAAAAAAAATCAACGGTACATTTACATTTTTATTCTAATCTAATAAATTGAAAATGTATTTGTTGTTGATATAACACCTGTATTACATCCACTTCGATATTTTCTCAACAAATAACAACTTTATATTTTGCATCAACTTAAACCAAACTACCCCACTCTTCCATGTAACCTCACAAACTTACTCTTTGAGTTTTTCTCTCTCTATTATTTTTCACTCTGCCCTGTTTTACCTCATCACTCAACCTACTCATTTGAAGGTACAATTGCATAACTCTGATTATGAAATAGTGCCATTTATTTCCTAAGCAATATTCTACGTGTGTATTTTTATTTCATACGGATAAGTAATAAACTATTCTATGTATCTGAATCACATCAGTAAACTTCAATAAATTGATAAAGTCTTATTGATAAATTAAATAATAGTTTTCACTTAAACATTTTCTTGGTAAAATATATTAGTTTGAATTTCCGTTTTGAAAATATGAAATAACAGTCCCTCCGATAGATTACAAAACAAAATTAGTATTAAAATATCTTCTTACACTATTAAAATAATATAATAGTATTTTCATCGATTAAATTTTATTATTTTATAAACAGTAAGATATCTATTTCATTTTTGACCTATGCAACTTGTAAATTTTGCATACTTTATGTTAAATATGTATGTTTGCAGTGCTATATCGCCATCACTTTACCGTCAATTTATATCAATTTTTAATGCTTATTAAATAATAATATACTATGCTATTTTTATTTATACTCAAAAATCATCATTTTGTAATTCCTGTCAAATTAATTAATGGAATTGTGAGATATAAATAAAATAAACAAGATATCATGTAAGAAGTAACATTGATCAAAGTTAATGGACATTGAGATACATTAAATCTATCGGGATTAAATAATTTTATTTGAATGATACTAATGTTATAAAGCTAAGTGATATTCTATTAGCAAAATGATGAGTTTCAATTTACTGCTTTAATTAAAATGTATCGAATATTTGTGCAGAGCGATACGTTTTACATGGCTGAAAATATTTATTTTAATTTAGATAGCACAAATATAATTTGTTTTATTAAATATACTCATAAATATGTTCCAGGGAATATAATTGCTTCTTAATCATAATTTATTTGTAAGGATTACACTTCATCATCTCAAAATAATTACACCGATCATATTTTACAACAGTTTATTTAATTTTTGAAAACTTAACGTAGCTAGATGAAAGAAGTAAAACATCATAAAATACTCTAACTTAAAAATTTCTATATTACTATCAGAGTTTTAAATTACGCATATCATTACACCTCACGTCACCAGTTATCACTAATTGGTTGCACAGACATCATTTATCATTATTATTATCACTTTCTACCATAGAAGTGGCATGACTAATAGCGCATATCCCTAAAATAAATAATTTTTCCTAGCAGACTAACATGACTTAACGTCAGAAAATTTCTTCCATAAAATTTTGCGAACAATCCCCTCTGCCCATTTCTCATGCTTCAGGTTGAAACCTTTATCGCTCCAGAAGCCTTCAGTTGTGCCCGAAATTTGTAACACGACGACGTGGCATGAAGAAGAGACTTGTGCGAAACTAAAAAAAGAGAGAGTGGAGAGTAATGCAAGTGAAGTTAAGTGTGGGAAATGCAAAGAGCGTCTTTTATGATTATGAGCGGAATGTTTCCGGAACCGTAGGTTTTAATTAAAGACCCGTTGTGACGTAAAGGGTAAGGAAGCTCCGCGTTTCGTCTGATTTATGGAGCATTACTGGAGATTACCACCAAATGAATATTAATGATTCGTCTTCTTTTGTTGAAGCTCCATTTATGGATATTTTTAGAACACCGTTCCTTGCACTTTAGAGAAATGAACGATCAATAACATTCACGTCACTTCTAAAGAACACACATTTTGTTTTAATGAAATTCTGGAATTTTACAAGATAACGTGCAAAATACAACTTTTTTCCTCGTGGACTCTTAGAGTGATAAATGCTTGAAGAAACTAAACTGCTTACCTTCAATATGCACTTAAGAAAAGGGTGTTTATCTAATCCATTACAAGAGTTAAGAAATGAAAAAAAGAATATTATTTGACACAAGAGATGTTTACATCAGTCTTACGTGACACAAGAGTTCTTTGAAATATTCAGAAATAATTATAATACGAATTGTAGAGGCATATAAATGAAAATTAAATAGGTGAGAGAGAGAGAAGTGCATTTCGAATTAATTATATAAAATTGTGTGTGACAAGAATAAATAGGAGCTAGAAGAAATAAATATAATTAGGAAACCGAATAAGACGAAAAGATGACACTTTAAAAATGAATAAAATATGCGTAATATTATTATAGAAATAACACACACACACACACCGGCTCTTCTGGTATTATTTTAGATGTAATTATAACAAACCCATTTACTGCTGGTCAAATTATTTCTTTATCGAAAATAATTAGATACACAACTTTAAAGTCCAGATATTACATGGAAACAATAATATGGTAACAAAACATAGCAGAGAAAACGTATGAAAACAATGTACAAATAGTCTTCCTCTGCAATCCAAAATCCTACATCTTATTTTATTCAAGGAAATTTCCACAATTTTCTATGGCATAGTTTTAATCTTTGCCCTCAAATTATAATTATCCATTAACCGATTAAAGATTTCAGTAATATGAGTTCACCATCAACAAAAAATAGATGATGTGAAACATTTTTGAGAACTTAAGTTTCAGTTAAAATACTTTTCCTGCTAAGCGAGTAAATAAAAGCAGAAGACATCGCAGTAATGCCTTGGATATTTCAGAACCACAATAAATCAACTAAAATATTTGACATGTATTACATGTATGAGATGCATTATCCCATCCGAATAATATTTTAAATGGGATGAAATTGCGATAGAATACTCAAATGATTAACTATCGATGATTAATGACTAACCAACTACATATCAAAGCTGGTCCGGATGATATATAAAACAAAGAACTTTCAAATGCTAAGACAATACCCATGTGAATATGGTTCCGTCAATCCACGTGGACTGTACCCAATACATTGCAGAGGGATTCTTAAATAATATGTCACCATTTGAGAAAAGAAGTGCATTAGGGCTAAAGAAAACAGGTTGGTTATTTGCCGTGTTATTTTGCGTTTGGGTTGAAGAGATACTACAATTAATTATAATATTAATAAGGGTAAACCGTGGCCGTAAATGGCGACAAGCAAGTAGAGGTCGACCGAGAGCGAAAACAGAAAACTGGGTAAGGTTAATCATCCCACCAGGCACTCATAGCCCCTTATGTATCTTTATCAATGAAGGGACGTGTAACCAGGATATCAGTGACTGCAATAACAAGGAAGGCAATTTACAGAATGAGGATTAAAATGATAGAGAACATTGCACCAACTGCACTACACCGTTGCACACAGTCAAGCTTATTTGCAGTCGTGTCATAAGCAATATACCATTAATATCAGAGACTGGAGTACAATTTGTGTTCAGCGATGATATTCGTTTCAAATTCAGCCCTGATGATTAGCAAGGATAGAGGTCAGATACTCATCTGATTGTCGTCGGCTACACATCCTGAAAAACCAAATTTACGCTATGGGTTGTGATTTCATTTGCTAGCAGGATATATTTGTTTGTTTTCCATGATAATTTTATGATATAGATATGCGTGGACAAGAGTTTACACCCCAAAGAGTTGCCCATCTTTTCATCTACCCTGGGTTTCAATAGGGTAATGACGAACCGAGCTTGAAGCATTATTTTGTTATGTTTCGTGCTTTTCTAATACTTCTCAAGAAAGTCAACAGGACAGCAATTTCAATCCCAATAGATGGAATTTAGGATTTGATAAACCGGCGTCTCCGACCATCCCTGGATCATTCTTACCTAACTCGTCAATTTGAATGTATTCGGCAAAAAATCCAGCAGAAGGGCACCCGTTTACTCTACGAATAAAAACTTAGTCCTATAAGAGACAATATCAGGGCAAGCATTTGATGAATGTTTTATTGACATTTCTTGTCAGTTGTAAAACGTTCAACTCCTATGATACTGTCAGCATTTATCTTCAATGCAC
>BMAV01010224.1:52596-85114 GCA_019973955.1 Trichonephila inaurata madagascariensis
TAATACCTAAGATATTAATCTAAGATATATTTTAGAGGAAAACAATAGCAATATAATCTTAGAAAATGGAAAATAATCCACAGTCCTTTGACGCAGATATAGCTTTATATATCAGAAAATGTTGATTCATAACGCATTCGTAAGACTTAAACTTAACTATGAGATAAATTACTATGGTAAAATAGTAATTAGTTTAATAATATAAAAAAAACTATTGAGATTTAATATATTGCAAGGAGGTTGGCAGATTGTGAATACAAAATAGAAAAAGAAAATAATGCATCATTTATTCATGTTAAATATTGTACAAATCGATTGCAAAAAGCTATAAAATTTATATTTAAAAGATTAATATATATGAAGGTATAATATTTATAACTAATTTAACATACAAAAAATATTAAGAAATGTACTTTCATAAAAAAATATAAATAACGTTTAAAAATAAAGGGTTTCTTTGTCTGTAATGTATTTATTTATTTTTTACTAGTTTTAAATAATTTATACTCCTATTTCGAATTTTAATAAATATATATCTTTCCTTAACGTATACACTATAGCAATTTTAAAAAAATATTCGTGATAACTACAACTGTAGTAATGTTTTAAAGTATTTAAAATCATATTAAAGTATATAAATATATATATATATATATTATATTTGTGATATTGAAAAAGAAAAGAAAATTCCAAAATAATGCAGCATCGTGATTTATTTATAAGGATTTAGTTTTAATTAAACCAATTTATTTTTTTCGTTGAAAGTCGAAACACTTATTTGCAGTTAATGTCTTCGCTGGTCGACCATCATATGAAAAAGAACATTGCACTTTAAAACACATTTTTTTTAAAAATCAGATTAAATTAAGTTAAGTTTATGTTTTACGAAAATTTTTAAAGATATTATAGAATTTGTGTGAAATAGGGTGTTAATGGTATATTTCAGAGAGAGAGAGATCTGATCTAATTTGCTTTTACTTGTGAGTAAAAAATTATCCCTCATGATATTTTTGGTGATTTTCAAATATTTTTTGGTGATTTTTATCTTGTTTATGTCTTTTAATCTTGTTCAGGGATGGACAACTTGTTTTGGCTCTCAGGCCACGCTGTGGGAAAGGAGGATAACGGGGCGGGGGAGGGGTCCCATTTTTTGAAAATGAGATTGCTTTAATTACAAATATATAAATATATATATATATATATTAGACAAAACGTGGCTGTTTTATTCAATTTATTTACTATGGTAATTTTGTTTTGCTTAAAGCTCCAAGCACATTTAACTCTTAGAATCTTTTTAATGAGACAAATGTGTACTTTTCTACAATTTTCCTTTTAAACGCAGAGTGAGGTTGCTTGAGATTGCCGGAGTGAGACTATTATCACAGTCTACAAATTTATGTCAACCACAACTTGCATCTATATTTACTGTTGTTGATCTTAATTCAAGAAAAACTTTGCTCAAAAATATAAGTCGACTAAAATAAAAAAAGAAAAAAAGAAGGAAAAAAAAAAAAACCATTTACCCGCAAAATTCTTTATACATGGAAATTTTCCGGCTGACAAAGATTTGTTAAACTTAATGTCATAACGTTAAACATGTTCTTCACACTATGATCCGAATTCATGTTAGTAAATTCAAACTGTAAGCTTCTGTTCTGTATCAATTTCAACAGTTAAGAGACAATAGAGCTGATTGAATTTAGGCTCAATTTTCATAAAATTCTGAAATCTTCTTGTGAGCTTGCACAACTCTGCAGAACATCTCTTATTAGAAACACTTTCAGTGTGACGTTTGATATGAATAACGGTAGTGTGATAGGGATTAATTTAAAAATTGTGTTTATTTTCGTCACAGCTATTATTTACAGAATATTATACTTTGATGTTATTAAACTTATTAAAAGTGTTTTAAAACAGTTGTTTGAGAGAGGAAATCTTTCTTCGGTGACCAATCCCTGTAAAGTTCAGAGCGTCCTTCACGTGTCTGCTTCCTTCGAGGGATCAAAGCATCTCTCTCTTGGCTCTCCCTCTCCCTTTGCTCTGGAATCAGGGTCGGCGGCGCTATTGCATGTCTGGTTGCATCTTGCCAGAGCTGGGAAAGGGTCTCTCGTGATGTCAAAAGGTCGGTGGGTGATCCAAGATGGTACTAAGTAATAATTTAAAGTTGCACGTGTGTCTCTGCACGTGTGGTGATCATTTCAACAAAGACGCCACACAGCTGCGAGACAAAGACGTTACAAGACGTTAATCAGGTACTTTGATTTCCTTACAGTGAAAAATAAAAGATGAACTTCTGGTCACGCAACAGAAAGAAATCTTGGTTCAAAGCGGATTTTCTGAATGCCTTGGTGGGCCGCATAAAAATTCTTTTCGTACCCCAAGTGACCCATGGGCCGCTAGTTGCTCATCCTTGACCTTGGTCTATCAAAATTTGTTTATCTTTTTTGAAGTTATACTGCTTTTGGGGCGTTAGAGAAATAGGATGAAAGTGAATTTTTACGATGCGCGCGCACACCGTCACGGATGCAAAAATCATTTGTCTAGAAATATACAGAACGGGAAAAATCATCCCCACCTTCGAAATCTCAGAAAAATATTTCTCTTCACTTCCCTGAACAAGGGGACACCCGGGTTTGAACCGAAGACCTTTTGATCTGCAGCTGAGTGCTCTACCACTGAGCTATACACCCGAGTCAGCGAACCTTTGCTTTGTGTTCCGTAAGAACGGATACGAAAATTATTTGTCTAGAAATATACAGAACGGGACGGATCATTCCCACCTTCGAAATTCTCAAAAAAATATTTCTCTTCCCTTTCCTAAAGAAGGGAGCATCCGGAATTGAACCGGCGACCTCTCGATCTGCAGTCGCATGTTCTACCACTGAGATATACCCCCGCGTCAGCGAACCTTTGCTTTGCGTTCCGTAGGAACGGATACGAAAATGCTTTGTCTAGAATATGCAGAAAGGGATAGATCATTCCCACCTTCGACCTCCTCTCCCTATGCGGGGGTGCTTAAATTTATTTAAATCGTGATTATCTCAGGTTTGGCCGGTCCGATTGTCTGATGGTTAGTATCGTTCAACTCTGCTCGTGACCGCCTTTCGTCCTTGGCCCAGCTTTCCCTGCTAAAGAGTTTTAGAAAGATTTTAATCTTGTTACTCCAAAGAATTATAACTTCTTACGTGCGTACATAAGTACACACACACTTTTTTTTACTTTTTAATCATCGATACATTTTTCAATAGTTAAATAAAGAAATAAAATTTCTCCATTCCAAAACAGGGGCTTCCTTCTTTAAAGCGTAGAATAAATGGACAAACGTAAAAATACTGTGTTGCAATCTGAACTTATGCAAATAGTATGTGTTAAGTATTAATTGAAAAAAATAATTTATATTCGTAAAAGTATGAATTCAATATACAGTATTTGTCTAATTTTACATTATAGAAACTGAAAAAGAATCAAACCAAATGAAGAAAAGTTTCACATTTTGGAGGTTGAGCAAATATCTTGGTAGAAAAGTATTACTTCAACAAATTACCGAAACACTTTTTTTTCGCGTAAGCAACGTAGAAAACAACGAGCGTCTTTTGACTAAGTTTCTAAATTCTACCGAGGAAGAATAGTAGCCTATAGGGATTGCGATTTATCCTTCAGAGAAACTGGTCAACGCGTTGGGTGAAACCAAACAACTGAGATGTGGATCTGTCACTGCTGGATGTAGTAGAAAACGACGGACCGACGTAGCCAATCGTACCCTCCTCGTTGCACCACTGCCCGTAATGACAAGTGGATTGTGCGCATGGACGTGATGGATCGCATAGCCACATCATGAACCATAGCACAACAGATTCAATCTATTTCGCATCCTCCGGTGTCCGCTGGTACCATTCAATGCCGTTTGCAGAAGAGTGGAATGTTCGCAAGGCGTCCATTACTTCATTTACCCTTGACTGTAAACAGCATACGTTTGGGCCGCCAATGGTGAGGTGAACTGCCGGGCATAGACAATGGAATGGAACGGCATTGTGTTTACTGACAAATACCACTTCTGCCTGCCACATCACGATGGTCGAATTGGACTTTGGAGAGATGGAGTGGTGAGAGGCTTCTGAACTGTTGCGTTATGCATCTCCACACTGGTGGCTACACTAACTACTGGTTTTGTCATCTTCCTCACGTCACAAGAGGCTGCAATTTTAATCGTTTGATCTTTGCATAACATGTTATGTGCCAAATAAATTTCGCTGTGATATCTCTGGTCCTTCTTGGTGTGACATTTAATGTGTCCCCAGCAGCGTATATAAAAGTATTGATCAGAGACCGCTTGAAGAACAGAACGAATTTCACTACAAAGAACACATGGTTAAAAAAAACACCGGTAGATTTATAACAAAAAATGAACAATGAAAATGGTATTTTGACAAAAATATCGTTACGCATCATTTTATGAAATCAATTTGATTGTGAAAAATTAATAACTTTCGAACGATAGTATATTTTAATGGTTTCTTATGTATTTATTTACTTAACTATTTTTCTCCATTTGAAAGGGACACAGTTAACATTTTTTTTACTATGCTGTGCTAATTAACAATGCTGAGTTTTCTTTTTTTCTTTTTTGTAAATTGTTTGTGTAACACCGCCAAACAATTCGAAAATGCTTTAAACTGGTTTTATTTGCCTTGTAGTGGTATGACTTTTAAACTTCGACAATACCAAAGGTTGCCTGGTTAAGCTTAATTTGTGAACCTCTGAGTGTAACATGTGGATGTTAGTTTATACCCTTTATGTAACAGCATTTCTTTGGTTTGCTTAAAAATGGACATTTCTCTGATGAAGTAAGTAAAGTTATTGTTCTGAAAGATCCCTCTAATATGACAGTTTGTAGAAGTACATCCAAAAAGAGAGGAATGCCTGGGTGCAAACGGAAAACTGCTTTAAGAACTAATAAAACCATAGTAAAGAATAATAAAATTAATCTAAAGCAAACATGCTCAGACCTTAGAAAAGGTTTATTGGCAACTGGTTTGGATGTTAGTAAGCTAATTACACGTCATAGGTCAAGGAACAAACATCCAGGAAACCAAAGAAAATATTTTTTTTACTTCCAAAATGTAGAGAAATCCTTTAACGAGTGCCGAAAAATATTTTTTTTTATATCTAATGGGCTGCGGATTGATATTGCAGACTTAGTACATTCACAGAAGCTGATCATTCTTTTTAATGAGGAATGATTTAGGCGGACACCAAACACCGCAGGTAATTTTGACACCAAGTATCCTCCCTAGAGGAAAGCACCTGAGCTCTGACGATGAGAATCTGTAATAGGATCTAATTTTTTGAAAGCGCCCAAGTCAAACATACACTCAAGGGATCTTTTACAGGTCTTATAATCATATGACATGGCCCCTGTCGATTTCCCGCATAATGAAAATCCACCGACTAGAGCGGGTCACTTCACGCAGCATTTTCCCTATCTCCGTAATGTTAAAAATGACCAATTTTAAGGAACATTTTTAAAAAATTGGCAGGTTGTACGGTCATGAATTTTTTATGTGCATTTATTGTATTGTTTTTATTATTTGAATGAGAGCATTTTTTAAAATTTTGATTAGTTTTTTTAAAAAAATTCATATCTGGAGTAACACGTCAAAATTTTTAAAACGGTGAAAATTCTTGTATATTTTAATCCATAAATATTTTTTGAATAAAATTTTTGACAAAACCTCTCATTAAAATATTTATTTGTATAGTGTTGACACATGTACAAAGTTTCAAGGCTATAAAATGAGTAGTTTTTCAAAAATGTTCCTTTTGTGTTGAAATTTACAGTTTTGAGAAATAGAGATTTAAAGTAAAAACTTACTATTAACTAATGCATACCAGAACTATAACTTGAATTGCTGGTGTCATCTGCAAGATTATCTTCTTGTCTACATTTTAATTGTTTGTTTTTAATTCTAGCTTCTTTGATTCATTGTAAAACTGCTTATTCTGCTTTCTTAATGTGCGCATGATCTACATCTTGCAACGCTTGACATTTGTAAAATCCAGGAGTTGAATGTTTGATACATCTAAAACTTTTAATTTAGTAATAAAACCTTGATTCTATAAAGACAATGCCTCATGTACTCCAGTTTTTAAAGTTCACAAATAAAGTTTTTGAAATTATAGACCAAATACTATTTACGCTTTCACTAAAATTTTGAGTTTTATCAAACAAGCATCTAGAAAAAAGTTCAAGACTAGAGACCTCTAAATACTTTTTTTATGAAATTCCTAATTGCAATAGGTAAGTTGTGTTTATGCTTATATGTGTAACCATTCATTATGGACATATTATATCTACACCACAAGTCACCTCCCATGGGACATAAACCGAGTCGTAGATTCAAATCTGGGGAGATTTTATCAAAAATATAGCATAAATAGCTTGCCCTATGGCTTACAAGTTTACTGAGTTGTTTTGAATAGCCAAAATGTAGTATCTTTGCAATTTATCTATTTCTGCATCTGTCAATCTATTACGCCATCCTAGAGATTTTTTGTCCTCGAGCTCTTTGCCTTTTAATTTTAATACCCTGAGTTGTGTCCCCAACCTTTTCTCAACATGACCAACATATTCTAATTTTTTAATGTTGACATCTCTTTAAAGTTTAGATTCTAAAACTGCTTTGCATGCTTTAGAGTTCCCATATAGTTCAAGCATTGTGTATATCGTAAATTGTGCAATGCCTTTGAACGATGGAAGATACAAAGTGCACCTTCAACTTCCATTCCCGTATTATTTCCAACGTCATTTTCTGAGCACTCTTTGCAATGTACATTGCAGTTAAAATTACATGAGCATTTCCTCGATAATATTTTAGTATCAACAATTTTCACAGTGTCCTCACTAACTGCCGTATCAATACCATTTACAGAAGTATGGCCCCTTTTTTTTTGCCAGGTACCATCGATAGCCACCGGTACATTTGGACCTCCATTATTATTTATTACTGCATTATTGTTTCGGCAGCAGCTAACGTCATAGACGCTTTGGCTACTTTCTATTTTGCGTTATTTAATTTATACATGGACTCGCAAAACCCCTTTGGTGGAGGTGACAAATTCATAACTCCACAAAATATTTTCGCAACTGCTTCTTTTTTAATATACTTCATAACATATAAAAGCCTAGTGTTCACTTCATATAATTTTGTATCTTTTTGATTAACTACTGCTTTAGTAAACTTGGTATTAGGAAATGTTTTAATAACACGACAAAAATCACAACATATTAACAATTTTGTAGCCAAACCCTGGATTTGACAACAAAAATTTATGTGAATACCTTGTTTTTTACATTTTATTTATGTAACTAATGTTATTTCAAAGCACAAGAAAACAGTACAATGTCAGTCATTTCACAAAAACATTCAAATGAATCTAAAAAAGAAACATACTCTTTATTAAACTTACCTAATTTTACATTCAAAATTGAATTACTTATGTTGCAATTGTCTGACTGTTATGCAACATTTAATTCCTCGAAAGTTTGGGTTTTCGTGCCTATTTTCCCAAACTTTCGTTTTTTAAGTGTTTTATTATTAAACTGAGGCATATTTATAAAATCTTTTTGATAAAAAAACGATTCTGCACAATAGCAAAAATTCGTTATATTTAACCACGTAAAAAACAGCATGTAAGCTACCAGAAAGTAAACAAACAGCTACAACTATTCACTTCACTTCTTTCCTGAATAAGCTGCTGATCAAAATGAATTTTTTTTTGATCAATTTAAACTATTTGATAAGGCTGAAAAGTAGCATGTGTCTTTTGTTTTTATTTGAAAGGGGCGTGGCAGTCAGCTCTTTTAGGGTTTGACAAATGTAAACAACTTTTTTAAAAAAATATTAAAAATATTTCTAATTCAGCTAGAGCAAAAATTTAAATTACATTAGAAAGAAAAAGAATGGTATTTTATTTTTCAATCAAAATTAAAAAATCGATTTTTAATTCGATTTTAGTGAAGTGACTCCCTTGAGCCGGGTCGAACCCGCAACCTTGGGTGCAGAAGGCTAGCGACAAAACCAGCGACGCCACCCTGCCGGCAGAGCCGAAAAATATAGACTAAGAATTCATGACAACTAGAAGAATGTAATTTTCAGTGGTGAAGCTCATATATTCTGTGCAGTTTTAAAAGGGGAATGTTGTGAGACGAGGTGACAGTGAAATCAGAAACAGATGCTTCGGTGTTTTTTCCAGGCCAAATAGTGCTGGAATCTTAATTTCCGTTCCAGGTATGAATTCAACTTAGTTCATAGAAATATTTCAAAGTGTATTTGCTCCATTCTTGGAAATTTTTCAGGGTCATTTCAGCATTACATAGTCCCATGTCATAATTAAAAAATGGCCAAGACTTTCCCTCCGGAAAATCAGATTAATGTGCTTAATTAGCCTGAAAATTCCTAAGACAGAGCTTATGAAGTATTTTGAAGCATAATTTAGGTAATTTGGGCTTACGAAAAAATAATTTACAATAACTGATGCTATAAAAGGATAGTTAAAAAAGGCGCGTACTATCTAATTGTGTCGATGTCAAAATGATTTCCAGGGGTAACTTCTGCTACTTGTTGGACCTACTTGTTACTAATGCCTGTATTGATCAGTGTTTATAAAAACAAAGTATGAATAATAGTTTTTTTTAAAAAAAAATTGAGTGATTGTTTTACTTTGTCACAATTATTTTGCACAATACAGTAGTAAATTTTGATATGTCAATCCTCAAAAAAGCAATTTATTGCAGTATCAATTTAACACTAAAGGATAAAAAAAACATGCTGAAACACTGAAAAAAGTTTCATTAACACACAAATTAAATTAACTTCTTTTAAAATTCCTAATAGATTTTAAGACCACCAATTAGTAATCAATACTACATTTACTGTTTAATAATCAGAAAAAATGATTTCAACAAAATTTTGTCTAAATTTTGATATAAGAAAAATAATGTAGTTTATGCTGAAGTAAAAACATATATATGAAGCACACAAATAGATACTGTAAAGGTTGAATCATTTAAAACACACTTTTAATGAAGACACATATGCTTCAAGTTTGAATCAATTTCTAATATTATAAAAATAATATTCATGGAAATTATTAGTAACACTACTACATTTATAAGATGTATAAATATTAGAATAATTATATGTAAGTTTGCAAAAAAATGAATTTTCAATGTCAAATAAAATAATGAATTGAAAGATGAAATGAGTCATTATTGTTTTAATAATAATATTAAAATAATTTTATAAACATCACATTTTTTATTGAAAATAGTATATACATTTAAACAAGAGAAAAGAGCATAAAATGCTTGTATGACTTTTTTTATTCATTACACAAGTTCGTTAAATAGTTTGCTACCTTTTGAAATGTTTATTGAACACAAATACAGTACACCTATTATTTACAGTATACATGTTTCAACAATAATTGTTAGCACTTAAGTATTATTTTTATTTTAAATTAATTTAATGAAACAAATGTTATTGAACGAGAATCAAGATGAAATTAGTTTATTGGGTTTATTTTCACCTAAAGTCATTTAACTCATGTCATTTATTATCCATTACAGAATGTTTTACTAGCATGAATTGTTAATTTAATTTCCCAAATAAATTTAAAATTTATTGCTACAATACCAAATTACTTTTGTGTTATATCGCAAATTAAATCTAGATTTTTTACAGAAAATCATCATTAATAAAAATTGTGAATCTGTATCAGTTCCAAATTGCGTGAGGTATTTCAATTAATTTTCCTTTAAAATCAATTTTCTTAAAATAACCCTTTCTATTTCAAACAATAATCTATAGGAATTACTTAAATTAAGGAAACCACGAAAAAGTAGATCCAGACAAATTATATCAAAGAGATTAAAATTTTCCTTTTAGGGTGTATATTAATATCCTTTCTTTTAAGAGACCATTAATGTGAATAAATTCTAAATTAATTGCAAATGTAAAATATTCTCATCTTCAAAAAAAAAAATGAGTAGCTTTGTATTAGCATTGTATTGTTCTGGTTTTATATAAATACATGAAACCTTTTACAAAATATGAAAAAGAGATTTGTTTTCTTTTAACAAATAAATTAAATACAATAATAAAAATAAAAATCACTGAATTTCAATATAAGATGATTTTAATAAAATCTTGTGTGTATTTTGCATGTAAGAAATTAACTAAGAGAAGATGAAATACAACTATAGGAAAGAGAACCCAAAAATTTACTAGTAGGATTCATAAGTTCCCGGAATTAGCCTATAACGAGGAAAATTTTTGCAGTAGAGTGACTAAAATAACACAACATACATTTTTCCCCTTTTTTAAAAAAAGTTTGTTCCAATTCACATGATCAGTGGGTCACCACGGTGTCGTATTTTATAGGTGAATGTATTTAGTCGTCTGTGATTGAAAGAAATCTTTGAGTGGATAATGGATATTAATTTTTGTGTTCTTGGGGGGAAAAGTACTACGGAGACATACGAAATTTTTTGAAGCTTTGTGACACATTATCACCCCCTCAGGAGGCTCACCTTCTTTAGGCGGGTACGGGTGTCACAATCCCGAGGTACCCTAGTGATCTTTTCCTTTTCCCAAGGGGTTTACTATCTTTGGTAAACACGGGTGTCACGACCCCGGGGTACCCCAGTGATCCTTCTCTATTTTCGACCCTCCATTTTGTCATCCAATTTCTTCTTTTCTTCTTTTCCCGTCCAGACCACAGACCTATGAATGTTTGGCGCAGTATAGTCAAAACTGGCTCTTGTGCCATAAAACACCAAACTCAACTCAACTCAACCCCACACATTATCACGAACGCAAGCTTTTGAGTGGCACTGATGTTTCGGAGAAGGCAGGAAATATATCGAAGGCGACAAATATTCTGGATGTCCGCAAACTTCCAGCATCGCTGAATACATCGAAAATGTTTCTGCGGCGGTACTCAAGAACAGTCATCAAAAAATAGCAAAATCAGTTGGGATGTCCTCCGCCACATCACAATGGATACTGTCTATGGATCTAAACATGATAGGGTGTGTCAACATATTGTTCCCCGCATGTTAAACGAAAACCAATCTGAAGATAAAGATAAAAGCGCATCGTAGGCTGAATTTAAGGTCATGGCTAAAAATGGACCACTGAAAAGTTTCGATGACCTTTACAAGCCATGCCAAAAGTTTGTTGTTACGCAAGAATATCATTTTGAAGGAGAATGTGTCTCGACAATTTGATTGGTAAAATTTTTTTAAGTTATAGACTAAGTCCGGGAACTTTTAAAGCATTCTACGTATATTACAGCATCAAACAGTATAGGTCCATGTCGACAAATTTCAGCAAATTTAATAAAATACTACTATACTTTCTGAATAATTTGAATCATGCAATTTGGAAATTATTTAATTATTTTTTTCATGTAAAAATTACAAATTTTGTCCCATTTATTCCATTTATTTATTTCTAATTCGTTTGCTGAATGATATTGTTTATTGCTTTCGAGTACTTTGTGAGATAAATTACGGCAAGTTTTCTATGGGGAGCTGTGGCTCGAGTAAGGTATAAAATCAACCTCTTATGTTTTAAGGTACCTGATTACGTTCGGAACCGTGATTTAAAAAAAAAACCCCTTATAAATGGATAATTTTCATGATATTTAGTGTCATTTGGAATAGAACATATGTACAAAATTGTTTCAAGAATATTATTCGAATATAAAATTTATTTGAATGCAATATTTGGGCAAAAAATGAACTTAGAATTACCTACTTTCAAAACATTATCTTTCGATGAAAAATGCTTGTATAATAGTATTATTTTATATAAAGCAAATATTTCTCTAGAGGACCTGAATTAGGATTTTTGAAAAAAAATATATTTTCAGGGTTACTACCAATTGAAATAATTATCGGTGTTATTTTCTTAAGATTCCTTCACTCTGTTGTTTTAAGACATGGATAAATTCACTTCTAAGTTATAGATATTTAAAAATTTAGTTCAGCCTCTGTACAGAGGTCGAAGCTATATACAGGCAAAATATTATTATTACAGAAGCATTTACCACAAAAACTAGAATGTTTTAAAATTAGCTAACTCTTTAATCATTTTTTGCCAAAATATTGCATTTAAATATTTTTTTTACTATAATAATATTCTTAAAACAATTTTATAACATGTATTCTAATCTAAGTGACACTAAATATCATAAAAATTATCTATTTATACGCTTTTGCAAAACAACAGTTCCAAACATAGTCGGATACCTTTAATCAATATTTTATAGATTTACATATATGACTTGGAGTATGATGCTGAAACATATTTGCTAAAAGAGTCTCAAAAGACTTCTTAAGAGTATTATTTGATAACGGTCCAAATTAATTTTTTCTTTGGTCGATCGAATTTTCTTACATTTGATTTTGATTAATTGACTGTCGTTTATATCGGCCTTATGAAGTTTTTGGCGATGGACTTGCTATCTCTAAGTAATGGACGTATGACGAGATTATACATACGAAAATATCTCTCACAGCATAACGGTACTAATTTACACGTTTGCATTCTGTAAACTCGCGAAATTCTTGCCTTAAAGCTTGCCCATAGTAGAGAAACTACCAAAATCATTTCTTTTTCGTGCAAATGTAATATGCGCAGAGATATTTTTTGACTATTTCTGACGTGATTCGTATTGATGTTTCAGTATTCGGGGTTTTCCTCTTCATTTCTGAAGATTAGCACATACATCCTACTTCAACTTCACTAGATAGTTATTCAGGATTTTTATTTATTTGTTTTCTTATGAGACGGTTAATTTTTTTTTCCTTCTCCTACTTGAAAATTTGTCTACGCTCTTCCACATATTTATATGTTCACCTAAAATTTGCCTTGGAAATTGGCAGTATTCCATTTAGTTACATATGCTGAGTATTTGTGTCGATGCTGAACAAACATTAATCCGCGATCCCTCGCGCGGGGTGTTCTGTACACCCCAGCAACAAGAAAATCCTCCCAGGATTCTAAAAAGAATGAGCAGAACAACGATTTTTTCTATAGCTGCCCATTTTAGGTCATTGAACCTTCATGCTTGATGCAATCCCTCTTTCTCGAACGATTGGAATGTAATGACCTTCAAATGTTTATCTGGGGGCTGAGAACTCCCGCGAGAAGTTGAGCATTTGTATACAGTCTGCTCTGAATATCTGGAAAATGATTAAAATATTATTTTTCTATTTTCTACTATCATTATCTCATTAATTATCAAGTATATTTATTACTGGTATATACGTTTTATACTGGTTTATGAAAAAATATAAAATTATGTGTTTTAAAATGAAAATTTTGTATGTTTAGTTTAAATTAATGTCAGTCTTATTTGTATGCAATAAATTTAATAATTTATAAATATGTATCATAATGACTTAATTTTATTTTCATAATTAAATACACGTGTTAAAAGTTTGGGGTGTTCTCTACACCCCGCGAGTAACAACGGTAGCAAAAAGAGGCGCGAGTGACCGCGGGTTATAGTAAAAATAATGCAAAATTTTGCAACAGTAGGGCGGTTTTTATTGGCATGTTAGAAAAAAATGAAAAAAAAATGTGCTGTGATGCATTGCATATTTAAATATAAGATCACCGAAATGAATAGTTTAATTGTACAACATTTTTATAGATAACATTTAAAAAGCTCTAGTTTTCACACTCTTAGAAAGACTTATGCATGGATAAAAGCATCTTTTAGTTCAGTAATAGAAGAGTCGTTGAAGTGGTTGGCATATATTGGACGAACTAGTAGTCTTCAATCATTTTCTGTGGAGTTAAGGCTTCTGAACAGACTAGCCAGTCCAATTAATCAACTTTGTTAGGAGTTTGTTAAATTTATTAGCCAATGTACGTTGCTGCTGCTGCTATAAGTAGCGGCATTGTCTTGCTGAAACGTACGAAGATTATAATGAAATCCTCGTAAATAAGGTAAAAGATTCTGGCTTGGCATATCTTAGTAGTTTAAACTATTCATTTTACACTAGACAAATGTAACAAGCAGTAGAAGCTTCCCAAACGATGGGACTCTGTTTCTTTTTGAAAAAGGCATTTTGTCATTTCTTGGAGAGGGAGGAGTTAAAAAAATTATGAGGCCAATAGCTTTTGCTTGCAATATTAACAATGAATTTATCAATCCTCTCACACAGCATTTTATTCATAAGCCAAAGATACATTCATCTCATATCGTATAATTTTCTTCGTTATATATTTATAGTTACAGTTTTACTAAAAACTTGTGATAAAATTGTCTGCATTATAAGAAAAACCAGTTTGTCATTTATTTTTCTAACACCATGACTACAAAAATACAATTTACGCTTAAAAAAAACAATATTGTATTGTTTTCCCTTTTTAAAGAGCTGCATTACTACAAAATTATTTCATTCGATTTACTATCCATGAAATCGTATAAACATTACTTTTGTTTGAAAAAAGGGAAAATTGGATTGCATCTTATATTTTTTGTAACATACTTTTAAAACGTGATTTTGTCAAACAATCGTTGTCGGGAGGAAATTTTCTTATAATAGGAATTTTAATAATGCTTTTTTTTTTTAATTCCAAATGGGCTTTATTTTGGCGCACAGACCTTTGCAAACACGGCAGCTCCCAAGTGTGAAAGCCATTTCAGTGGTCGCAACATCTAGTGGCGGCTGTCGCTTCAAAATTATAATACTTGATTTCTGTTTTCCGAGACTACAAAAACCAAATTAATACTCGAGGGATCTTTTACATGACACATAATAATATAACATGTGTGCATATGATTTTTACATTTGGAAAGCCTATCGATTCCAGCCAGGATCGAAACCGCAACCTTGGGTTATCGTGGCAGATAAGTTAACTCTGTCACCTAGCCGACAAATTTAATGCCAATATTATAATTTATTTAAAAATTTCATTCCACGTACTTACATTTATTTATCTTTTATTAAGTTTCATATTACTCATTCCAAATTGAATCTAACGCATAATTTTATTTCTCTTATAGGTAGTTATTAAAAAAATTCTGAAAATGTTAGTTTAAAAATTTACAGTGAAGAATAGTATAAAAAGCAATTAATTCTTATCGATTCATAAGAGAGAATCACATTTTAAAAGAATTCCATACTTTATTTGCACACATAAAAAGCTTAACAATTAACACATTAAGTGTAATATATATACGTACAAAATTCTTCCTTACATCCTTTTGTCATCTATTTCAACATAATAATAGACGAATTACATCTAACATCGTGGCGCATCCGGTATAGTGGTTAGAGACACTGACTGCTGGGCCGTAGGGCCCGGGTTCGAATTTCGGAGAAGGCATAAATATTTGTAAATGTATAGTGCATTTGCGACATAAGGGTACTCTTAAATAGCCGCCGAGCCTCAAGTCCTTTCGTGAGGTTGGCGGGAGAGAAATAGAGGTGGAAGTTCCCTAACCACCCCTAGGATGTTCTCCCTCAAAACAAGGGTTGGGATAGAGCCAAAACATACTGTCACCTGCATAGTGCTCAAAGGTACGGCTAACGTCAGGCGTACATCTAGTCATTTGCCGCGATGAATTTCCTGGGCCACGATCTGACATCGTCAGACAAGTGGCATTGGTAACAACAGCAACCATAAATACTACTGAAAAACAATTCTGACATTTATTGCTTCATTCAATGTTTTATTATATAAATTCTTTTAATATTATAAAATCTTATTGATCTACTTTCGAGATAAGCTAATAGCACTATTGTACTAATTATTATGTTTCAATATAACTAAAAAGTTTTAAGAAAAAGATTTATCCGCATAAAACATATGTGAATATTTGCTCTTTTTTTTTTTTTTTTTTTTTTTTTTGGAAATACAAACTTACCGTAACGCATAAATGCTTTTTTCTTAAACATAAAACTTGTACTAAAAGAAGTAGTTAATTAAGGAGAGAAATGAAGAACTGATATAATAATTAGTCTTTTTACTCCAAAATAATAGCATATTACTAAAATATTTATAACATATGTTAAGAAAATTAATTTTAATTTTTTTATATTTTCCACCAATCTTAAATTTTTATATATATAAAAGGGGACTATTTTAATTTACTTTTGTTTAAATTTATATATGTCCTAAAAATTTTTAAAAAGACTCCATCTTAAGAAAAATTCTCGTAACAGATTCGTAAAAAAAAATATAACTTATCGGGAAAAATTTTACCCATTATGTGAAAACATAATGTAATCAAACAAAGAGAAATGTTTAGTACAATTTATCATTCCGTGATGCTTTCGAAATCAATAAAGGCATGGTTCTAATTAATGTACAATGCCTTAAAGCTACCATTAAAGTTAAATGCCGTAAAACAACTATTAGAAGTTTAAGAGTTAACTATATTTAAATGAAATTGTTTAATTTTGACATTTTTCTGTGTTCCTACATAAACATAGTAACTACATTGTATTGAAGTAAAATCTGTTCTCACTAACCAGCAAGTGTACTTTATAGAACTTAAACTATTTCAGTCTTTCTAAGTCATCCTCAGTTGACAGGAGTATGACTCCTACCCTAACTATTTGTGTGACAGAATATAATTATGTCTTCCTCATATAAGCGCAAAGTTAAATACAAAACGTAAGCAAAGCAGTTGTTAGAGGACGGCTGAAAACCGCTGTTATGACGAGAGAAATATGTTTGTTAAACATTTACAGAAGGGGTTGCAAGAGATAGAAATAGACATACATTTAATGTGTTCTAAAATTCGAAACATTTATGTCAAGTAGTTATAAATTCTCAATAACGTTCTGTTTTAATAAAGTTCACAAGCTGATTTCAGGATCCTTTTTTGACTGATTCTCTAATAAAATAATCTAATAAAATATTGCTAACTTTCATACTATATTCACTTCAAAACAATTGTTACACTTAAAAAGAAAATAAAAGAAAGGAAATACTTGAATAAATAAATAAAATTAGAGTGCTATACTAACCATTATATTAACTATTTAGTTAGAATCAATAATATATTTCAGAAAAACAATAATCCAGGGTCCGGCATATTAACTTCCCCTGTTTCAAAAGGCAGTTACAAACAAACAAAACAAGATACATAGAAATGTATTTTATTGGTGAACCACAAATACGATGCCGATTTACATTATTTGTTTTTAAAAATTATAACCTATAAATGGCGTTTTCCAATGGTAATACATTGACGAAGTCTTTCCCGAAAGTTCTTCAAAACATTCCCCCTGGCTCTGTTTTGATTTCGTCTGATGAGGCCCACTTCCACTTGCCAGGCACTGTGAATGAACAAAAAAATGTTCTCTACTGTCCAGCAGAAAATCTTCAGCTGATTCACCAACGACCACTTCACAGTCCTCGTGTGACAGTGTGGGGTGCCGTTGCTTAATTTTATGTGTGGGGTCCTTATTTTTCGAAGAAGATGAACTAACGGTTACCGTTACTTCAGATCGCTACTGTCACATGTGATCCGAGACCTTCCTCCGACCAAAGTTAAACCAGTTTCTTGGGGACCATTAAGAAGCAGAAATCTGGTTCCAACAAGACGAAGCCACAGTTCATACTTCACGGCGTTCACTGAGAATTCTGAGAGAGTTGTTTCCGAGAGACCTCTTTGCGAGGAGACATCGCCTGGCCCCAAAGGAAGTCACCTAATTTATCACCTCGTGATTTTTTTTCTTTGAGGATACCTAAAAGCGTAAGTGTACAAACATTGTCCTACAAACCTTCAAACACTAAAGGAGGCAATCACCCAGGCAGTGGCTGTCATTCTATCGAAAAAGACATGAAGAACTATGGACAACTTTCGAGAAAGACTTCGTCAATGTGTCACCATTGAAGGACGGCACTTAGCTGATAATTAATTAATTTAAAGACCAATTAATGCAAAGTGGCATCGTATTTGTTGTTCACAAATATAAGGATTTTCTTTGTATCTTGTTTTGTTTGTTTGTGACTGCCTTTTGAAATAGGGGAGGTTAATTTTCCGTACCCTGTATTATAAGTGCTTAGAATATGCATCTTAAGAAATTTTCTAGCTTATTTTTTTTACATCTTTTAATTATTGAAATTTAAAAAAAATATCTCTATTTACTGAGCTTGAATTTTTAGAATAATTGAACGTAATCAGTTACATTGCCTATATTGACATTACATTTCATAAACACAAGAGTACTTTCAGTTAAACAAGCTATGTACGTGACATTTAAGCGGGTTGTTGAACTGAAACATAGGCTCATCAAGCTCTTGCTTACTTATTCATCATCCTGAGCGTAATGTCCATTACATTGACAGTGTTATTTACAGTGGTGTATATAATCTAAAAACACCAAGTGACATCAATGTTAAATTTTAACAAATTAATTCATTTTTTTGATTCGGAAACCATGCAATCCAACGATTACGCTTCTGAAGAGAAAAATTATATGCCTAAAGCTTTTTTATTCAAATCCATAAAGATGTCTTAAAGAAAGTCGTTGGTATTTATTCACTTATACAATTGTTCCAAAATGCTATTGCTAACTTCTTGTCTTTTTAAATAAAAATTTCCTTCTAAGCCCATCAGAACGAAATGCGTTTTGCATAGTAAGATGGAAAGGTAAAATACTCTTCTATATAGTAGATTTAGCACCATCTTTCTCCTGAATTAAATACAACAAAACTTACGGAACATTGTTTCTCTGCTAATCGATAAACATAGAACAGTCGAAATAGGATATGTATCGAATAAGTGTATTTTATTTCCTTGCTCGAACCGTTTCAATTTAATAGGAATAGACATAATACTCTATCTGTTGTTGAAAGAAAAAACATTTCTAACTAAAGGGTCCGTGAATGCAGTTTTTCACTTGATTCAACACGTTTCTATAAAAAAAGTATTATTTCGACAAAAAAAATTCTTAAATATGTTTTACAATTAAATACCGTAAGTGTTATATGCTCTTTTGCACGAAAAAAAAACCTCATGAAGCACCACAAAAAAGTGGCTGTTCTAAGTGAAATGATATATGTGTAAACAGAAACAATTAAACTGTTGAAAAATTCAATTTCATAGGATTTATCTATCTATCTATCTATCTATCTATATATATATATATATATATATCTGATTATCATCTTCCTTCACTTTTAGGGTTAAAATCAGTAATCTGTGCCCCCCTCCTTCCTCGCAGCTTTAATTAATACTTGTATATGTCGATTCAAGTAGTTAGAAATACTCCTATCCTATCTTGCGATAAATTCTACAAGTCATCCGTTAATTGCTGTTCTTTTTCTGAGGCATTTTGGTACACCCGTATCTTGCAGTCTATGATATGCTAAACATATTTGATTGGTGAAATGTCGGTTGATCTTTCAGGTCAAGTAGAAATACAAGCAGCACAGATGTAGTGTAGACATATGTAAGCCAACGAATCCTGTCATTATCTTGTTATATTTTTATCTTGCTCGGATGATGTGTCAAAAAGAGTAACCCAACCGGCTGCAGGATGTATTCAACAAATCGCTTAAACTATCTACATCTATGCAGAATAACTAGAGGTAATCTGCAGACGCAAGATATTGCACCCTTATCCATCACACCAGTACTCTGAGGAATAAAATTACACCTCTGTAGAGCAAAATCTTATAGGCTTTATAAAGGCATAAAGACAACCGTTATTCACAGGAATCCAATGATCATCTGCTCAAAGACCGAAGCAGTGTTTGGGTTTAAAAAATTAGGGCACAAACTAATTATATTACAATCGTCCAGATTGGAATTCTTGAGTGTTAAAAAGCATCTTGATCAAAGTGTACAATGCATAAGTCATTTTAAAAAAAATATTTACAAGAATATCCGATATTAGATGAAAAAAAAAAAATTTTGACAAGTGAGAGAGGAAATTGCAAAATCAGCATCATTAAATGATATAATGCAATTTAAAAAATATATATTTCATTATTCTTGTGAAAAAAATTGATTTAATAGACAGTTTGCAAATGAATTATTATTGAATTTCTTCAGAAGAAAATATGAAAAATTTCCTACAAAGTCAGCACTTCTTAGAATACATTTAGTTGAACATGAAATGTAACAAAAATATTTTGATTCTATATTCCACAGAAGATAAATAATAATAAAAATTATATAAATATTATATTTTATGCATGCCGTTATGCAGTACCAACTTTAATTTACTTATGTTAGGGATATTAGATATTTTACAATGTGTATATATATACACATTCAATTGACAATACATTAATTATTTGAACATTTCTCTACTTCGCATTTAATAATTTTTTGTAATCAAACAAATCAATATTCCCCAGGGAAAGTGCTAAAACATGTAATTCTTTCTTAAAATATATAATTTTAATATAAATTAATTTGTTTTCTCAAATGAACATTTAGTTTTTCTAGCTATGAATGGGATTTTATGGTTTTTCACTTTTGCTTGTTTTCTTATAATAATACATTGCAAAATGGCTATCATAAATAGAAGTAGTACTAAAATTAGTATACTAATGCATTTCTTATATTCTAGCCCCTTCAGGACCGGCGAAAGGAGAAAGAAGCGTTTCCCCTGGCCCGCGCGTTCGAAGAGAGTATCTTGTCAGGAGTTCGAGCCAAGTACCACTAAAGATCTGCCGTGTAGGGCAGCGATGCACGTTAAATCTGTCGAGAGATGAAACGTCTTCCCATTGGTGTGGTGTGGTAGTTAGGACAGGAGGGTGCCAGCACAGGTGTAGTCCTCGTCACTTGACCATGGTTCAAAATTACGTGGTCCGTGGCGAAAAAGCCCTCGTGTAGCTGAACAGTGCGACGATAATATTCAATTAATCAATCAATCAATCGAAGAGAGTATGCACGCACAAGACCAGGCGAATTTCCCTATTAAGCCTAATTTTGTTTAAAAATTCATGAAAAATCTAAAATGCATTCAATTACGCTAAAATTTATTTATTTTTATTATAATTGATAACATCTGCATTTACAGTTCACACATTTTGGCTATATTTTAAAAAACAATATTGGGAATTTCAAAAAAAACGTCTTCTTTTTAATAAAAAAAAGTACGCTTTTCGCCATGAGGATTAAAATAGAATAGACGCAAAACTTGCAAAATACTATCTGGCAAATATCAAACGATGCGGTTCTAACTTATACAAATCTTTTAAATAACAGCTAATGCATCGCTTTTTTTTTATTTTTAATTAATCCTTATGATTCTTTTTGCTTTCTTAACATCACTTTAGTAATTATGCTTTATGTTCTTATAGTTTTGGCACACAACTCTAATAATGCGATAATAATAATGCGATAGCAACCAAAGAGAATCATTTGTTCTTACTGAATTAAAAATCAGTCACAGTAAGAACAAAGCTTCTTTTTTGTTAAACATGAGTCATCGTGTTTG
Organism: Trichonephila inaurata madagascariensis; assembly: GCA_019973955.1. Taxonomy (NCBI): domain Eukaryota; kingdom Metazoa; phylum Arthropoda; class Arachnida; order Araneae; family Nephilidae; genus Trichonephila; species Trichonephila inaurata. The sequence goes on from BMAV01010224.1 coordinate 74,090, forward strand.
TTCTATGAAGATCTGCTTTTTATACGTCTTTTGAGTATTAAAAGTAATGATGAAAATAAGAACCATAAATAAAATAAATACTGAAACTATTATTATGAATGTCTAATGCCCAATAAACTAATAACCTTTCCTTATTTTTCCAACTTAGTCAAAATATAAACAGAAATCCAGAGCGCAATAAATCTCAAACCCTTAAATGACTGATTCTCCCGAAAAATCTGTCCATGTACAGTTGTTTACATTCATGAAAATATCCGACATTTAATTAAAAAAAGCTCTGAGACGAAAGCATGTATTAAAATTCAAAGTTTTGTGAAACATTATTCGAAAAAAAACGGACTTTAACCGCCAACTAGTGTCTTGTAAAAATTAATATAAAAACGTTCCGAAATCTGATCATACCATTAAAGAAGGAAAAGCACAATCACATATATCAGGGATGGCGAACCTTTTTTAGACGTGGGTCAAATTTTGTTCATATTTTTGAAAGTACTAGCGCGTGAGTCACTAATGCCCATTTGCACCAGAGTTAGTTTTAAAAAATTTTAACTGATTATTTTTAAAACTAAACATCTTTCAATTCAATTGGCTTATAATGGATAAAAAAGTGCGCTATGGAAGTCTCTTTCTGCAAACATAACTGATTAAAATGCATTTTATCGGAAGAAAGTGCTTTAAATATGGTTTTATGCTATGGGTTTCAATTGTTTTTCAACAAACAAAATGTAAGCAAACTTATACACTTTATTTGATATTTTGTAAACACTTTTGCTTTATTTCAAATACTACATACTTCAATATGCATTTGTTGTCGTTTGCGCAGCTTTGGAACCAGGGATTTAGCTACCGCCGTATCAATGATACGGGGCCCCCAAGCTTCAGGTGCCCTAAAATGTGTAAGGAGAGATCGTTAAATATTGAGAGCCCACCAAAAAGGGACTCCTAAGAATTTGGAATTGGAGTCCACTCAGGACTAGCTACGCCAGTGTTTGGAGCTGTAATGATTAAACTGAAGGTTATAGACAGTATTTAATTGCTTTTGTGTCAATGGGCTTGAAAAAATTCAAATGTAATATAATTGTCCACACAAATTAGAAAATTTAAATAAACCCGCGTAAGCAAACAAGTGGTTGCCTAGCAATCGTGGGTCAGTTAAAAAGCTTGCGTGGGTCAGTGGCTGACCCACGGGTCATAGGTTTACCATCACTTACATATATCATACCGTAAACCCTGGAGGGAGAAACGCGTGATCACATATATATATGTGATCGTGGTCCTGAACGGGCTACAAATATTTTTTTAAGAATATCAATCAAATATATTCTTACCAAATACTGTAAAAATACCAAGAGTCTTTCCTTTCTCATTTTTCGATACACATCTGTAGAGTCCATAATCGAGTGGCTCCACTCGAGTGATATTGAGAATCATATGTGTTCGGTATCCGTCATCAATTTGCTCAATCTTGTACTTCCAATTGTTTTCTAAATGACGACTTTCTCCGTGTAACCAGAAGTTCACTGCTGGTGGGTGGGCTTCCACGAAACATTCTAATACGGCGTAGCTGCCATTCACTGTACCAACCATTTGATTACGTATCTTGATCAATGGGGGAACTAAAGTATTATAAGAAGCATAATGAAGTACATATTTTTTAACTAAATAAGCATCTATATTAAACTATAAAATGAACAAAACAATTAGATTGAAGTGAAAGTAGAAATTTTCAGATTTATTGTTCCAGCGTTAATCATAAGGTATTTGATTACGTTCGAAATCGTGATTTTAGAAAAGCGTATAAATGAATATTTTTTTTTTATATTTAGCGTTAATTCAATTTAAATACACATATAAATTATTTTGAGAAAATTACTACAGTAAAAATTATGTAAATTCATGTTTTAGCAAAATATAAAAGTTTGAAGTGGATTTATTCATTTTTTAATATATCTAAGAGAAATTTTAATGAAAAAAACATCGACACTTATTTCATTTTATAATAACTTTAAAGATAGTATGAATTTTTCAAAACTTCTAGTTCAGTTTCTGTAAATAATTCTTGGTTATATATAAGCAAAACAGTACCATAGCAGACACATTTTTCATAAAAGGAGAATGTTTGAAAATGTGCCATTTTTTCTTCAATTTCCATCAAAGAATTACCTTTATAAATATTTTTTTTATTTTAATAATATCCTTAAAACAAATTTTCTAACAACGATTACTGTCGCGGTTACGAACGTAGTCAGTTACCTTAATGCAAGATATAGAACAAAATCCCGTAAGGATATTATGGTAACATTACAAATGCAACTAATTGAAAAAAATATTAATTTTTAGATGGTTATTAAGATCTTACCGGTGGTGACCAGTAAGATCAGTTTAAGAACTTGAGCATTAATTAAAATATGAAAAAGGAATTAAATGTCCACAATTTTGACAAAGATATTTATAGCTGAATCTGTTCATTCCCGTTTTGACAGAAATGTTTTTTTTATTATTCATATTTTTTTATCTTACATCTTTATGTTTTTCGAATAATATAATATAATATTGACATGGGATTTAAATGACCATCAAAAGATTTTTCAGTCACATTATTTATCATTTGAAGGCTTAATGTACTTCTTATGATGGAATTATTGGAATTGAAGAAATAACACCATGTCACAAAGCAGTAAACTATAATCTTAAATGACAGTTTGTGAGCATTTTCGTGGAGTAAAAAATAAAACAAATATATTTTTCGGAATAAAATAACTTTTTCTATTGGATGAAAGTATAATTTTTATTAAATTTTTTATCCTTATTTGAAGGCATATTTAATTACGAAAAGCTGAAAACAGATCAAACAGTAAAAGTGCTTAAGGCTGTTAAGTAGTGGAAATTAGTTTTCTTTCTTTTCTGTAATCTCTCGATTTTGATTAATCATGAACGTGTATTCAAAGTCCACTATGATTCAATTGCCATTGCATCTTTTTATCATCAAAACACACAATAAAATACATTTTAGCAGTGCTTCTCAAACTTTCTATATTTGCGACCCAATATTCAATCATGATTTTCATTGCGCCTCCCTTCCCCTCTTTATACAATAACAATGTATTGAATTCAATAAGACTACACATTGATGCTAAAGCTACAATACGACTAAAACCTCTTAAAGGCCCCGACGTATATAAACGTCTCACTCAGCCAAAGTGTTAATTGCCCCAGACGTATATATACGTCTTTCCGAAGTACGAACTTTTTTGTGCACTGCTATCCATAAAATTATTCCAAAGGCTTTGGCATGCAATAAAAGGACCTGACAGTATTTACGAAGGATTTACTTATTTATTTCTTTTCTTACTGCCCCCCTCAATACATCACATACGCACGCATTCGTGGATGACAGAGGCATTGGAGAATGAATCGCGTAACTCCGAATAGGCAGTTTTAGTTATAAACCTTACAAATTTCTAAGGTAAGTGTTAATTTTTGTATTAATTTTGTAAATGACAAGTCCATGGGGTCACTGGTAATTATTAAATTTATTCTTAAGGTATCCGACTACGTTCGGAACCGTGATTTTGCAAAAGTGCGTAAATGTAGAATACTTATTATATTTAGTGTTACTTAGATTAGAATACATGTATAAAACTGTTTTAAGAACATTTTGACAAAAAAAAATTGTTTAAGTACAATATTTTGGCAAAAAATCAACTTAGGATAATCTTTTTTCAAAATGTTCTACTTTTGTAAAAAATGCTTCCATTGTATTAATATTTTGCCTGTATTCAGCTCAGACCTCTGTACAGAGGTGCAACTAAAATCTTTAAAATGCATAACTCAGAAGTCGGTTTATCCATGTTTTACGAAAATAGAAGGGAGAAATTTTAAGAAAATACGCCGATAATTATTTCAAACGGTTGTAACTGTTAAAATAATTTGAATTTTTCAAACATCATAGTTGAGCCTCTGTACAGAGGTCTGAGCAACATGCAGGCAAAATATTAATACAATAGAAGCTTTTTTTACAAAAGAAGAACATTTGGAAAAAAGGTTATTCTAAGTTAATTTTTTGCCAAAATATTGTATTTAAATAATTGTTTTTGTCATAATGTCCTTAAAACAATTGTATACATGTATTCTAATCTAAGTGACACTAAATATCATGAAAATTATCCACTTATGTGCTTTTTTAAAATCATGGTTCCGAACGTAGTCGGTTACTTTAACTTGTAGTATTGTTAAATTAGTTATAAATACATTGTGCAGAACTAATACATTTTTAAGTGTATTTTATCAGTGTACTTTAATTTTTATTGTGTCAGAATGTATTTTGTTTATTTACTTTCAATAAATTAATAATTTTTTAAATTAACCTTTGTTGTTGACTTTTCAATGTGCTCGCGCCCCCTTCGTAGAGTTATCACGCTCCCCCAGGGGATGTGCTTCACAGTTTGAGAAACGTTGTTGTACAGATAACACAGTACAGATACAGTTTGAGAAACACTGCATTATAGTGATAATATCAGTAGTTTTAAAAAAAGTTTAAAGTTCGTAGTGCAGTATTGTCATTGGTTCTAAAAATAAACCTTGGAGGATGCTGATAAAACTTGACTGTGTCTAGGACTTTCCTCGTAATACTGCTGTGGCTGAGCTTAGACCAGGAGTGGCCAACCTTTCTGGAAAGATTGCCACTATCTGATATTAAATCATTAAGTGTGTCTCATTTCCTCTACTTTTCCAACAATCAGATATAAAAAGGTGAAAACATTTTAATTATTGGCTTATGGGATTTTCATGCAAATAGCATATTTTTTGTGTGCAAGTCTAAGTAGTGAACATTTAAAAATAATATAATAAATACTTAGATTTGTTTTGTTAATAAACTGTTTACATAACTTTTGTAAACTTTTTTTAGTATGCAATAAAATTGAATAACTTTAAACACTTAGTTTTAATATACGACTAAACAGTCAGTACTTGTTTAATGTAGTTTTTGAATTTGTAGCTTGTTTGCCAAGTCATCTATATTAGGATTAGTTCTTGAAGATGCTAACAAAACTAGGTTATTTTAGGTGAATATTAGTTAATTTGGAGCGATATCATCATTTTATATATATTATGTTCGTATAGAAAATATTTATTCGCGCAAACTTATGCTGATCCAAAACTGGAAATAGTGTAAATTTGACAGACAAGTAGTGTAAATTCCGAAACTTGCTGTCGGTTAAAATTTCCACAACATTCAATGCAATTTAGATCACTTGAGTTGAAATTTTATTTACCAAATGCCAGGCCATTAACCCTTGAGTTGAAATAAGTTTCTTATATTTGCTTTTCAGTCTAGTATAGTGCTGTTGGCTTATAAATGATTTGTTTTTCAGATGGGTAACAATTGAAGTCTTGTAGAGGAATTGAAATAGGATTTATTAAAAAATCAGCATTTTTTATTGACTTGAAAAGCTTCTAATCTAGCAATAATTGCACAACCTAGAACACTTCAAAATGAACATTAAAATTTTAAATCTACTATATCTCGGAGCACATTTTTAAATTTCGTAGATAATTAATAATACTCGGCCTGTTTTTTTCTTCAAAACAAAGATAAAGGTGCAAAATCTGTTTACAAAAGATATATGACCAACTAGGGTAAGAAAAATACAATCTTCTCCCTGTAAGCTTAAATTTGAATTACTTAAATGTCCCATAATATAGGTAAGAAGATTTTAATCCCACAGCCACAGTCTTTCTTTTTGAGTAACAAGTACTCACCGAGCAGTCCATTATATTCTTCCAGATATTTTAAAAAGCTCTTCCTCAAATTTCAAAATCTAGCGAGTGTTCTTTCTTTGGCAAGCCAGTGCACACAACAAGGAAAGAGTACTCTTTACATGATAATTTTCTATTGTAATTTGATTAAGTGTGTTTAAAATAAATGTTGAGGTTTTTCTGTCCGACACAATATCATTTTAATAAAATTGAAGAAAATGTTATTTTTAATTATTTTTTTAATTTTTAAATAAGTCTTCGCGTGCCACACTGTCGCATGTGTGCCACGTGTTGGCCACTCCTGGTTTAGATTATTGACCGGACATGATTGCCTTTGTGTGCTCATTTTTTTCATTTTAATTTGACTGTCTTACCTTTATGTGTTTTGTGTGATTCCGGAAAAGTCATGGAGGCTATTCATTTAGACGTGTGCTCTGCACTTAAGAAATTGGACATTGTAGTGAAAAAGTATTGTAGAGCTCGTTGCCTAGAGACACCTGATGGTCAGGGGATAAGCCATTTAATAAATAAATAAAGTTTAGATTATTCCAAAAATTTTTAAAAAGATGCAAATCGGGTGGGAAAATGGCTCAATAGCTTTGCTTAATTTTAATAAGGAAACAAATAATACTATTTCTCCATATATATATTACTATATAAATATAATAAATAATATATATATATATATATATATATATATATTACTTAATATTAACAAAAAGATTATTTTATTAGGAAAAATTCCCACATTTTCATAAATATAACTTACATATATCAAAATTCCTTAATAAAATTTTCAATTTCTATCTTTTTTTAAATTGCACAATAATTTGTTTATCTACATCTTAACCAAATTTTCACTTTAAAATTTTCAGTCAAAATTTTAGCCACATTTTTTTACTAGTTTAGGTGTTTCTATTCAGTACATTAGAATGCTTCTTCGCTAATCATATCTCGAATGTTGAAAATAATTTACAACTGAACATGACTTTGATGATGTAAATTAATATAGGGCTCCACAGCCTAATATTATAGTACGTCATTGTTATTTGATAGGATAGTTTGGAGAAACAGTGTTCTCTCTAAAAACATACTCAAAAGAATACATTACTCTATAATCAGATTTAATAACCGTCTTTATTTTAAAATTTTATATTGAAGACAAAATAATTTTAAAAAAAAATAAAAACAACCATAATCGGTTATTAAGCTTAATATTAGATTAGTCCCAACTTATACAAGATTGTTACACACGTAATGATTGAAATTTATACATATTATAGTTAATAGACGTATTTGTCAGTTCGGTATGATTGTATCGATTCTCAATTCTGTTATATTTGAATGGTGTTGATTTCCAACAGGAATATAATTCCCCGTTTACGAATAAAAATGCTAGATGTGGATCTACGATTAAAATACCGCAGTAAATGGTTTGAAATATTTCTGAATGAATATTGCCATAACCAATGATTTTGTTGCTATAAATTTAAAGATTACTGAAGGTTATTTTACTTTATCAACATGTTTCTTATTTTTAAGAAATGAATTTTAAGGAATTGTAGTAATTATTAGCAGTTTTCCTGCAGCAAATCAACACAAAAGTTATGTTATTTATGGAAAATGGTACTTTAATTCATATATTTTTTCCTATTAAAACTTTTTATTTTACTTATAGATTTAATCATTATATTCTTCTATCAAAAGCATTGAAAATAACTTCGAAAAGAGAATATTTGCAACACAGAAATAGGTGGAATACTTGACGCTACCAACAACTTCATACAAGATATTTTATATATCTGTATTTTGTATTTTCAGCATATAATTGGAAAAATAAAAATTCAATTTTCAATTCAAATTTATGTTAAATTCCTTTTTGAAAATTCAATCAGCAATTTGTTGATGTGGGCTTGGTATATCAATTTTCATCATGCAGAATTTTCAATAATCAGATTAATTTTTTTAAGAAAATAAAATATAAGCTTACTTTTATTTTCAATATATTAAATCAATTTTTGTTACCGAAATAATTTGAATTTAATATAAGTCGTAACGGTACTTTTTCTTCGTTTATTTACTTGATTTTCCTTTTGAATTCCTTAATGTGTATTGTTTATTGTGTGCTGTAACAAAATTGCAATAGGTTAATACAATCGTATGTTGACAACTACGTAAAACCGCGATAGGAAAACAAGAATACCAGTTTAATGTGGATAACGTTTAATTTTAATTCATTAACTTTAATGACTCAATTTTTGTTTAATGCATTAAAAACAGCATATGACTATATCTGGAGAGATGTTTTAAAAATATTAACAGAAATAAAGCTGATACAAACTGAAATTTATCCTTTAAAGTTACAGACTTAATTCATATGTTTAAAATCGCTCAATGCTTATACCTCTCAATGTTTATTCATATATTTGAAATTTTTCATAAAATTCATGGGTTAATAATTTACTGGATTTTTAATTTAATAAACATCATCAACAAAATAAAAATATGCTTACAGCACGCTGCAATTTAAATGAAATTTAGCAGGCGTAAAAAAATTTATCAGTCAAAAATTTTAAAAGGTAATTTAAATGAATTGTATTCGTTAATTACTGAAGTACAAGCGAAAAATGAAAAGTATACATTTAATTCAATTTTACATTCAATTTTTTAACTTAAGGCAATGAAATATATATAAAAAAAGAATTATAGCTGTTATAGAGTTACAATTAAACCCAATCCCTTTTATAATAAACTATTTTGATGAGATTGAGGATACATACTCACACACATACACACACACACACACATATATATATAAATATCAGTTCACTATGAGATACGTTTTTAACATTAAAATTTTTCAATCATTACTACTGACTAGAAACAAAATTTTAAAATATCATATTATCATGTAATCTGAAAATTAAGTATTATTCTTGATAAACCTCACCATTCCTTGCAAACATGATTTGGAAAAAGAATATAATAAGATTAAAGTAGAGAAGTTCGGCCATTTTCTGCACTAATTTTTTTATGTCGCAGATCAATTTAACTCAAAGATTTTGATCTACATTGGAAAAGCTTATGTTTTAAAAGATCTCGAAGATATTTGTCTTCACTAAAAGTTCTGCATAGGTACTAATATTTTTACAGTAACATACGTTTTGAAATATTTAAAAGGAAACTAAAAGAAAAAATCCTTGCAGTGTAAAATTTATTTTTCATGGAATAAGCAGAGTTATACCCTTATATTAGTTTCTTTGGTGACGTATATTAAGCATTAAAAATGCAAGACTACAGGGGAAGAAAACTTCCCTCAATCTTTGGGCTAAAACATAAAAAAATAGAGAAGCAGAAAGTACCTATGTGAAATATCTAGAAAAATAACAAAATGTTACTGAAAATAAATAATATATGAACTCAATACATATCCAAACAGGAAATGTTTGAAAATTTAAATGAATTATTTAACATATATCTCAAAGGAGGTGGTGATAGTGTTTAATTTAATCAAAGCAGATTGGATTTATAATTAAATCCACAGTAAATTTTTATTTTAATCAAAGCAAAACTTTTTAAAATTAGTTTTCGAAATTATTGAAAAACGAGAAATTACAGAAAAGACTATTAAAAAGAAAGTGAAAATATACACTTATTAAAACCATTTATATATGGGGAATGTTTACGAGATTGAGATAGAAATTTTAAATAAGAGACTATTGAAAATCATAGAATTTAAGCAAATGAGGATATATATTTTCACTTTAAAGTAAATATTTACACTTTCGGTTATTGTGTGCAATTCTTTAAATTAACTCTAGTAAATATTATTTTCTGAATTTAATTATATATAGCTTAAAAAGGGCATTCACCTTTGTCTTGCAATACACATAAAATCATAATCATGTGTAATATGATTTTAAAAATTCTGGTCAACATTTTACACTAAAAAGGAAATGGATTCATGACTAACTTTACTATTTATTCTCAATAGAAAAAAACAATTCCATTTTTTTAATTAATGTAGTAATTAAGGCGAAAAAATTATATTTTAAATACTTATCAATTCTAATAATTAAAGAAAGAGAGAAGACAGATAAAAGAATAAATTTTATGGAAGTAAAATTTTAGATGAATTTTACTTTTGTCGTTTAATTATATCTTTAAACACAAAATAAAAAATATATATAAACGCAAAATAAAAAAAAATATTTAAGCACGAAATAATATATATATATATACTTCAACAAATACTTCACAAATATGAAGCCCATACTAACATTCTAATGAAATATTTATTTTATATTTCGAATATTTTGGTAAGATTTTGGTTTTGAAATGTATAACAAATTTCCAGTTACAGAGTTAAATATCAATATACTCACAAGCAACTTCAAGTTTAAGTTTCTTGAGAGCTGGAGGTGGAACACCATTCGATGCGATGCACATGTAAACGCCCATTTGATCTCGGCTAACTTGAGTTATTTCTAGTACATTCGAATTAATCGATGATTCTGAAAAAAAGTAAATTATGTTAATATTTAACACTAAAATCGTCAGATTCTCATAACTAAAAGTGTTTGATACTTTGTAATCTTCTAAATAATCATAATTCCATTGTGTACAAATTTTCAATATAAATTTTCACATCTTATTATATATAGAGAGAGAGGTATCGTAGAGTTTTCATTATTACAAAGGAATAACAGAGATTTATTGCTAACAACACTTATTACGTGCAATTACGAACCTGTGGTAGCATGTTTAAGTCATTGTGCTATACTGATGACTGCTATTATAAAGGAGCGGATGCAAATAAATCTGTAGAGGTTTAAATTCGCTACGTTGATAGGGTGTGAAAGTTTAAGAGTACGATGCCAGCTAAAGTGCCGTTCACGTCAGGGCAGGGTATCAAAATTTAAAGTTCATTTGTCAATATCCATAGTATTGTATTGAATTGTGACGTTAATAAATGCTCATTTAAAAGTAACAAAAATTGGATGAAAGTATATAAAAAATAACTAAAAATTCCCCCAAAAAATTTGATGTTTTATTTCAAAGTCTTTGGAAGCAAAGATTTTATAATTGGTTTAGTGGTTATGGATAGATGCCCTTCCCTGACAGTGACTTCTAAAATTTCTTATCAATTTATACTTATGAATTGAATTGAATTACTATTATTTAAACCAATAAAAGATAAACCAATCTAGCTAGCCAAGTATATATATATATATATATATATATATATATATATATATATATATA
>BMAV01010225.1:0-40646 GCA_019973955.1 Trichonephila inaurata madagascariensis
ATCCCAGTATTTTTCTTTTTTGATGTTTAAAACTCACCTTAGTTTTGGTTTAACTTAAAACTGCAACTATAAAAATTGTTTTGATTTAAATCCTTATTTATTAATAAAAAAAAGTTGTTAATGTCAATTTAACTTTGGAAAAATTTCTTTCATAAAATAAAATGCTTAAATAATTCATTATCCTCCCTTTTTATGGTTTTGTTTGTTTTAAAAAGGACCTCTGCTGCATTGAAAAAAATTTTGAACGTCAATTAACAACTTTTAAATTTTTTTTGTGAGGAGTTAATAGGGGGCCATTTTAAATCAATAAAAAAAGGATTCCTAAAAAAATACAATTTTTTACTTGGGCGTGAAAATTCAGCGTTTTTCCCCCATTGAGCATAAAAATTATAACCCTATTTGGATATTTATGCTTTTCACCCTTTTAAAAAGTTATTGTTTTCGAAAGGTATCATTAAACACAATTGCCCTTTGATCATTCTTTGTATTTACATTTTTAAAAAGAGGATAAGTTGGATCAATTGCAATTGGAACTGAGGTTTTATTTTTTTGGTCTGATGGTAGACTAACTTGTATAAATAAATCAAATAATTAAAAGCTAGGAAGCATTATTAGACTGGTTTTTTTATTAATGTCTTATTCAAAAAATTGCACAAGGACTAAAATTGGTACTTTTGAAATTTTGGTCTCAAAATGACAATATTTTTTCCCCCGGGGTTTTAACTTTGAACTCAATGGCTACAAGTTCTTGTGTAAAACCCCTGACCCCAAAACCTTTTTTTGACAGTGTTGGGGTAGGAACAAAAATTATAGACGGCATCTTTTCTGGGGAATAAAATGGTGTCACCTTTATTACTAGACTATACTTCAGAATTATAAATCCATTAATACAACATATTGTTTTAAAAAGTGTGATGTAAATAAATGCTCCCCACAATGGTGTAAGGTCTACCTAGTGTAATTACGGGATTTCTTCAATCAGTATAAAAAAAAATTTCGGAAAAATTCCATTTTTACCTCTGCCAGTTTCAAATCTTCCCCACTGATTGACTTCACTCAACAAAACCCCAAAAATTTTTCTTTTTGAACTTTTTTTTTTCATTACAATTAATTTTTAATAAATAAATTGATAAAACTTTTTTCCCGAAATAAATGATTGTACACACATAAAATAAAAAATAGGATTTTATTTAATGTAAATTTTTATTGTAGATTTTTAAACATGTTTGTCACTCTTATGTTCCCCAAGATGTCTCAATGATAAAACTCAAACCAACCAACCAAAGGTCACCATTTATTCTCTTTTGCCCCAGAATAAAAATACTGAAAATAACCAAACGTATCCTTTTACATTTTTTCTCATATTTCAGTACTATTTTAAACCACTTTAATTTCTTTTATCATTTAAATATTTAATGTTAGTTCATTGTGAAAGTTTTAGGTTTAATTATTTTTTTTAGAATCTGATTTCTGTTTTTTGTCCCCCATAAAATGAGGTTTTTCTTTTGAAAGGGGTTGGGAAATGAAAAACTCTGCTAAAAAAGCTTTACAAATTTAGTATAACTGGAAGCCCAGCACAAAATCCCTTTTTCAACAAATTTTTAAAATAAGTATTTTCATTAAAAACTCAATGTAGGTGCAGCTTGGGCAAGGACAGCAAAAGAAGTATTCTCTAAAAAAAAAACTATAAAAAATTTTGGTCCGAACTGCTGTTAGTCTTTTTATATAAGAATTGCAAATGTACTTAAAAGTTTTTTCAAAGGTTTGACAAAATAGTTTCTTTCTTCTCTCATTGGAATTCGAAAAGTAGTGGAAATTTAAATATTTAAGCAGGTTTTTCCAGAATTTTGGCTTTTTAATTATTATTTCATCAGGTAGAACAGCAATATAATGAAGACATACTTGATTAGCTGAAGAAAGAATTTGAAACATTTAGCATTAACATATCCATTATTTCTTTTTATTTTAATGTCCATGCTTAACCCAGTGGTACGATTAATTCTTTTTTATGTAAAATTGACCTATGACTTTTACTAATTTTAAAGCCATACAAAATTTTATATCATCCATTTGAAGCTATTTCATATATTTTGTATAATTATTACCATATACATCGAAAAAAATATATGTTCCCCTCTGAATTATTCCCAAAGAAAATGTTAATCTCCCATCATGTTTCTTTAAAATTTCTTTCTCATTGTTTATGATGCGATAATATTCTTTATTCTAAAGTTGCCCTTGAGTAGAATTTATTAACTATTTATTGAATGTATTCTAGAATTTAATTTATTCAAAATAAATGGTAACTAATCTATTGAACAATCTAATTTAAAAAAAAAAGTACCATTCTCATTCTGTGTTGCAATCTGCAATATCCAGCTGCATTAACTTAATTATAAAAGCTTTATTATAATAAACTTTATTTATAAAAAAATAGTTGCAATTTTACTATTGCATTTAAGAGAAATCAATCTCTTTACTGTGTATTAAATTAAAATTTTCTACATTTAAAAGCAAGATGTCTCATGCGAGAAATGATAACATAAAGCATGATTTGCCTATTCATGCAAACGAAAAGCCTCATATTTGTGAAATATGCAAAAAGGCTTTCTCACAAAGTGATATCTTAAAAAGGCATTTGCGTGTTCACACTAAAGAAAAACCTTGTGTTTGTGAAATATGCGGCAAGGCTTTCTCTCGTATTAGTGATTTAAAAAGGCATTTGCATGTTCACACCCAGGAAAAGCCTCATGTTTGTGAAATATGCAGCAAAGCTTTCTCGCGAAGTGTTACATTAAAAAGGCATTTGCAAGTTCATATGAAGGAAATGCCTCATGTTTGTGAAATATGTAGTAGGGCTTTTTCACTAAGGGATGCATTAAAAAGACATTTGCGAGTTCACACCCTGGAAAAGCCTCACGTTTGTGAAATATGCAGTAAGGCTTTCTCGCAAAGTGGTCAGTTAAAAAAACATTTGCTTGGTTACACCAAGAAAATGCCTCATGTTTTTGAAAAATGCAGCACAGCTTACTCCCAAAGTGCTAATTTAAAAACACATTTGCATGGTCACACTGAGAAAAAGCCCCTTGTTTGTGAAATATGCAGCAAGGCTTTCTTGCAAAGTATTAATTTAAAAAGACATATGCTTGTTCACACTAAGGAAAAACATCATGTTTGTGAAATATGCAACAAAGCTTTCTCTCGAAGTGATAAATTAAAAACTCATTTACTTATTCATACCAAGGAAAAACCTCATATTTGTGAAATATGCTACAAAGCTTTCTCTCGAAGTGATAACATGAAAACACATTTACTTATTCATGTCAAGGAAAAACCTCATGTTTGTTAAATATGTAATGAAAGGTTTACTCACAAAGTGATACTTCAACAAAAGCATGCTAATGCAAAACAAAAACCTTAGTTTTGCAATTCGTACAACTGTTAATGGGATGGAGAAATTTGAAGAATATTTATACCTAAGTTTAAAAGCCTTTTGTTTGTGAAAATATCAGAATTTTTTTCTTATATGCATCACTTAAAAATATCATTTTCTTATTGAAAAATAAAAAATACCAGATGTGTAAAAAAATAAACTGTACTATAATTTAGAACCATTTAATCTGAAATAACTGCATTCATTAACTTAATCATACTTATTGTTTATCGTATCAAGTTGACTTTAACGTTGTATTATTATAGATTGTCTAGTAATTTTTATGACAAATGTGTTCATATTGAAAAAAAAATATTATTGTTTTAATGAAAAAAAGTGTTCTTTTGTCAAATGAAAATGAATATTATTGCTTTAATAAAGGGGTACCCAAACCCTTTTTTTGGAAGAGTGCTGCTATCTTAAAAAAAATATCTGCATGGGATATTTTAATTTTTTCAAAAAGTATGGAAGAGGTGAAAAAAATGTTATTTATATTCTGATTATGTAACTTTTACTCGAATAGAACATTTTCTTGTTTAAATCTAAGTCATGGAAATTTTAAGATAATGTAAGAATTAAGGCAAATGTATAAGCTTGGGTGTACTTTGTTTATATACTCTTTATGTGTTCAATCAGGCCTAGTTGGGTGTTGTATTTGTTTTGGTACTGGCGTGCGTCCAAGTTTGGGGTTTGACACTGGGAGTAGGGTTTCTGATTTCCCTGGAATGTTTTATCATTGAAATTTCCCTGAAAAACATAAAAATTTTAACAAGTTGTTTTAAATAAAATCTTTATAAAATAAGAATACATAAAAATTAAATTTAAATATTATTTATAAAATGACTAAAAATTGTAAAAAATTTTTTTATTCATTTTTAAAATAGTATTTCAGAAAGTATAAACATTCATATTTTTTTTTATTTTCAACTTTGTCATATACACAAAGGAAAAAATCTTTCCCCATATTAAAAGTTGTATTTTTTTTTTAATGAAACTTATAATTTTTTTGCACTAATAGTAAAAATTGGTAATGACATGGAAAAAATGTGACAATTAAAGATTTTGTAAATTAAAAATCTCGGAGAAAAAAATACACATTTGAAAAATAACTAAAATTAATTTTCCTTTACTGACTCACATGCGTTTGAAAATTAACCAGTCAAAACTTAATCAATTATTTCTCTAATGTTGCTACTAAGAGATAAATATTAATAACTACTTAAAAACTCATTTGCTGCTGAAGTGCCAATTATATACATTACAAATATTAATAATTGTATTTAAGATATTTTATTTGTATAATCGATGTCTTGTTTATGGAATTACTATATTATTGTTACATAAATATAAATAAATACTAATATAAGAATCTCACATGAAAGCTAGGTTTTGAAAAATAATAAATGAGAAAAATTGTGAGATTGCTTATAAAAATATTCTTCCTCAACACAGTTTGTGAGTACATTCCCTTCCAATTGCTGATTCAATTAAATAGCTCATAATAAAGCAAGTATCCAAAAAACTTTTTTAAAAAAAGATTAAATAATTAATCGTTTTAAGTATTAGTACTTATGTTATCCACATAAATCTCAAGATTTTGGAACTTCAATCAGATAGTGCTGGTTGGCTACGAAATGTGATTGCTTTAAAAACCCAATACTTCTTGTTAACGAAGATCGATAGACATTAATTGATCTGGACAGATACTCCTTCCCACAGCTAGCTGGAAAAATTTTCACCAATGTAATGTAAGTGTTAATCTTTCTTTCTAATATTACACTCTTACCCCTCAGTTGAGGTGAACAATCGCAAATTGCCACAGTAGGGTCAGCTGATATCCAGATTGAAATCTGCAGTTAAGTCAAAAATAGCTACCTCACAGATAATTGAAGCCCCATGTGATTCCTGGGAATAGAAAAAGTACAGAAATCTTATGATTTCCCGGGAAAGAAACCCTACCTGGGGGAATTGGGGGGGAAAATTCACAATTTTATCCACCTCTATATGCCACCCCTAAAAGTGATACCTGCTCTAAAAATTCGGGTTTGTTTGGTAAATTTTCAGTTTAACCTAATAGAAAAAGAAAAAGAATATTCAATCAGTTTGGTTAGTTATGAAAAAAATGAGTAACTTAAAAGATTTAATTCTAAATTATAAAACAGTCGGTTCTTGCTGAATGCACCATTTGAATTCGTAGTGTTTTTACCAAATTATCTGTTTTAGGATTAGTTCTTGACAAAACTAGATGGTTTTATAAAACTAGACAAATCAGTTAATTTTGAGCAATATTTTGATTTTTTTTTTAATGTTAAAAGTAATAAAAAGAAAAAAAAATATTTGTTGAGAAAACATATAAGGATTCAAAACTACAACAATATTTGACAGCCAAAGCATGTAAGTTTGGAAAATTGCTTGTTGGTACAAATTTTCAAAATTAAACATAATGGGCTAAATTCATGACAATCACATGATAAAGACGAACACATTTTTTCCATTGAATTCAAAACAGACATCAAACTAATTTTACTTGTCTATTTGCAAAATTTGGGTAAAATTTCAAATCTTATAATTGTGTGAGTAAAAGTATGTTATTAAAGTGTTATATTATAAATACTATCAAATGTTTATTCAAAAGATTTTAAAATTAAAACATATCTTATATATATTTTATGCACGTACTTTTAAATAAAATGCTTAAATGACAATTTAAACTTGTAGAAAAATTTGCAAAAAGTTAACTTCATGAAGCCAGAGTGTATAAAATATTAGAGTTAATGTAACAGTTTTTGCTTAAAACTAAGATTTACCTTTAGATGTGAAAATGAATTTTTTTTTTTCATTATGATGAATTTTTTTTGTATATACAATAGAAAGAAAATTCATTACAATATATAAAATTGAAACACTGTTATATATTTATTGTATTCTAATTCTTTTAAAATTTTAAAAAATTCCCAAGACGGTATTATCCTTTTAAAAGTATTTTTATTTGGTAGCCAAACATGCAAAGTAATAAATATATATAAAATTGGTAATATAAAATAACGGTAAAAAGTACTAGAACCTAAAATTGCTAAAGAAAAGGAAAAAATTGGAATTCACCAGACACAACAAAGGGAGTCCCAAAAAGTTTGGGGGAACTAAACTGGAGACCTATTATGTTTTCCCTAAAGCTGAAATTGGCTGAATTGGGGCGGTAAAATTTTTGGTTTGGCAATTCTTTACGGATCTACCTTCCCCGTACGGCAAAATTTTGGCAAAAGGGGGGGGGGTTAAAAAAATTAAACCCCAAAATTACCAAACGGGGAAAGGGAAAAACCCCGAAAATATATTAAAATGAAGCAAAAAAAGAAAATGAATGCCCTAAAAGGGGGGAATAAATAAATAAATAAGCGTGTAAAATAATTACGAAATCGAAATTAACCTTCAGAATAACCCCTAAAACCAGAAATGACGAAAAAATATTGGAAAGACTATTCAAAAAGGGGGGAAAAATGGGGGTCCACCTGGATATTTATTTTTTTTTTAAAACAAACCACTAAGATTTTTAAAAAATAAATAAAAAATTTTTAAAAAACGATAATGAAAAAATTTTAAAGGAATAAAAAAAAATAAAATATATAACAGAGTAAATAAATTTGGGGTTAGTAATTTTTAATCGATATATTGAAATTTAAAAAAAGGCCCTTAAAAATTTTTTTTTTTTTTAAAAATAACCTAAAAAAAAGGGTTTTTTAAATAAAAAAATTAAAACAAGATAAAAATATTTTATATATATAATTAAAAAATATATTTATGAAAAAAATTTTACTTGAAAAATTTTATTCAAAAATTGGGAAAAATTTCCCAAAAAATTACTTTGTTTTAAAATTTTACCCAAGAAACTAAATCATTGTTTTTTTTTTTAAAAAATTTTAAATATTTCCAAAATTTGATAGGGGGGGGGTTATTTCCCCAAAAAGGGAAATTTTTTTATAATGTTAAAATAAAAATTGATCTCTTTTAAAAAAAATTTTACTTAATAGCAAATTATTTTTAAATTTTTTTATTAAAGGGGTCCAAAATTTAAATGACTCATTATTAAAAAATTATTTTTTTAAAAATTTTTAAAATGTGAATAATAATTGGGGTTTGGAACAAAGTCTACTATATTACTAAACATAATTAAGTTCTAATTTTCTAAAAAAATAACAAGATTCATAAAATTACTTTTTTTTCTTTAAAAAGGTAGATATTTATTTAAATGGTCCCCCTTTGGTAAACCTTTAAATTTTTTCTGATAATAAGCGTTATTTGGGAAAATTTTTTTCCTTTTAATACTAATTCTAATAAAATATATTTATCATTTTTAAAATCCTATTTAAAAATTTTTTGCTATATGCTATGTTAAAATCTTAAAAATGTTTTCTATATCTATGGAATTAAAAAAATCTTCAAAATTTTAAAACAAAAGGTATACATAGAAATAATTTTTACCTTGCATGTACTTAATAATGTCCTATTTCTTAACAATACTAGAATTATCAATTTTTTTCTAATGTGGGGGGAATAATATTTTGGGCTTTTTTCCCGGAAGTGTAATATTAAAAATTTTAAAAAACCCTTCGTAATAGTTCCCAAATTTAACAGGAATTTTTGGAAAAGGAGTTGAGATTTAATATTATCAAAATACACGTAAAAACTATTTTTTTTTAAAAGCAAAAGATTCGATTAAAAAATTTTTCTTTTTTCTTGGAAATTTGATTTTATAAAAGCAAATTTTAGGGAAAAAGTTTTTTTTTAGCATATTAGTATAAAACCATTTAAAAAAACATAATTACCCGGTACTTTATCGACATAGACAATAATAAAATTCTTTTGTAGGTCTGCAATTTGGTTCTTAAAAATTATTGTAAATTATATCATTATCCCCGGTTTTTTAGTTAATGTTCAATAGCTCATTTTTAAAACTTTGCATTTAAATTCATTAAAAACTACAATAGGAAGACTATATTTTGTAATTTTTTTTTAATGAAATTCAAAATCTTTAGAAATTTGATTTTTAATAGCATTATTATTATTAGAGAGATCATTAATCTAAAACTAGTACCTTTGGACATTATATCTCTAAGAGTATTTATCTTTAACTACATTTAAATTACCATACTGTTTTATAAAATATTAATTCGAAATTAAATTAAAAATTTATCAGATATTTGCCTAACAAATATTTCCATACAGTTTAACCCCATAGTTGCCTAGGAAAAGTTACGAAATTGACCCCAACCCAGTGCCACCGTTTTTCCCAAAGCGCCATTTTTTTCCCGGTTTTTGGGGAAAAAAAATGTGTTTTTTCCCTCTAAAAAATTTTTTAAAAAAGAAGAGGGGAAAAAAGGATAAAATAAAAAAAATTATCTGTAGTGTTAGATCATAATAAAAAATAAAAACTTTTTTTTTATCTCTTCTGTGATACAACCTAAAACATAGTTGAACAAATAAACCTGTATCACGGAACAAGTTTGATATCCTGGGGCAACGTGCAAAGCAGCGCTTGTCGCTGGAATGGAATTCAAAATGGTGGCCTCGCGGTAACATATCGTCAGGAAGATAATTTTAAAGAATTGTTTTGAAATATATTTCGAATGAAGAATATGGGAAGAGATTGAGAATAACCAAGATCAATCAATAAATAATAAATATCAGTATAATATAATAAAAAGTTACATGTACTACTTTAATATTATGCAGTTTATAATAATAATCTTATAACTTAATAGTAATTATATGTAATATTCATATAGTATGATTTAATAATGATTCTTATATATATACAAGGCCTCTTTTTAAAGTAAGGTCCGTTGGCGCGTATAGTTCGCGCGTGCGCCACAACGAGTCACTAACAAGCATCCTTTACGAACACGAGCCATTTCCAGCTCTGTAGCAATCGTGTAAGATTCGCTGTGCGTCTTTAAAATGCTTAAGGTGATTTAAGACACCCGCCAAGTATGAGATACGGTCTGTTGTCCGTTTTTGACTGCGAGAAACATGTCGGTTGGAGACATTCTCCAGATAACAGATGTTTATGGCACAGAAGCAATGAGTGACTCAAAGTTCGAAAATGGGTGAGGAAGTTTAAAGATGGGCGAACAAAGTCCATGACGAAGAATGCCGGCCCGGGCCCTCTGAAATCACTGATGATTTGATGCAAACAGTTGAAACAAAAATTCGGGAAACAGGAGATTCACGATAAACACCCTTTCATTGGACTTTCCCGACGTTTTTTGGTTGGTGGTGTACAAAATTGTGACTGAAGACCTCAACTTTAAGAAATTGTGTTCTCGGTGGGTACCCAGACTACTCATAGCGAAACACAAAGAAAAGAGGTTTGCCATTTCTTTGGACTTTTTGATTTGTTACAAGGAAGAAGGGGATGACATGTTGAGTCGAATCTCTCTCTCTCGTTACTGGAGATGAAACATGAGTACCCCATATCTCCCCGGAATCAAAGCAACAGTCTATGAAATGGCGACACCCATCCTCTCCCATCAAGGTCAGAGCCAAACAAGCGCTGTCAAAGCGCAAGATTATGGCAACAGTGTTTTAGGACCGGTGCGTTGTTTTGCTGATGGATTTTATGCCACAAGGAGCAGCTTTCAACTCAGGTGTCTACTGCGCTACTCTACGGAAGCTTCGAAGAGCATTGCAAAACAAACGGCGCGGCAGGCTGTCAAAAGTTGTTTTGCTCCTCCACGATAACTTAAGGCCTCACACTTCTCGAATGACTCAGGAGTTAATCGAATGTTTTGGCTGAGAGGTTTTGGACAATGCACCATACACCCCCAACCTTGCTCCGAGCGATTTCCACCTTTTCCGGTACTTCAAACACAGTCTTGGTGGGAAGCGTTTCAGTGACAACGGAGAAATGAAGCGGCCATGAACTCTTTGCTGTCCGACCAGGCGGCAGACTTCTTTGAAGAGAATTTTTAAAACTTAGTTTTCTTAGGTATGACAAGTACATTAATAAACTCGGCAACTATGTAGAAAAATAAGCAAAAGTATGTACAATCTTAAAATAAAGCTTTTTTGAAACAAAATATTGCCGTTATTTTTTTAAAAATAAACGGATCTTACTTAAAAAACAGCCCTCGTGTATATATATATATATAAAGTAGAAAGCCATGCAATGGAAATGAAATTTTTTTGGCGACGTTGGCCGTAAATGCAAAGATAAATCTAATTACATTAAACTGCTGGGGGAACTTACTTTAATCAGATAAAATTCGAACTTCATTTATTATATGAAAATAATATTTTTATTCAATTTTCTGCATCATCTTTCAAGAAAGACACAATAGGTGTGTGGTAACTGAAGTACTATACTGTTCGAATTAATTGGGAAAAAATGTATTTTTTCTAAAACCTCAGCTTTTCATCAATACATACCTTAAATAGACTGAAAAATCTATATATTATTAGTATGAAGTATATGTTTTCCTTTAGCAGAAATGACCTTTACAGCCCGTCTTGGCTTTGACTCCACTAGAGTAGCACACATGTTCTTGATTTCATTATCTTGGAAACACACTAGTATAGTCCTTTTTATGGTTTGCTCTGTTGTCGTGCGATTCATCTTAGCGAAACGATTCTTGAGAATATGCCATCAACTTTGAATAGAATTTATGTCTGGGGAATTTTCAAACCAATCGAACACTTTTATTTTCCGCATAAAAGTATGGATCAATTTCGAATTGTAACAAAGGGCCTAGTCATGTTGAAATGTTCCATCAAATGTTTCCATGAATTGAACAATACTACTACATAATATTTCTACATATTGGACAAAATTCATGTATTTAAGAGGAACTAAGCTTCCAGGGCTATTTGTTCTGAAAACACAAGTAATATATAAAAGCAGTTTAAATCAGTTCCTACTTTGGATCAATAAAAAGTATTTTATTAACGATTGAAAATTTGAATAAGATGTATATTAGGTTGGGCGGAAAGAAATCCATTATTTTTTTGGTAGATGGCTTCAGTGTCGATATCTCGTGAAGTATCGATCAAACAAATTTATGCTCGTTGTCAAGGTGACATTTTACACTAAAAAATTTTTTTTGCTGTTTTTTGTTTGGTCTATTCAGTTGTGAGTTATAGGGTGTTAAAAATGGAAGTCAACAAAGAGAAAATTCGGTGCATTTTACAGTTTTTCTTTGATAAAGGGGAAAATACAAGCTAGGCAGCTGAAATTGTGAATGGTGTTTATGGTGCCGATACTCTGAAACAGCTAATTACGTGCAATTTTAGTTTCGTCTATTCCGTCCTGGCATTTTTGATGTTAAAAACGCACCTTGCACAGGAAGGCCCGTCATCGAAAATTTCAATAAAATCAGTATTCGTAGCATCGCCCAGGAGCTAAAGATCGACCATAAAACAGTTTTAAACCATTTACGCAAAGTTGGATTCAGAAAGAAGCTCGATGTTTGGGTGCCACACCAAAAAACATGATGGATCAAATTTCCATCTGATTCCTTGGCCAAACGAAATGAAATCGACCCATTTCTTAAACGGATGGTGACTGGGGATGAGAAATGGGTCACATACGACAATATTGTACGAAAACGATCGCGCGCGCGTGGTCAAAGTGCGATGAAGCAGCTCAAACGGTGGCCATACCAAGACTAACGTCCATGAACATTCTACTGTGTATTTGGTGGGACTGGAAAGGAATAATTTATTATGAGTTGCTTCTGTATGGCCAAACACAATTCAGATCTCTACTGTCAACAACAGGGCCGTTTGAAGCTAGCGATTGGCCAACAGAAGAGGTGTGTTCCATCAGGACAATGCCAGACCACACACGTCTGTATTGACTCGCCAAAAACTGGGAGCTTGGTTGGGAAGTTTTAATACATCCACCATATAGTCCGCACCTGGCACTAAGCGATTACCACCTTTTTTTCGCTTTGCAAAACTTCTTGAGTGATAAGAAATTGGGATCAAGAGAAGATTGTGAAAATAGATTACTAGAGTTTTTCGCCAATAAGGACCAAGATTTTTCTATGAGAGAGGCATTATGAAGCTACCTTTAAAATTGCAACAAAACAGTGCATATTTGACCTAAATCGGAGTATCCGAAATATGTTTAATAAAGTCTTGAATTTCATACAAAAAGGATGGATTTCTTTTTCCCAAACGTAATATATATATAGGGCGAGAGTGAACTAATAGTAAGGATTGGAAAAAAGAGCATGATTTATCTGCATTGTTGTAACAATGCACGCCCAGTTTGGCTGAAAAACAGGTTTACGACGCCAACTTTTGTTTTTTTTTAACGTTCATTGTTACAACAATGAGACGAATCTAATTGGCGTCAAAACCATAAAATTTAATTATACTATTTGAAAAAATGTATTATCATAAAGTATACCCACTACAATTTTTTTTAAAAAATGTATTTGAACTTGATTGGAAGAATAGAAAGTATTTTTTTAACGATTGAAAATTTGAACAAGATAAATATATAAATAAATATTTAGAGAGAGTAAGTTAAAGAGTAGGAAGTGAAAAAAAAAACATTTGTTTAGAAGGGTGTTTTATACAATCTGTTGTATATGATCTGGTAGCAAAGTTTCAGCTTCACTTCGTCTAACTACACTTGATTTGTATTCCTGCACAAATAAATGCTGGATCACTCAAGACCACCTTCCAGTCGTTAACAGTCCATGATCGGTATTTTTTGGCCCATGCTAAACGTTTTTTTTCATTTTTTGAGTTAAAATAGTTTTTTTCCCCCAGTCTTTTTGCCCCCTTTAAACCCCCTTAGAACCTTTTTTCCGTGCAGTTGAGGTACTTACTTCAACACTATTATCCAATAAATCCTTTCATATGTCTATTCTTGTATTTATTTTGCTAATTAAAATCTTATCAATTCTTGGACCAGTTTTCCACTTGCGCCCACATTTTTCTTTTCTTTTTTGGGGACGATGACCCAAAGAAATGTTCTTAAAACAATTTAATCACACCAACTGCCATAAAAAATTATATCTCTAACGATAAAAGTGTGTTCATTGAGAGCGATTTATTTAAGAACAGTTCCTCGGAGTAATATCCATCTTTGAACAATAAAATAACACGTCTTAGGAACCAAAATTTAAAAATTCCAGCTGCCCCAATGAAAAGGCTCACAACTGAGCTCCTAATACATTAAAATGAATAAATTATAGTCAAAATATCGATCTGTCACACTACCTAAAGGCAGATATAGCAGGTTTGTGGTGGTTCAGTACACTAGTAAACAAGAAAAACATGTTTGTCCCAATTAATTCTAACTGAATAGTAGGATATAAAAATCTGTCTCCTCGATTGTAGTCAATCAAGAAAACTCCACAAATTGTGGTTCCGTATCTTGTTACTCCTTCTCTAGAATCAGTATTCATTGTCAAATTCGGTGTCCGTTTTAAGAATTCAATGAGTGGCTTTGCTTCTGAAGCAAAATTAACATTAAAGTCTCCAGTTAAGATAATCGGCTTTCAATCGTCATCGGGTCCAATGATTGCTACAGCTTCTGGTGTGTACAGCACTAAATCTTTATACGTGAAAGTGATAACAGCTACAACAATACTACCTGGTGATGTATACACTTTCGATTGGACTTGCTGCTAGCTTTTCTTTTTCTTCCACGAAACTCTTTTTGTGCATTTGTTCTAGGCATTCTGACTAGAATTAATTATAATTCAACGGAAATGAAAATTAATTATATAAACTTATAATGCAGTTAATAAATGCTATCTCAATTGTGTAAGATCTACCTAGTGTAATTACAGGTTTTCCTCAATCACTATTAACACCAATTTACTTGAATATAACTTTTACCTCTGCCTGTTTTGAATCTTATATACTGATTGACTTGACTAAAAAAAATCCAAACACAAATTTTTAATTATGTATGCAACTTTTTTTTTCTTTTTATTACAATTAATTTTTAATAAATAGATTGTACAAACATCAAATACAGTTAGGGCTCTATTTAATGTGTTAATTTTTTTTATTTGATTGAATTTTAAACACATGTATTTGACACGATATATTCCAAGATGTCTCAATGCGCAAAATTGTGACCCAGCCACCAACAGTCACCATTTATCTCATTTTCACCTAGAGTAAAAATAATGTAAATGACCTGACCAATCCTTTTACACTGTTTTAAAAAAATGTTCTGATATTTCTGTACTCAATTAACCTCCTTGAATCATTCATTTATATGCAATTATAGAGTTAATGCTAATTCATTGTGAAAATATTCTAATTTAATTATCTTTTTCAGAATCTTATTTCTATGCTCAATGTCCTTCATGGAATGATAGCTGGTGCTAATTTCGAAAGGTGTTTGGCAAATGGAAAACTGTTGAAGAAAATTACAGAACCTTGTCGAATTTAGTACACTGGAAGCCCACTGTGTTCAATAATCCTTTTCTCAGTAATTTATTACTAAATATTTTCATTAAAAAACTCACAATTTAAGTTTGAACGATACACTCAGGCAAAGAACAACAAAAGAAGTATTTGTTAATAAAACTGTAAAAAATTGCAGTTTGAACTGCTGTTAGTCTTTTTATATAAGGATTCCAAATGTATTTAAAAGTTTTTTCAAAAGTTGAGTATTGACACAAAAAAGTTTTATTCTTCTTTCATTCGGAAAGGAAAAATATTGGAAATTGAAATATTTAAGCAGACTTTTTCAGAATTTTGGCTTTTTAATTATTATTTGATCTAATAAAACAGCAATATATTAAAGACATACTTGATCAGTTGAAGAAAAAATTTGAAATATTTACCATAAAAATGTCAATTATTTCTTTTTATTTGAATGTCCATGCTTATCACAATGAATCCTGATTGATTATGAATGATGAATGAATTATTTTTATACTATCCATTTGAAGCTATTTAACATATTTTGTACGTTTATTGCCATATACATCGAAATGAGATACATATTCTCCTTTGTGAATTATTCCCGAAACAAAATATTAATCTCCCATCATGTTTCTTTAACAAAAATTCCCATTGTTTATGGTGAGCTAATATTCTTATGTTCCCCTTGAATACAATTTATTAACTATTCATTGAGTATATATATTCTAGATTTTAATTTTTTTTAAATAAATGCCTACTAATCTGTTAAGGAATCTAAAAAAAACCATTCGCTTTCTGTTTTGGACTGTACAATATCCAGCTGCATTTAATTTGGTGCACAACTTATCAAAACAAAAATAGTTATAATTTCACTATTGTATTTAAGAGAAATCAATCTCTTAGCTGTGTTATGAATTAAAATTTTTTCTACAATGTTAAAGCAAGATGGCTCAAGCTAGAAATGATAACATAAAGCATGATTTGCCTATTCATGACAAACGAAAAGCATTATGTTTGTGAAATATGCAAAAAGGCCTTCTCAGAAAGTGGTACTTTAAAAAAGCATTTGCGTGTTCACACAAAGGAAAACACTGGTGTTTGTGGAATATGTGGTAAAACTTTCTTTCAAATTAGTGATTTAAAAAGGCATTTGCGTGTTCACACCAAGGAAAAGCCTCATGTTTGTGAAATATGCAGCAAGGCTTTCTCTGAAAGTGGTACATTAAAAAGGCATTTGCGAGTTCACACAAAGGAAATGCCTCATGTTTGTGAAATATGCAGTAGGGCTTTCTCACTAAGTGATGCATTAAAAAAGCATTTGCGAGTTCACACGCAGGAAAGGCCTCATGTTTGTGAAATATGCTGCAAGGCTTTCTCGCAAAGGTTTAACTTAAAAAGGCATTTGCGTAGTCACACCAAGAAAAAGCCTCATGTTTGTGAAATATGCAGCAAGGCTTTCTCTCAAATCAGTGATTTAAAAATTCATTTGTCGTGTTCACACCCGGGAAAAGCCTCATGTTTGTGAAATATAAGGCAAGGCTTTCTCGCAAAGGGGTACATTAAAAAGGCATTTACGTGTTCATACGAAGGAAATGCCTCATGTTTGTCAAATATGCAATAGATCTTTCTGACAAAGGGATACATTAAAAAGGCATTTGCATAGTCACACCAAGAAAAAGCCTTATCTTTGTGAAGTATGCAGCAAGGCTTTCTTTCAAAGTGTTCAGAGTTAAAAAGACATATGTGTTCACACTAAGGAAAAGCCTCATGTTTGTGAAATATGCGGCAAGGCTTTCTCGCAAAGTGGTACATGAAAAAGGCATTTACGTGTTCATGCGAAGGAAATGCCTCATGTTCGTCATATATGCAGTAGGGATTTCTCACATAGGGATGCATTAAAAAAGGCTCACACCCAGAAAAAGCCTCACGTTTGTGAAATATGCAACAAAGCTTTCTCTCGAAGTTATAACATAAAAACACATTTACTTATTCATACCAAATAAAAACCTCATGTTTGTTAAATATGTAACAAAAGGCTTACTCACAAGTGATACTTCAATAAAAACATTTGCATATTAATGCAAAACAAAAACCTTAATTTTGCAATTTGTACAACTCTTTTGAGATGGAGACTATTTTAAGAATGTTTATGCCTGACTAAGTTTATAAGCCTTATGTTTGTGGAAATATCAGAATTTTTTTTTTTATGCTTGACTTAAAATTATTATTTTCATATTGAAAAATAAAAAATACGAGATGTGTGAAAAAATAAACTGTACTATATTTAGAACCATTTAATCTGATATAACTGCATTCATTAACTTAATCCTTAAAGACCATGCTTATTGTTTATCATGTCAATTTTACTTTAATGTTGTACTATTATAGAATGTCTAGTAATATTTATCACAAATGTGTTCATATTGACAAAAATAAACAATATTGTTTTAAATGAAGAATGTGTTCTTCTTGTCAAATGAAAATGCATATTTCTGCTCTTCATCAAGAGTATCGAACCTTTTTGGAAGAAAGCTACTATCTAATAAAAAAATATGTTACGTGTGACATTTCCAACTTTTCAAAAAAAAAATATGGAATGGGTGAAAAAATGTTACTTATATTTTGATTGTGAAACTTTTACTCAAATAGCACATTTTGTTATCCAAGTCCAAGTAATAAAAATTTAAAGATAATGTAAGAATTAAGGCAAAAGTACAAACTTGGGTTTTTGTTAATAAACCTTTTGTGTTCTACCAGGCCGATTGGGTGGCATAGTTGATTTTGCGCTGGTCATATCCGCCCAAGTTTGCGGGTTCGACCCTCGGTGAAGTAGGTGGATTTTCATCATTTAAAAAATAAACAGCGTCCACATGCCATATTATGCGGCATGTTAAAGATTCTCAGAGTGCCTGTTTGACTTGAGTGCTCTTGGCAAATTAAATTCTTAGTGCAGTCTCGCATCGTCCGAACTCAAGCAAGGCTATCTTCCTTCAAGATACGTAATGGATCAAGATCTGGCTATACGTAATGCGCAATCACGCTACATTTCTAATTATTTGCATATCTCCCCGACATGTCCCTTCATGCCAAGTTTCGTTACGATCCCGAAATTATTTCTTGGTGCGCTATTTTTTTTTGTCCATGAGTGTATAATTAGATCTATTCCTGCATTTACGGCCAACGTTGCCAAAGAAGTTTCACTTCTATCGCGTGCTTTCCACGTTCTTTTTTTTTATCATCTTGAAGATCATCAAACTTAGCACTAATTGATTCCTTCAAAAAGGATATTAAATTTTTCAATCTTCTATAGCTCGGTGCATTATTACCTTTGGCACATATTTCGTGCATTATTGTGAAATGTGTGTTAATCTCTTTGTCTACAAATCGGGACATAAGATAGCGTAATTTTTTTCTCAAAAAGATATATGACCAATTTGAGTGGGAAAAAAACAATCTTTTTCCCTGCAACCTTATATTTTAATTATTTGAATGTCCCATAATATTGAAAAGAAAAGCTAAATCAAATAGCTTATCTTTTTCAAACACTCCCTAAAATTCCAAATCTCGGAAGTGCAGTTTTTACGGAAAGAGTCAGTGAACATAAGAATGAGGATGTATTCTTTTCATGAAAATTTTGTGTTGCAATTTAATTACTTGCATTTAAAATAAATTTTGTTTATCTTTATTTTTGTCCGAGGCAACCACATTTCAATAAAATTATATATAAATAAATATGTTTATTATTTTAAATTTTTTTCAATAAGTTTTCGCATCCCACTGTTACAACTCTGCCTTGCGACACTGTGGCACGAGGACCGTGGGTTGGCCAACTCTGCTTTACATGAAGAAATATTTGTTCTATATTTTTGATACTGACCCTTCCAAACCACTGGTCTAGGGTTCAAACCCTAAGCTGAGCATTGTCCACTCAGCATTTCATCCCTTCAGTGGGTCGATAAATGAATAACAACCTTGGAACTAAACACTAAGGGATTTCGCGTCAGACTGAACTTTTGACCGGAATATCTGCTCAAGCACCTCAGCGTTCAGGGTCACAAAAATTGAGATAGGCACAGCTAGCCTTGGCCCACCATCGGCTGTTGTGCCTTTGAGTTTATTTTAGTTTTGATGCTGAAACTTTAATCTTTTGTAGAACCGAATTATTTGAATTTCAATTTAATCCATGAAATGTCTCTGAATTTTTATAAAAAAGGTATTGTAAATTTAAGATCAGGCGAGATTCGGAAAAAAAAAATTTAATTTGTAATTTAATAAAAAATTTAATTTTAATTTTGGAAAATTTAAATTACTTTTTACTTAGGGATTGATAAAATCTTTCACAGTATGCAGTTAATTCAGTATGACATTTTAGAGTATGTTGTGTGTGCTGAAAAAAAAAATTCTCATTCTGAAAAGTAAAGCTTTTATGAAAGGAATTATGTCATTTTAGCTAATACGTTAACTCAAAATGTGGGAAAAGTTTTTTCTCTCGCTCTTCCTTTTGCAGGATACACTTAAAATTAAAGAGGTAATGGTCACATAAAACAATAAAAATTGTAAATTTTAGAAAAAAGTTCGCGAACATATGGTTTCTCTGTGGAGAAATCTAATATCGCAATCTATATATCACGCAAGCGAATTTTTCTCGAAAAATTCATGATGCTTATAAATCAGCAGTACTCAACCTTTTTTTCAGCCGGGCCACATATATATGATACCTATTTCACGCGGGCCGCATACACTTGACAACTATTTCTCGCGGGTCGCAATCTGAGGATTAACGGGGGGCGCTATTTATCAAAGACAATTAAAATGCAGAAATTGATCAAAATATTAGTAGTTTTGGACTTCATTTTAAAATTATATTAAACTTCATCAAACTCAACTCACGGGGAAAAAAAGACTTCAATGCATTTTTTTACCTTGTTATGGGGTAATTTCGATTTCTTTTCGTCAATGATCCCAAGTCCCCCAGCCCCAAATATTTTGTTGCTCGAAAAAAAGGAGGCATTCAAAGATTTGTCCTTAGTAGTATAGTGACGAGCAAAATTATGTTTTTTTATACATAGCATTTTCATGACAAATTAAAGAAGTTGTATATCCATGTTTGTTTTTTCTGCGAAACAGTCAAGATCCTAATCGTCTTGAAATAAATATTCTTTAGATATTTTTCGCTTGGAAGGCATGAGAGTTAGTTAAAAATTAGTTTCACCTATAAAATAGACGCTATTCTACTGTTATTTGTTAACACTAACCGTTACATTTATAAAAGAAAATAAGTTATCCTTCAATTCCTACCAGCACCACATAGATAGCAAAATTGATACATGGGATTGCTTGATTGATAGAGTTTCTCGCTAAATTTTTTATACATTGTTCTTAAATAATTGAATTTGTCAGTGAAACGGCGTATGACTGGGCTACTCAGAAAGGTCCGGCAGGGCCGCAGGTTGAGTATCACTGTTATGAATAGTGAGTCGCTCTCCGAATCTGAGTTAGTCTTGTTTTGATCGCTGAGGAGTGGTATTGATTTGACTGTGAAGTCGACTAGCGATTAGTTATTACTTCTGCTTTTGAGTAGGACGAGCGAATACTTGTGAATAATCTTTCACATAAATTTATTTTAGACTCTGATAGTTGTGTCGAACGCCGTAGAAGGGGTGAAGACCTTCTGAGATCTATTCTTCGAGTATAGCTGCTGTATTTCAAGGGATTGTTTTTGACACAAATTTCCATCGCTTTAGAAGAAATATCTTGCTTAAGTGACCGATTACATAAAATCCTCGAAACCCGATCTACGTAACAATAGATATTCTTATGATTTAAACATTTGTTCAAATGAACGTACCAAATATCAGCTTGTAATGGCCTACCCGGGAACGCTTCCTCGTCATCAAATCGACCTAAATCTGTAGGAGGGAACGATGGATGAACCAAGACTACCATGATAAATCTAATTTATTATTATTAAAGATAATATTCCTGAACAATCAATCTATAAAGGGAACCTTTGGAATGATATAAAGAGAGCGCCAACCTTATGTGAATAAGCGTACGAAACCCGAAGAAATTCACTGTAATTTAGCGTTTCCCAAACTGTGGGACGCTCCCCGTAGGGAGGCGTGATACTCCTAGAGGGGGAGAGCGGACATATGGAAAAGTCAAAAACAAAAGATTATTTAAAAAAATATTAATTTAATGAAAATAAACAAACAAAAACTTTTAATTCATAATAAAAATAAAGAGTCATATATACATAACAAAAAATAAAATACATATATACATAATAAAAAATAAAAGACATATATACAAAATAAAAATATTACATAATTTTATACACATAATAAAAATAATTTTATATACTTTATTATACATAATAAAAATAAAATTGCACTGATATACTACACTTATAAATAATTTTATGGATAGCAGTTCACAGAAAAGATTGTACTTCAGAAAGACGTATATATACGTCCAGGGCAACTAACGCTTTGGCTGAGTGAGACGTTTATATAAGCCCGTGGCATAAAAGAAGTTAAAGTGTTTTATTTTTGAATTCAACACATTATTATTGTATGGGGGGGCGATGAAAATTATGATTGAATATTGGGTCACAAATATTTAATGTTTGAGAATCAGTGCTTTAATTAATCTTATCTTAACGATTCTAAGTTCACTGATTTGTTGTAGTAGATAAAATCCGCCTTTACTCACGCGACGTAATTCTAATTCTTACCGTATTAACTCAGCTTTCAGTGACTCCGCTCCTTCTTCTAATCTACGATTATTAAACTTTAACTATATATACACTAGCTAATTTGCATCTGATAGTTTCTTCTTGAGAGGGATGGCTGTGAAATAACGGGATTGCTGGCCCAAAGATTCCCCAAGAGGATTATTAGTTGAAAGTCACGTAAAGCCCCGTCACAAGCTTATTTACATTTGTTTATAGTTCGGAAATATATTTCTGAATTAAAGTCTTAAAAATTTTATGCCATATTTAAAATGGAATGATAAAGTAATTCGTGTTTTAATTTTTTAAAATTTAGTTTTTTATTAGTTCTGAAAGTATTGTATTTTCCTGGGTTTTTCATTTTGATTATATTATAAGTAAATATACTTTTTTTCCCGTTCCCACGTCGAGAGAGTATTGTGATATTGGAATATTCAGAACATATTTAAATTGCTACAAATTTAACAAGAGCCAGCTAGATAGTTAATAAATGACAGAGAATTAGAGAGGGACCATATACACAGTGAAATTTGTTTAACGCCGAAACGCTTAAGACGAAATATCGATTAACACGAGATGATACAACGGTCACGACAAATTATGTATTTTCATGCATTTTTTTTCTCTTAACACGAAAAGATTTAACTTCTGGGAATGAAAAAAATACGGAAAACACCAGCCGGATTGAACTGTTCTATTGTATTATCTTAAGAATTCATTGCAGTAGATGATGATAATGTGTGTACAACTCCAATTACGGCAAACGAAGACATGAGGGCCCGGCTCTAGCAGTTTTGCCGTCCCGGAGAAAAATGGAAAATGCCACCCTTCTCACCAAAGCAAAAAATTATGCATATATGTAAACTCAAACTCAATGGCGCAACAGCCATGAGGGCCAGGACTATTGTGCCCATCCCTGTATACGTAACCATTGGGAGCTGAGGTGCATGAGTGGATGTCCCGATCAGGTGATCAGTCTGAAGCGAGATCCCCAGTGTTTAAGTCCCAAAGCAAGCTTAGTACTCATTTATCCACCCACTGCAGTAGGGATGAATGGTTGAGTCGACCTTGCCCAGCCCAGGAATAGAACCCGGAGCTGTGGTGTGGAAGCGCGATTCGCTACCAATGGGCCTTTATCTTAAAAAATACATAATAATTAAAAATTATGCACATAATTACCCGTTATGATTCACTTGTGAAGCCAGTTCCTGTATCCAAATTCCTTAAGGACTAGTTTTTGGAAGGGGGGGCTTTGAATTTTACAATGTTTTGCTTACACAATTTAGGTTCCCTGAAACTTGGGGACACCGTATCATTGATACGGTGATAGTTACGTCCCTGTTATGATTTCAAACTAGTAAAATGTAAGAGAAGAAATAGACCATTTGAGCAGGTAAATTTGCTCGAAAAAGAGTCTACTAATAGTGGAGATGACAAGCGTTTTTTTTTAAATTTACACACAGTGACCACACACACTCAAGATTAAATTAAAACATCTCCTGTGGCTCTCTACTAAAAACTCTTATCACCCTTGTCCCCTTTAGAAAAGCTGGCACGGGATACGGTTTGGGTGAAAGGGATGTCCGTTGTGAGCACACTCCTGGATGGGGAGAAAGTTACTAGTGAAAGATGTGTAAACATATCAAATTTCATAAACTCCCGCCTCGAACCCTTCAAGTTCCAATGTAAGAGAAAACTGACATTAAACACATACAAAGCATAACAAAAATTTATTAAATTAAAAAATAAAATAAAGAAATGATGTACCAAATTCACAACCAATAATACTTCAGAAAATATATCAAATTTTTTGTAACATAAAAAATATTTTCCAAATTTGATCCAAATGCCGCCTTTAAAATTTGCCGCCCCGGGGCAGGGTCCGTTTTGTTCGGCCCTAGAGCCACTCCTGAAGACATTTTGGAGTTTATTTAAAGCTCAAAAATCATCGTTGATGCAAATTCCGACAACGACAAGGAATTGAATAATGCAGCTCCTGTTCCCACAACATGCGAAATGAGGAACGTCATGAAAAGTAAGTGCAGTTATGTAGACGCACATTCCATTGGTGAAATGAATTACAAAATAAAACAATTTGATGCTAAAAAAAGACAATGCAAATATATATATATATATCAGATTATTTTCGAAAAACTTAAAATCTTAACGTTTTATTTTTCAAAAAACTTGGAAAATTTTGCATTAAATTCGATTAAGTCCTTGGGAAGGTTTTTGTTTAATTGATTTGTTTATGGAACATATGCACATATACATATACACGGTTAATATAATTAAAGTTTCAAAAGGCTATATAAAAGATTCACTGACCAGAATGGTTTCAAATTTGAACGGAATAGTATTGAAGAAGGGGGAAAGCATATGTGGCATGAGAAAGAAAAGTAGTTTCAAATTCTAGCAACAGATGCATCATAATTTAAATGGGTTCGATTAGAAATAACAGTGAATGGTAAAACAGCTAAGGTGTAAGTTACACATTGAACCAAGTATGCTGTTCAAGTATAATACTGTTAGTTTCGTAAATCCACCCACCACGGCAAGGTCATATAACATCGGATGGGGAAAATCAATTTTTAAGTGTCCCGAGGCCTAAAACAGCATAAAAAGTTGTGACGGCTCACGCGTCCTTTCTCTAACATAACCTCTGTGTTCTTTGACGGCCAAGATTAATGGCAAATCTTTTCCAACCCAAATCCAAGAAGTGAAACGAAAGTATAGATGCAAATAAGATAGCCTTTAAAAGGACAGAAGTTTTAGTAAGCGGGATGGCAATTTAGAGAAAGTTCAGTTTTGGAAAAGGTAGAAGTGTAATTTGACGGCCTACCCAAGAATCACGGACATCTAGCCAATACTACAAGGTGCATACTATTGCACTCGAGCCTAACTGAATATCTGAAGTTGATTGAACCGTTGCGGAAATTCCAGGTAGGAAGATTATTTTCCGAATTCGAAATATTATTAGGATTGAGAGTAGGCGGATAATATAATTATTTAGATAAGTGATCCAATTGCGCGATCTGTGTTAACTACGGCTACGTGTTTTGGTTTATTCTCACTTAATATAAGTTTGTTCAATATATAAGTAATTTAAGTTAAACTCTTAATAAAAGTCATATTAAGAATTCTAAAATGTCTCTTCATTTCGAGAATCCCACACCTCTAACTTACGCTGACCCACAACGATATGGTCGACAAAGATCGACCATATCACAAAGTGTCCATGAAATCGGTTTTAAAAATTTTGCGAGACTAGCGCAAAACATGTTCAATATGCTGCACACCGTTGTGTGCAACAAGTTTAAATCGAGAAACAGCATGTTCTACAACTGATCGAAGTGTCTCCGGGGTCACGTTCAGAATGTGTTGTGTAATGAGTGACTTCAGTTCAACTAAATATGCAATCGCAGCATTGAACTCAATATCTTTCAGATAGTCACACGGATCAGGTGTTATAGGGGCGGGCGGCCAGGCTGCAGGGAAATGATGTCTGATAACTCTAGTATTTTCAAAATGCCTCTTCAGACGCTGCTTAATTTTTTTTGCGATGTGTGGATGAGCACCATCTTGAATAAAAATGATCCCATCCACACAACCACACTGTTAAAGATCTAGAATGACGTGGTTTCGCAAAAGACACTCATGACGCTGACCAGTGACGACAACGGTAACAGAACCAAAAGCACCCGTCTCCGAAAAAGTAGGGACCTATGATAAATGATGCCGTAAAAGCGCACCATACACCTTTTCAGGAGGAAGTGGTACTGGTTGAGTTGCGAGTGGATCCTCTGTTGCTCCTATTCTGCAATTCTGTGTGTTGACTTATCGTGTGAGATGGAAATGGGCCTAGTCTGACCACAAAATTTTCCAAGGCCAAAATTTTCCATTCTCTATTCATTAGTGAGCAAGAAATTCTAATGCAAAAATCTCTCTTGCTGGCAGCTCAGAAGGAAGAAACTCCTGCACATGGCTAAGTTTGTATAAATAGCAATGCAGGATGTTTCGTAGAATTTTATGCACCTCCTCATAAACCTGTCCGCTGTTTGGGAAATTCCCGAACACTGCACTGTTGCAAACCACCTCTCGACTCCTGCAGTGCTGTGGCTACTTCTTCAACCACCGTCAAATTAACTCTTTTCTTCCTTCTACCAGATTGCACATGAAAAGAGCCTGCCTTGTGACGTCTTCGATTGGGGTGAACCTCACCCCTCTATTCATGGGAAGTTTTATGGCTTCAAACGGACGTTGGGTGACAAGAGCAGGTGGGGCCATGGGGTCATTGTTTGTTGTCTGGCCTCGGACAAGCGCAGACATCGGGTCTGGAATTTACAATGGCTAGAGAATGCCGGTGAGAATAGGCATTCCTGTATGAAAGTCCTGAATAGGCGAAGCCTGTATGAAAGTCGGTGCATAGAGAATAGGGCTATGAGGCCCAGGTGGTGAGATGAATGGAAGTTTCAGAAGTTGGACGAGAATTATGGCGCCCTTGGATTCCAGACAGACGAGGAATGTGTTTGTGTTTGCCGCGCAAATGGGAGACGAAAGTGGCCCGGGGATGAGGGCAGACCTTTTTTGGCCTGCCAATGAGGAAGACGAGGGGCGTGTGGTGGACCCGCCCCTGGTGTTTAAAAGGGGTTAATTTTGAGGAGACGTAGGGGGAGAAAGATACTTGAAAAGACTTGGACGGAGAGGTGAAAACTTGGAGAGAGCCATGGAGTGAGACGGACGGAGCCCTGGATGGAAACAGAGAACCGTGGAGTAAACTGGAGAAGAGCCTGGAAAAGCAAGGGATTGTCGAGTGCCTTTCGGAATAAGGATTGACCTCCAGTGAAAAAGACTGTCCGCCCGGCTTGGCATATTTATTGGACTTTTAATAACATATGAAGCTATTAAATACTGTTATAATTTTAAAATGAGGCCGTGACAAATTTTCTTGTTTTCTAACTACTGACGACGTTACAGCCTCTTCGAATTTTTAAATCATTTTCTCTTGACTCTTGGCAGTCATCGGACCAACGTCTTTTTTCATACCCTTGAGTGCCCGGAACTTCTGCTGAGCTATTGGTGCACAGTCATTATTCTTATAAAAAAAGCTTTACAAGAGCGTGGTTCTTCAATGAGACATTCATGGGCAAATTATCTGACGTGAAATGCAGAAAATTCGTGTATCTGGCGTTTTTATAACAATCGAAATGAGTCGTGCGCATGGTACTTTCATTTGCATATTCTGACGCTTACGGCGCCGTCAGTTGATAAAATTTTGAACTATGTTTTCTTATGCCATATGCTTTCTCCCTTCTTCAATATATTTCGTTCAAATTTGAAATTATTCTGATCAGCAGTTCTTTTTTTATAGCGTTTTGAAACTTCAATTATAATCACCTGGTATAAGTAAATCAAATGTCCCCTAATTTGTTAATTTTGTTGAATATACGAGGATGTGACACATAAAAAAGAGACTAAGTTTGTAGCTTGAGTGAAGAGGGGAGTTAGCAACAATTGTTTTGGTGCGTCATCCCTCTTACATTCCTCTATTCATGTGGCCAGTTTCGACTTAACCGATCACGTCTGTTTGAAATACTGTGTCACTTAGTGAACACGTATAACCTGCGAATTGCCACAAAAGTGTCCAATGTTAAAACTTAACAGCGAATCAATATCAACTTTCTTGTGAAGAAATTAGGTACGGAAACATTTCAAATGTTATCTGAGGTTTATGGAGATAGAACTTAGTCTCGCGCATGCGTGTTCGAATAACATAAGCGGTTTTCAGGGGGTAGGGACAGTGCGGAAGATGAGAACATGCTGAGCATCCAAAGGGAGCGATTACTGTCCAAAACGTTGTCAAAGTTCGTGATGTGATCCGGGGGGACCGAAGATTAAGGGTTCGTGCACTGAGACGGAGTTGGTTAATTTGAATAGGGAAGCTGTTCGACGCATTTTCACTGATGAATTACACATGAGGAAGATTTGTGTGAAGATTGTCCCAAAAATTCTGTCCGATGACCAAAAACAGTGTCGTAAAGAAGTGCGTGGATATGTTAGAACATATTACAAACTAGCCAAACTTATTGGAATCTGTTGTACAATGTTATGAGACATGGATTTTATCTATGAAAACAAGCGCCAGTCGATGCAGTGGAAGTCTTCAGGATCCCCAAGGCCAAAAAACCACGCATGTAGAAATCAGAATTCAGTGGTAATGTTGATTGTTTTCTTCGACATTAATGAAGTTGTAATGTATTGAGTGGGTTCCCAATGGTCAGATTGTTGATGAGTACTGCTACATTGAAGTGTTAAAAAGACTTCGTGAGAAAAATTAAGGAAAAATTACACAGTTGTAGAGTGATTGATGGCCGTTGCACCACTACAATGTACCTGCTCACACGGCCCTATCTGTGAAGCAGTTTTTTTTACCAGCAAAAATATTACTGTGATGAGGCATCCTCCTTATTCACCTGATTTGGCTCCATGCGACTTTTTTTTTATTTCCTACAGTTAAAATTTGCTTAAAGAAGCCCATTTTTATTTCTGTTGAATAGGTTTAGGCAAAGAAGGAGAATCTCCTAAAGAGCCATTCAAAAACCTTATTCGAGAAAAATTACAAGCATTGGCAGCATCGAATGCAGAAGTGTAGGAATGCTGGAAGTTACTACTTTGAAGATGATAATGTCACAAAGAACTCATTCCGTAAGTATCATGATTTATTTCACCAGTCCTATGTGCAACAATTCGTAAGACTTTTTTTTTGGAATATCCTTTAACACGACGACACTTTTAGAAAGTATCATGATATTGGAATATTTAGAATATATAGCTAAAAATTTAGCTATATAAGGGCTGTAATGTCGGCCAGGTAGATTGTAAATAAACGACAGACAAGTAAAAATTAAGAGCGGGACCATACATACTTACAGTTCAGAATTCAACTATTATTAAAACAATTCCTACTCAAATTGCACACACACATTATGTTTACATAATTAGTTATAATGCTAACTAGTTCAATTATAGAGTTCGGAGTAAAACGCTCCTCATTGCACCATGTCCTCGAGTTCCGCTGATTCTTGATGGAAAAAGTCTCGTAGGAGATGGCGCAGCCAGCATTTCCTGTATAAATCCAATTTTTCCTTTTTTCCCCTTTCAATATCCTTTCTTACAATGTCCAAAACCATGTTGGCATTCCCGGAAATGAGAGAGTTGACCAAAAAGCCAAGCAGAAAGCCGAGTCGTATCAATCAGAAGTCTCCTCGACCCTCAGAAAACAAAAATCACTGTTTCCACATGCTTTAACAAATATATGACCTTGATCCAAAAACCCAAGAGCCTTGGAAAGCTATGATCATTGTGGGTTCAATCCAGAGTCACCTGGAGAGAGTCGAGGCAGTTGCCCACTTTCGCCTAACCACCGGACATGACTTTTTGTGAATATATCTCCACTGACTTGGCCTGGGTGCTGACGAGGCTTGCCCGCTCTGTGGAAGGCCTGGCCAGAATGGAGGGCGACCACCTGCTCCAATGTACTGGACTCGATGAATATCCGACTGACGATAACCGCGGTCTGTACTGGGAGGCTCGGCGTCAAATGGCCAAGAAGTCTAGCACAAACGTTGGATAAATAAAATACAGCTATATCCAATCAGAAGATGCTTTGCCACACCCAAGCTTCCCCTCTGACTCTGACGTCGTCCTGACGAAGAGTCCGAGTTAGGAAGTGTTTCCGAAATCTCCGCTTAATGGGATCCGAATCCGATGGGATCTTTTGCTACAAAAGTAATTTTTCTGAAGAATAACAAACGGAGTTCAAAAAATAAAAAGTGGAAAAGAAAATTTCCCAAAATTTTTATTCGTATGAAAAATTTTCACTTCCCTCCTTCTTTAGGGCAATGTTAGGGTTAGCACAAATGATGGACCCGATTTAAAAAAAATCACATTTTCGAAACTACTGCATATATTACAATTAGTGATACACGTGAATGCAAAGAGAAATTTCCCAAGTTTGTTTTCCCACCAAAGATCAAGGACACATTCAAAATCGCTGTGATTGAAATCCAAACAAGGCGACAAAGACAGATAAGAGATTTTTGCGTGCAAGAGATTGCACAGGTTTTTTCGGTTATGTTGGTGTTGCGTGCGTTTAGAAATCGACACGAAAGAAGCACCGACCACGGAAAAGAAGCACCCCATCTCACCGAAGAGCATTCTTGGATATCGTAAATTTCAGAAAACAGGCTGTGTGTGTGCTTGTGTAAAAAGAAAAGCAGTGGCCGGAAAAGCATGAAGAGGATGAGCCAAAATTTGTTCGAAGTCCACGGAAGTCAACGAGAGTGGCCGCCTGTATACTTGAGATGTTCAGAAAACGGTACGGAACGTTTTATGGAAAAAAATTAGATTTCAAACCGTATCCTTTTTAATTGACACAACAAATAACAAAGGATGGCAAGTAATCATTTTTTGCAGCATTACGAACAATTGACAGAGTGATCCCTTTAAAATTGGGAATAACGTTGAGACGGGACGTATGCCGTGGATAAGAGGGCCACGAACAAAGGGTAACAAAAAAAAAACTTGGTGTTATTCTCTTTTTATTAATGTATCACTTATTGTAATATGTGCAGCAATTTTTCGATAATATGATTTATTCAAGTCGCGGTTCCATCTTTTTGCCCCTTCGTTAAATATATTTTTTTTTTTAATTTGTCCTTTTAAAAATGGGTTAAAACTTTTGATAAGATACTAACATTGCAGTAGAACAATACTTATAGGATCGGATTGAGTGCATGGTTGTAAAATTAACGTTGCACTTTTAAACTACACGAAGGATATTGGCGACAAACCCGAATTTTAACCGGTCAACAGGATGACATCAGCGGCACACTCTCCTAACTTCCCACCACCAACGAGAACCGTGGTATCCTCGTTGTCAAGGTATCGGATCGTGGCTGGTTGTTATATTTGACCCCTTTACCCCAAAGCCCCGCCATGCACGGGAAGTGCACGTTAAATTTTTCGAGAGCTAAACTCCCTTTGGGGTTACATGGTAGTTGGGAGGGGTACCCTTGTCCTCGTCCGACCGGGTTCTAAAAATTTCTGTCGGAAAAACCCTTGTAGCAAAAGTGACGGTTTTTCACTTCCTTCAAAAAGGGAGGACGTTTGCCCTACATATTTAATATGCAAGACGGGTTTTCAGCAGTTCTGGGCTCGAACTCATTACAGGCCATCTACGATGTCATGACATTGACCATTAGGTTTCCGCGTCAACAATTAATAGAATCGGAGACGATGTATGCAATTCAAACCTTACGGTTGGCATTATTTTAATAATTCTTTATTTCAAACCAAAATAAAAATTCTCTGAAATAAAAGTATCTCTAACATGTTATTTATTGCCAATGAAAAAATAGTATGTTCTGCTACCTCACAGTATGTGTAAGAAATATATACGTCTTCTTTCGGCTCTAGGTGGCGTTGTTCTCAACAGCATTTGAGGAAACAGACATGTATTATTGCAATGGTTTGAGCTAACCGCGGCCGCAGAGGAGTATGGAACCTTTATAGGAGAAACGAGCTGGCAGGTATGTATTTGATTTTCGCATTGGCAGAAGATTCTGCGTGAGTTGCAAAAAGATTGTATCGTGATAGGTGTCCATAGAGAGATGCACCGGACCTCCAGATGTTTGCTAATTTGCATCTCAATTTGTGCAAATATGGGCCATTACGAGGTAATAAGCATAGTGAGGGCAGGCCACGCAATCCAATGGATTACGGTATCCAACACTTTTTGTTCCATCATCATCCATTCATCATCTCTAATCGATTACACATTCATATTGAAATTTCATAATGATGATGACTTGAACTTATTGTAAAACATCTCAAGGCTCAAAATGGTTCAAATTCCGATTCCCGGCCGAGAAAATAATCTATTGCGATGTCTCCACTTGCAGTAATCGTCCATACATTCTTTTAAACTTCCGCCAACAAGCATTTTAATCGATTCACAATCTGTCACATTCAGGTATTAGAGGTAAAAGAAAACTAATCATTAAAAGATTCATATTGCCAAACATTAATAAAGATTGCCAAAAATGGAGTAGGGCATGCCTGAAATGCCAAAAATTTAAAGTTCAACGTTACACGCATTCAGCTCTACCGAGTTTTACTGTACCACCTGAATGATTTTAATCCATACATCGATATAATTAGCCCACCTACATGCCAAGGTTTCAGATATCAGCTAACAATGATTGATCGTTTTTCAAGATGGATTAAAGCACTGCTTATATGGGAGATCAATCAGCAGAAACGTGCGGCATAATCCAACCTGAATTTGGTTTTTTAATTCCGAACGTATTGGGTCTGCCCCGGGAAAAAAAGTTCGAAAAGAACTTTTCTCCTCTGAAATCAAATATTTTGGCTTTCAAAACTCTAAGACGACAGCATACAATCCGCAGTCGAATGGGTTAATCGAAAGGTTGCATAGAAGTGTAAAAGCCAGTCTGAGATGTCATTTACAGCAAAAAATCTTGGGTGGACTCTTTGCTTTTATTCTTTTTAGAATACTCACTTCTCTAAAAGAGGATATTCTTCAGCCAAACTTTTGTATGGAAATTCCCTTTATTTACCGGGTGGGGTTTTTAAAGACAATGCCCAGCACCGAATTGAAAGGGCACAACAAACAATACGTGAAATGAAACCTTCTGATGCTACTATTCATGGAAATAAAACTGTGTCTTTGTGTCCAAACAGCTTTCCGATTGCTCTCATGTTTTCATATACAAAAATGCGTCTAGTTCATCCTTACAACATGTTTATTCTGGTTTTACGCTGTAAAACATCGAGTTCCAAAATCCTTTGGTGTAGAAGTAAAAGGAATCGTAAAAAGGATTTCCATCACAGACTAAAACCATGTTTTTTTCTTTGAAGGAAAAATTCGAAAAACTAGAGAAAAATTTTTACCGAAACGTGACTCATTACATCGAAAACCTCCAATGGGATCGCCACTTGCAAGTAGCGATTATACAATTTGCAGTGGTGAACGAGGGTTTCCCCTCTCGTTTTCAGATTATATTCCCCAAACTCCCCAAACGTTTCCTGGGAGGGAAGTGTGAGGGGATCTTCTATTGGGTTGCCCGCCAACCAAAATATTAAATCAAACGGAACGGAAAAGTAAAATTTCATTTTCACAAGGAAGAAATAAATGGGGTATATTTTAACCTGTTAACAAGTTCCTCTTTTATCTATTAATAATACTAAGAAACCAGGAACTAGTTTGATATCACGGGGACCGCGCCAAGTTGTTGTTTATGTTCGCCAAATGGGCGATAACATACCAATATAGTTACTTTGATATTTTTGCAGTTTGGGGGATATTGCAAGTTTCCAGTAATTTTTAATTGATATTCATTATTAAAGTTAACATATCTTTATATATAAAAATCTTCTGTGCGTGTGTATGTGTGACTAAACTCCTCCTAAACGGCTGGACCGATTTTGATGAAATTTTTTGTGTGGGTTCAAGGATTCGAGAATGGTTTAGATCAGTGATTCCCAAAGTGGTCTATGACAACCTGAAAGGGTCCACATCAGCAAAAAAATAACTTGGGGGTCCATGAGGTGTAAATGGGGGGAAGGTCTTATGATACTGACTCTCATTAAACTAGATCGTGACTTTTAATTTTAAAAGAAAATTTACCTAGTGGAAACCAAAGTTATCTATTTAACGGATTTATTTACTAAATTTAATGAGGTTAATTTGCACTTACAAGGTGGCATCATAAATTTTATTAAAACATAAACCATTTCAGCACGTCACTTTACAATAGCAACTGATCGTAATATAATAAACACTAACGAATATCTTAATGTTTAGAAACGGATGTCAGCAATTTTGGCTTTAAAAAGGCAAACCCAATATTTGTCCCGGATTATAAAATAGCACGAGGAAGTGTGTGTGTGTTTAATTGCTTTTCCTAGTGAGAAAGAGTTCTGCATGGTTGCCAATCTCCAAAACAAAAAAAATGAAGAAACTGAATACTACTGAGGAGATTTAAGTTTAAACCTGACAAGATTGATATCAACTGTTGAAAATTTGTGCTATTGTAGCGCCAGATTCATCCCCTCCCCTCCATTAA
Source organism: Trichonephila inaurata madagascariensis (assembly GCA_019973955.1). Taxonomy (NCBI): domain Eukaryota; kingdom Metazoa; phylum Arthropoda; class Arachnida; order Araneae; family Nephilidae; genus Trichonephila; species Trichonephila inaurata. Next base: position 33,710 of record BMAV01010225.1, read on the forward strand.
AATCATTTGTTTGTTGTTTAGCTATTTTATTTAATAGTTATTTTATGTGTTAAATAATTTTTAATTTAATTAATTAACATGTGCTTTTAAAATTTTCAAACACTATGCTTCATTAGAATTAGAAATTTAATCCTTTCCAAGTGGTAGTACCAACTGTCAAAAAGATATTTAAGTTGATAAATTCGTACCATACAATAATTATTAAGAAGGAGAGTCTACCCCAAAACCGAAAAAAAACATGGCAAGGGTCTATGAGACAAAAAGTTTGGGAACCTCTTGGTTTAGACCAGAATTTAGTCCGGATATAGCAATGAAGCTTAAAAGATATTAATTAAATACATTCAATTCTAATATTCACCTGTATTGTTGTAAATAAAGTTATTGTTATAAAAATGACGTAAGTTGGCATCGAAAATCGATTTTCAGCCAAACCGGTTCTTCATTGTTACAAAAATGCAGACGAATCATCCTTTTTATCGCTTTTGATTAATATCTTTTCAAATATATATAATTCTTCTGTGTGCATCTGTATGTGACTGAACTCCTTCCAAACGGCTGGACCGATTTTGATGACAAATGACATGGGAAATATTCTAGAGGCCACTATTTTGAGCGGCAAACTTCAATGTGAAGTTGTACTTTACCACAGATCTCAATGATTCTTTCAGACTCGCCTACCCATTCAAATGCTTACACTCTATACTACATGAACCTAATAAGTCACCAGGTCAAAAAAGGACAATTTGTGGCTTAGATTTAGAAGACCCTTGCTTTTCGCACGGCCAATTATATGGTGCATGTCCGAGGTTTGGCAAACCATCGCACTTGTTTGCTTATACCCCTAAAGAATTAACCAAAAACATTGTATTACTAATGGCATTATGATAAATTTATTTTTGTGCATTGCAGTGAAGTAAGTAATTACAGAGGTGAAATAGTTTTAGCTTTAATTTTTACCTTTAATCAAAACAAGTTTAAGTTTCATTCATAATAGCTTCTATATTATGCTTTTATTTAACTTGCAATGTAAAATGTGCCTGGTGTAATCCTTTCAACTCAATTTGAAGCGTTGATGTCTTCAACTGATTGAGCTGAAATTTTGTATACACGTTTCTATTGGATGACAATGCATGTTTTGACCATTTATATTCCGATATCACAATTAGTTAAAAGTATATTAATTAAAGTAATTTGTTCGGGTGGAATCTCTTGCAACTCACTCCCTCGAAGCTGATGTCTTCAACCAATTGAACTGAAATTTTGTACAATATCGTTTAGTTTGATGACAATGCATGTTTGGACCATTTATATTCCGATATCACAATTAGTTAAAAGTATACTAATTAAAGTAATTTGTTCGGATGAAATTCTCTTGCGTAACTCAATTTTTGAAGCTGATGTCTTCAACGGATTGAGCTGAAATTTTGTATACACGTTTAGTTTGATGACAATGAATGTTTTGACGATTTATAGTTTCGATATCGGTCTAGTTACTGTAACGATCTTGTTCCAGGTGTTAAGTGAGCATGCTTTACACAACAAAGGTGTCGACCGGAGCGTAGCCTGTGATGGTAGAATGCTGGCTTAGCATGCGAGGGGTACGTGGATCGATACCTCGCGCCTCTAATTATTATTTTCTGGTGTAAAATATTTTTTAAATTCCTTTGATTTGTGGTACAACGGGATATTTTACAATACTTCCACTCAGCATATGTACAAAGTATGTTACATTTTTACAAGCTTTTATTTAACTCTGCAATGTAAAAATGTTCGGGTGGGAATCTTGCAACTCAATTTGGAAGCTGATGTCTTCAAACCGATTGAGCTGAAATTTTGTGGTCGTTTCCATTGGATGACAATATATGTTTTGACTCATTTATATTCTGATATCAGTAATTAGTTAAAAGTATACAAATTAAAGTACTTGTTCGGTGTATCTTGCAACTCACATCTCTGAAGTTGATGTTCTTTCAACGGATTGAGCTTGAAATTTTGTATACATCGTTTAGTTTGATGGATAATACATGTTTTAACCATTTATATCCTAATATCGCAATTGGTTAAAAAGACTAGCTGTCTCTGCGTTGCACGGGCATTCTCTACTTTTATAAATTTTCTCTTTCCTTCACAAAATCAGCACTTCTAATACTCTTTTTCAAAATGACTTCTACGCCCTCTCCCTCCTCCGCTTAGTCCTGCGTTGCTTAGGTTTTTACCATGTGTATAACTTAAAATTTCCTGTTTCGAAATTTTTTCGCTTATTTTCTTTGTCAGACAGGTTTATACTCCCCTTCCTCAAGTGTTTTACGAAAATTTTTAACTGCATAACCTATTGTCTCGGAAATTCCCTTTTCCCTCTCGCTATCAGAGCTCTCAAGTAAGTGACCATTCACTGATTCTTAAGCAGCTTGACAAGTGCAACCATATAGTAGCACAAAAAGTAATGAATCATTGCACAAATGAAATTCATAAAAAAAAATTTCGACATTTTATTTTTTAAACCATTAACTGTAAAAGATCAAAGTATGAGTTTTTTAGAAATCATTTCGCATAGATTTTGATTCATTTTAGAAAAAAATCATAAAATATGTAAAAAATCGTTGTTTTGTTTAAAAAAAAAAAACCATGCTGCATCGTGACGAAATAAACTATCTTTCCAATTACAAAATTGCTGGTGAAGTTATTAGATTCGCGAATAGTTTTGAGTATTTGTTTAAAAAAAAATCATAAAAAACTAAACGATGATTTTGTTTTGAACCCGGGTACAAAAGTTACTAATCCAGCTCTCTAAGCGACCAATCCACGAAATATTCGGAAAAAATAAATAAAAGACCGTTGAAATAAAAGGAAGAGATGTTTAATTTTGCATTGCGTTATTTGTTAAAGTTAAAAAAATTTTTCGGGCTTCATTTTTAAGTTAATGACTTCAGACTTCATATAATAATTCAGACTTCAAAAATAATGCTTAAATATTTCTCGCAAAAAGGGGGGAAAAAAAAACGGCAAACACATTTTTTTAACCGTAATTTTTATAAGCACTTTTTTCAATCTTTGTACAGATTACAAATAATATTGTTCTACACACGGAAAAAAATGTTTCATGAGATTATTTTTATAATTAAAGAAATTATTAAGTATTTTAATAAAAATTTGAGTATTTTTTGAAAAATCGTAAAAAAAAACTTGTTTGACATTTTATTTTTTAAATGACTGATTCTAAGAGAGAAAAGCTTGAATTTTATTAGTGTAGAATATCATTTTATTAACGTGACAGAAAAGGCAATCGGAACCATTTAGAAATCATTTTCATAAAAACGTATCGATTTTGACTGATTTTAGAAAAAAATCGTAAAAAAATAGAAAATATCATTATTTTGTAAAATAAATTATACCGTATCTGGTGAAGTAAATGATCTTTCCGATTCTGTAATTATTTTTTGTCTGAGTTTCATAAAAAAAATTAGATCGTGTTTTAAAAGCGTCTGGTATAAAAAAAACAAAAGGTGAGAAAATTGGAAATTCGCCGCCTGGCGGGGGAAAATGGCAATAATTATGCGTTTTAAGGTTTTTAATCAATATCTTTTTAACCAATTTCACACTTTTGGAATAAAACCGATTCCTTGGATCATTCCCATCTTTTGGTACCGTCGGCGAGTTTTGAATCGTGTGGTTCGTGAGGAGAAACACATAGTTTTATAGTCGTATACGTTTGTTTACCTTCGAATTTCAATAGTGGAGATATTAATTAGAGTAATTTTTTCGGGTGGAATCTTGCAAACGCGCGGTTTAGTTTTAAAAAAATATTTTCTATTTTTTACAATTTTTTAAAAAAATGAGTCAAAATCGGTGCGTTTTCATTAAATGATTTCAAAATCGTTCCGTATGAATTTCTTTTTCGTGTCATTGAATCGATGTTCTGCACTAAGAAAGTCCAGGGTTTTCTGTTTTAGAATCAGTCATTTAAAAATAAAATGCCTAAAACTTTTTTTTTTTACGATTTTTTAAAAAATACGTAAATTTTTAATAAGACATTTAAAAACTTCGTCATTTTTAAATATAATCGCAAGAAAATATGTTTTCATTTGCAGAATAGTATTATCCAAATTCTGCACAAAAACTGAAAAAATATGGTTTAAAATTACGGATTTAAAAAAAAAATTGTGTTTCTCGTTTTTAATATAGTATTATAGTAAAAGCACACAGAAAAAAAATATGGTTACTTGTTTTTTAAAAGTTTTTTTTTTTACTTTTTAGTTATCGCTGGACAGAAGTTTCTCAGTCTGCTAATCTCCTTCAACGCATTATTGTTGCAAGGTCGTTTGCCAGTTAATTTTGAACAGTCCAGCTAAGGGGTACCAACCTTTTTCCCCGCCAAGCCACATATATACGATAGATATTTCACTCAGGCCGCAACAGGAGGATAAATAATGAGAAGGGGGGATAAATACTAGACCAAAACAACATTGGACAAAGGAAAAGTTTTTATTTAAATGCTCTAAAAAGAATAAAATAAACTTTTCTTTTAAAAATTTTTGCTATCAACTTATAAAATCGTTACACAATTTATGATATAAAAGCTTGTCGCGAGATTTACCTGTGTAGATAAACAAGCAAATTAAATAACTTGATCTGATTGATTTAAATTTTTAAAATTTTCAAACTAAGTAAATACGAGTACTTAAATCTCGCGACAAGCTTTTATATCATAAATTGTGTAACGATTTTATAAGTTGATAGCAAAAATATTTTTAAAAGAAAAGTTTATTTTATTCTTTTTAGAGCATTTAAATAAAAGCTTGTTTTTAAAAAAGTTTTTTTACTTTTAATTAATTCAACTTAGTTTATAGTAAATATATACTCACACACACAATCGATAGGTCGAATTGTGGTAACTGTACATGTAATGGTGTCAGGTATTGTAATAAATTTCTTTATAAAAAAAAATTCATCAAAACGGTCCAGATTGTTACAACTTATTCAAAAAAGTTTGTAATTTTCGGATTTAAGATGTGTGTACAGAACAACGTCTAGTATTATGTAATTATTTTATTCATAATATATCATAAAAATACAATTATTATTATATGTAATAATCATATAATATTCGTTATTTATAATAATTGTTTTTTATTATATTTATTCATAAATATTATTACATATGTTCTTTATTTATATTTATTATTATGTTCTTTATTTATATTTATTATTATGTTCTTTATTTATAAATATAATTTTTTTATTCATTTATCATTATAATTATGTTTATTATTTATAATTATTACGTTACATTAGTATTCTTATGAATAATTTTTATATTACAATACGATGATTTTACTCTTTTTTTATAATTACTATCAAATTATATTATAAGATTATTATGGTTCAAGTGTAGTATAGGGGGCACTTTGAATTTAGCGATTTTTCTTCGGATTTGGCGATTTTTTTCTAAATGTCATGGTGAAATATCGAATTCATTCTAAAATAAATAATAAATAATTCCGAAAAATGTAACTTGGCAACCGGTTTTAGTCACCAAAATAAAGGACTGCGCCAGTGGCCCCTCTATACTACACTTTAACTGATTATTATATACTGCATAATATTATTAGTACAATAAATTTTTAATATATTATATTGTTATTCATTATTTTTGATTGACCTTGGTTATTCTCAATCACTTCCATATTCTTCTTTTCAAATATATTTCAATGTATTTCAAACATTTTTTTAAAATTATCTTTCGGACGATTTGATCCCTCTAGGCCGCCATCTTGGACTCTATTCCAGTGACACAAGTGCTGCTTGGCCTGATTCCTTTATCGTGCCAAACAGCGCTTGGCGTCATACCCCGAGATATCAAACTAGCACCAGAAACCATTATTAGGAGTTTGTTTGGTAGCACTCAATAATATCAATGTGAATTTTAATTATTAAGTTTTAAAAAATTTCATAAGCCTATTAGCATTTACTGGAACTTTTATTATGCATGTCTATTCGACGCAGTCAGAAAAGCAAGTGGTAGTAGTTTCACAAAAATGCCACGTTTTTACAAAAAAAAAAAGTTTTGTTTACAGTTAATAATATATACTATCAGTAGAGGTACAAATACAAAAACTGAAATATAAATTACGAGAATCATTTTTAAAATTAATAATAATTAAGGGAATTTAAATAAAAATGATTATCTGGAGCAGAAATGAGTTTTCTGATACTATTCACAAACTCATACAATATCAGTAGTTTTTTGTAAATCGCTTTTTTTTTTCGAGAATCTGTAAATAAAAGAGAAAATAATGAAAATTGTGAAATGTGTAAAATGCTGTACTGTAAGTATATATTCTTCCAAATTGTAACAAATTCCTAGTAACTATTATATTGTTACGAATTCTGTGTAAAGTGTAAATAATTTGTATTTGAGTGTTTAATGCATTTATATTACTCTATGTTATGTTTATTTCATGTTAAAATTGTACCATTCACAAGCAATGCCGCCCCTTACGTTATAATGGCGATCCAATGAGAACTTTACGAAATCTTGGCGGTAGAGCCAAGTTGGCATCATTTTTGGAAGTTGGCGGCCAATTTGGCGTCATTGGCGACCATGTTGACGAGTTCGGAACCCTCTGGAATCTTCTAGAAAGTAGTAGATCTCTCCACTAGTGTCACGTTCAATAGCACGAGCTGTTATATTTCTGGAAGTTTCTGTCGCGCCTATAAAAAGATGCTCGCCTGAACGGCGAGGAGTCTGGATTAAACCAGCGAGTAGTGAGGTTTGTTTTGACTAGCGATTGGCTCGATTGGCTCGGCGGTGCTTATGAATAATCTTTACTTACGTTTATTTTTAAACACTGGTTATATTTGTGTTTGTTTGTTGAGTGGAAGACCTTCGGGTATTTATTCTGTGAATATTTGCTGAATCCTGTATTTAAAAGGATTG